>JAWNNM010001771.1:1200000-1576911 GCA_035044965.1 Lordiphosa andalusiaca
GCCTGAAAAACTCCAACCATTGTCAATTGTCCTTTATGGCCACGGATTTGTGTAAGAAATGATGAAAAATGTTTCAATAAACTGCTGCAACTTAAGCCTGCCTGCCTGCCTGCCTGCCTTAGGGGGAGAGAGGTTTACAGAGGCTACCCAAAAAAAAAAAGGGGTCCACATATTAACAGCTTAATTGACCAATGTGTGGTCATCTGTGGAAGGTTTCTGGTTTGACTTTTTTTTTGACTGGAGCTGAGAAGAGACTGTAAACACACAAAAATTTAATTTAAAACATCAAAAATTGGACACATTCTGTTCAACAACATCAAATTAGATGCGAGAATCGAACAGGCGAAAGCAAATTACGCGTTTTTATTAAAAAACGGGAAGAGGGTCAAAGGTTGGCACCGGCTTCGCTGAAGAGCTGATGCCCTTACAAAGGTATACAAAAAGTGTGTGGCAGTTGGTAGCACTGATTTTGTGTACTTTCTTTTGCTTATAACTCTTCCATTGTTCAGCTTATGGTAGCTAATTGTGGTGGTTGGTTGAATTATGCTTATATATATGCATATTTAATGATTTGGCAGCTGTTAGCACTGATTTGGAGAACTTTCTGTTGCTAATAACTCTTCTATTGTTTAGCTAATTGGTTGAATTATGCTTATATGTGCATATCTAATGACTCGGCAGCTTGTAGCACTGATTTGGAGAACTTTCTGTTGCTTATAACTTTTCAATTGTTCAGCTTATACTAGCTAACTTTGTTGGTTCGTTTAATAATGCTTCTATAAGTGCATATCAAATGCCTTGGCAGCTGGTAGCGCTATTTTTGCGTACTTTCTTTTGCTAATAACTCTTCTATTGTTCAGTTTATTGTAGCTTACTTTGTTGTTTCGTTAAATAATGCTTATATATATGCATATCTAATGACTTGACAGTTAATAGCGCTGATTTGGTGAACTTTCTGTTGCTTATAACTCGACTTTCGCTCATCAGATCGCTTACCATATTGGGGGGTTGATAAATAATGCTTATTAGTATAAATATCCAAGTTTTGGGCAGCGGGTAGCGTGGATATAATGAACTTTCCATTGCTTATAACTCGACTACCACTCAAATGATCCGTTTAGAAAGTTGAGAAGCAATAAATAAAGCTTACTATTTTGAATAACTAAGTATTTGACAGCAGGTAGCGCCAATATGGCGAGCTTTCTTTTGCTTATAGCCCAACTATCCCCCTTCTGAGCGTTTTCAAACTTGCGGTTCAACCTACTTTAATTAACTTAGTCTATAGCAGTGGCTAGCGCTGATAAGGCGACCTTTCTTTTGCTTATAGCTCTACAACTGTTCATCCGATGGTTTTTAAACTTGCGGATTGATAAATAATGCTAAATACTAACCATATCTAAATCTAATTTGTAAACAAGGCTTATTACTTGAAATATTTAAGTATAAAGCTGATTTTGCAAACTTTCTTTTGCTTATAGCTCGACTTTCACCCATCTGAGCGTTTTTAAACTAAGGGATTGTTAAGTGATTGCTAAATAGTGGCAATATTTAAATGTTCAGCTGCGGGTGGCATAGTTATAATGAACTTTCTTTTGCTTATAGCTCGACTAGCAGTTGATTAACTGTTTTTAAACATGGGAAAACATTAAGAATGCTACTTATTATAAATATCGTATAACTAATGTGATTGGCAGTGGCTAGCGCGTGATTCACAATACTTTCCCTTGCTTATAACTCTTCTTTCAATCAATATAGGTTGAACTCTTACCATATCGATGGATTTTGATAAGTTAATACCCCACTTCTTGAGCAGGCGGGCCAACTAGTAGCCTTTGCTCTCGCCAGTCACTTCAGTCGCCCAGCTTAATATCAAAATCCAAGTACCCCTAACAGTAAGTGCCACCCACCGGCAACACCAACGAATCGCACAAATCAGTCAATGGTCAGAGAGAGAGAGAGTAGAGCAAACGAGACAGACATACACGCCGAGGCAACAGCAGCTATCACCAGGGGCCAACCCCCAAGATTACACACACCAAGTTAAGCTGAACCACCGCCACCCTTAAGAGGCGTAGAATATTATTGACAACCAAAGCGGGCTAATCAATGAGCCCCATCCATTCGATTTCCCCCCCGCTCCACCCACTCCACATCTGAACCTATTGTAATTTTGATTTCGATGCTGTCGGCGTTTTTTATTCATTCATTCATTTTGTCAAAGACTGCTCTGCTCCTACGCCGCGTCCGGCGTATCATAATCCGACTCGTCATCTTCATCCAGAATGTTCTCGCCGGCCTCCTCCATGTCGCGTCCCAAAAGCTGCAATTCCCGTTGGGCCACTTCCAGAAGAAAAATCAATCCGTTCAGCAGGCGCACATGATGCATCTTCACCTCTTTCCGACGATTATCGGCGTTGCCATTGTTCTCGTTGTGGTTCTCCCGGTTTTCATCCATGTTGGAAGGAAATCAGCACAAAGTACAAATTTATAAAAACAAAAAAAATACCAGCAATATGAAACACGTTGTTGAAGATATATTTTGGATAAAATTTTTAATTTCGGAAAAGTTGAAAATTATGTTAGACACGTTGGAGCTCCACTTTGATACTGAGATATTTGTGTTTGCCACAGGGGACAAGTGCTAAATCGGTAGGCTCAAGGATGACTTGATGAAGGGAAAAAATACAAAAAAACGATAATCCAAATTGCCATAGGTAAAGTTTCGTTGCGGAAATATAGTTAAAGATATGGCTAAGTTTCTTACTTGATTCTCCATTGAAGTTCTCTTCGATGTCAAAGCCAGAAATAGCAAATAATTATAAAGGAAGTGCTTCACTAGTAATCGCACTTGGAAGTCTCTTCGTAAGCCCTTCTTTGGCAGTATGTGTTGTTTCGCTGCAGTGTAGTACTCCGAGTATGTCAACTTCTGGGCCAACAAAAAGACGTACTATACAGTTGTAGGTCATTGAATGCTGTATTTCTGTTCAATTTTATTTATCTAATGCTAATTTACTAGTTGAACAAAGTTGAACAGTAAATCTGAAGCCAGTCTTCTAATTTGAGCTCTTTGCTTGTAGTTACACAATAGAATAGTGGTTTCCCTTTTCAGAACTTAACTACTTATATTTCTACTAAATTTATAACTATAATAGTAAATGTGCCATAATGGTGTTTGCATTTACGGGAAACATGTTTCATTGATTTCCACATAAGAGTTTTCGAGCAAAGCAAAGTCAGTATAGTTTGAGACTGCCGAGGCTTGGAAACTGTATTGGGTTAAGACTTCTACCAAACGCAAGAAAATCTCACATAAACCCTTAGAGAGGGTATAATAAAGTGGTCCAGATGTGTGTAACTTATAGAAGCAATCATTTCTGACCACATAAAGTATATATATTCTTGATCAGCATGAAGAGCTGAGTCGATATAGCCAAGTCCGTCTGTTTCTATGCTATCTGCTCAGTTAGTTTGAAAGCTATCATCACCAAATTTTGCACGAAGTCTTTTGGTACAAATACGTTGCACATGAGTCGATACCGACTTGATCGGATGACTATAACATATAGCTGCAGTACGAATGATCGGTCGAGAAACTAGTTTTAGTCAAAAAAACTTTATTGTTTTTAAAGCAAACGCCTCTAAACTCTGTACTTAGTAGTTTTTAATGCTTCTTCATGATTCTGCAAATTTTGGTCCAAATCGGACATCTATACAGTATAGCTGCCATAGAAAAGTAAGGTTAGAAAAGTAGTCTTAGTGAGAAAAACTTTTTTGTTTTCAATGTTAACCACTTAAAAATTGGCATAAATTTATTTTATAAGCTTTCACACAACTCCACAAAGTTTGGTCCAAATCGGATTTCTATAGGTTATAGCTGCCATATGAAGGATCGGTCAAGAAACTAGTTTTAGTGAGAAAAACTTTTTTGTTTTCAAAGCAAACGCCTCTCAACTTTGTATTTCTTAGTTTGCTATGCTTTCACATGATTCCATCAAATTTGGTCGAAATCAGACATCTCTTTAGTATAGCTGTCATACGAAAGTAGAGTCTGAAAAGTAGTCTTAGTGAAAAATACCTTTTTCTTTTAAATCAAAACGCTTTCAAACTTTGTATTTCTTAGTTTGCTGAGCCCTTTCATGATTTGACCAAGTTTGGAAGAAATCTGAGTTCTATTAAGTATAGCTGTCATACAAAAGTAGAGACTGAAATGTAGTCTTAGTGAGAAAAACTTTTTTGTTTTCAATGGAAATCTGCTCGAAACTGGTATATCTTTACTTAATATGATTTCACACAATTCCACAAGGTTTGGTACAAATCGGATGACTATAGGTTATAGCTGCCATAGGAACGATTGCTCGAAAAACTAGTTTTAGTGAGAAAAACTTTTTTGTTTTCAACGAAAATGCCTCCAAACTTTGCATTTCTTAGTTTGCTATGCTTTTTAATGATTCCACTAAGTTTGGTCGAAATCGGATATATATATAGTACGGCTTTCATACAAAAGTAGGGTTAGAAAAGTAATCTTGCTTGTTTTCGAGGGAGAAATGTACTTCAAATTAGTTAGAACAAGAAAGACAGTCGGTCAAGCCGGACTATAGCATACTCTGTACCAACGAAATTATACGCTCAGCATACATTTTGATGCTGCAGTAGCAGCTGAAAGCAGCGCTGCAACAGCGAACAGTCTTTTGATCATAACTCGAAAACCGTTCATCCAATCTTCACCATTCCTTTGGCTGATCGAAAAGTCATCCTTATTACTAAATATATCTAGAAGAAACAACCCACCTATCTTTAAAACTGTAGGAGATATGACGTTTTTTCTAAATTGCGGGGGCGGCAGGGGGCGTGGACAAAATTGAAAATATACTTGATCTGCCTGCAGACATAAGAAGCATATGTCCCATACATGTCAAACCTCTATCTCTTACCATCTCTGAGATCTGTGCGTTCATACGGACAGACAGACGGACGGACGGACATGGCTATATCGACTCGTCTGTTGATGCTGATCAAGAATATATATACTTTATGGGGTCGGAGATGCTTTCTTCTGGATGTTACATACTTTTGCACAAACTTATTATACTCTATGTACCTTTGGTACAGAGTATAAAAACATGCTGCAAGGGTATACAAACTTAAGTTAACTTTCTTCTACATTTTTTTGGCTGGGTTCACAGCTTTGAGAGCATGGGAGAAGTTGTGTTAATAATCTGAAAAATTCTACAAATTAAGTTGTAAGTTTTCTCCAGTTTCTTTGCCCTTTCTTCTTTCATTTTGATGCAGCTGCCCGGGGCTACCCTTTCTCTACCAAATTTTTATGAAATTTTATGGCATTTTATGGCACGTTTCGTTTTTTTTTCTGCCAATTGACTTTGCAGCCTTGACTTACGCCAAATGACATAATTAAGGTTGCCCAACCAAAAAAAAAAAGAAAAAAAAATGAGGGAAAAAAAGGGTCAGGTAGGACCGCCTCTACCCCTTGCGTTGTCGTAACCCTGTCATAAAAACTGCAATTTCAGCGAATTCTAACCCTAAAATCCGCACACACCAAATCCTTTTCTCGCATTAAATTTCTATTATGTTTTTTTTTGTGCATTTTTCCGTGGAAACAAATTGCCGAATTTTCGCCAATATTGTTTAACGCTTAGCAAGTCAATTGCTTGATATTTTCTCCCTCCCCCAACTAATCCCAGTAGGTTCTGCTTTTGAAATCGAAGCCAAGCGGTAGACTCCCTTAGAGCAACTAGGTCAGTTTTGTTTGGAATACTAAACCATTTGGACACACAATTTTTTTGTGCTCAGTAAAATTTTCTGTGGAATTTTTACAAGTTTGAATTGTTTTTTTACAAAATTTCGATTACCAAAAATAAGAAACACAAAGACCAATTCAGTAGCAGCCATGATGCAGCGACAGGCGTTCAAGACTGGACAACTGGTGCAAGTGCGCCTCATGAGCCGGATGAGCAGCTCGTTCAATTTGGCCGCCCGGGTAAGATTCTCACTGCAGCAGCCGGAGGTGAGTGGGGCCATACCCAAGCGATATCTGCAAGTGCTGGCCAAGAATCATCCGGGTTATCGTGTCAAAGTGGATACCAAGTGCCGGATACCGAAGTTGACCTTCTCCGATTTGGGTGAGGATCGTCAGCAGTGGCACATGTTGATACAGAAACTGAAGGAGCTGAAGAACACTGACTGGATAGAGGAGCTGGGTGTGTATAGCAATGCACAAGAGGAAGAGGATGAACTGGAGGACGAAGATGAGGAGGAACTGGAAGAGATGGTTCATCAGCGTGAGCAACCAGTAACCACCATGGGACAGGAGGATGTGGAGGAGGAGCTGCTGCGAGCGGAGGCTACTTCCATGCCCCCTGCAGAGGAAGCCAGCCTGGATGAAATACAGTTACAGGAAGAGGAGGAGGAGGAGACCAGGGAAGCCAGGGAAGAGGTACCTGCCCAGACCCAAACCCAGACCCCGCAGGACTCTGCCCAACCTAAGGCCGAATCTGAGCTTAAGGAGCGTGAATATGAAGGCGTCTACTGGACTGGAGATGGTCAACGCTTTGACACACGCATCGATCACAGTCATCCAGCTGGCACTGGCGTGGACAGTGGAGCCTATGTCACCGGCGAGGGTGTACGTGTGCCAGCAGGCGCTGAACCAGCCGCAACTGAACCAGCCATCCCATCCAATCCAAAGCCGCAGCAAACCCCCAGCCAGCAGTAGCCAAGTTCCAGCCTTGAGAGCTGAATAAAAAAAATGAAAGTCCTAAGGCAAACCCAAAAACGTTTCTTCTTGAAAAACCCCTGGGCCAATGTTTCCCTGTAAAACCGTTTACAATCCTAACTCCCTACCTTCCTTTCTACCTGCTGCAGCACTGCAATGTTGGCAAATTTTATGCAACTCTTCAAAGTCGCGACTAACTACCTGCCTGCCTGCCTGCTCAAGGTACAACACACACTTCTCGCGAGTACCCCCTTCCTTTGCCCCGAAACACTTTCGGGACAGCAGCCAAATCAAAAAAAGAAAAGGCCAAAACATTTGGCCATTTATTTAGCCATTCATTTTTATCGTCACAGCAAAACGTTTTCACTCCAAACAATTATAGTTCAATAAATTTTCCCAATCACCTAGCCAAAGAGCCAAATGGTTCAATTGAACAGAAAGAATACCAAATGCCCCAAAGCAGAAAGAGTGAAAGCGAGAGAGAGGGAGGGAGGGAGGGAGGGAAAACAAGGATAAAATGCACAGAAAAAGTGACTCTTTTTTGTTCTCTCCTGCCATCTTCAATTGTCCCTGCCTAATGTGATGTAAGATGATTCCCAAATCCAAATCGAAAACTCAACCGGGAACTCTGGGAATGATAAACGAGGTTTGCCACCGGAAATTAAATTTGTTTGGAAAATTTGCCAGGCACTTTGCTTTGGGTTACTGTTTGCTTTGGTCTAAGCCAAAGGTTTGGGTTCGCGACCCTCCCCACCCTCAAAACAACACAGAAAAGGTTAAGAAAGTGCACAGAATTTGGGGGGGGAAACTAGAACTAATTATGGGGAGGATTACAATTGTGGGAGCGGGGAAGAGGCAGTGAGTAAAGGATCGTCTTTTAAATTATAGTTTTTATACTCTGTACCGTAGAGGTACATAGAGTATTATAAGTTTGTTTAAGTCTCCAACCCTCACACTGACCCCGCCATGAGACAACAAGAGAGGTAAGGCGGCATCAGTGTGAGTTCTCTGCTAAAGTACCTTCACGTTCAGTGCTGTGCGTACTCTTGAAGCGTAAGCTTTTGGCAAAAGTACTCATTACACTCATCACGCCTTACCTGTCTGGTTGCATCATGGAACCCGCTTTACCTGTATTCTATTGTATCATCATGTTACAACTAGGCAGATTTATGAAGCTTTAGCAAGCTTTTGTTAAGGCTTGATGCGAGTTTTCTTCTCTATTTATCCCCACCTTAGGTACACAGAGTATATTTAGTTTGTGTAGCAGCCAGCAGGAAGCATCTCCGACACCAAAAAGTATATATATTCTTGATCAGCATCAATAACCGAGTGTGTCAACGCGTACTAGTCTCTCAGTTTTAAAGCTATCGAGCTGAAATTTTGCACAGAGTCTTCTTTTTGCTGCACACTACTAATATGTTCGAACCGACCGGATCAGATGACTATATCTCATAGCTCCCATAGGAACAATCGGTTGGAAAACTAGTTTCAGTGAGAAAAACTTTTTTCTTTTCAATGGAAACGTCTTCAAACTTTGTAATCGTAGGTTTTCTATGGTTTTTTATAATTCTTTTAAATTTTGTTAAAATCGGATGACTATAGGTTATAGCTGCCATAGCAATGATCGGTCGGAAAACTAGTTTTAGTGAGAAAAACTTTTTTCTTTTCAATGGAAACGTCTTCAAACTTTGTATTCATATGTTTTCTATATTTTTTCATAACTCTACCAAGTTTTATTAAAATCGGATAACTATATGTTATAGCTGCCATACAAAAGTTGGGTCTGAAAAACAGTTTTAGTTAGAAAAACTTTTTTGTTTTTAATGGTAGCATTTTGCAATTGATTATTTGTGTGTTTCACCTGCTTTCACATAATTTCACAAATTTTTGTCCAAATCGGTTGACTATATCATATAGCTGCCATACGAACGATCGGTCGGAAAATGGGAAAAATAGTATTTTTGTTGAAAATATTTAAGCGAACACTTGCTAGGGTATCAAAAACTTCGGCACACACACGAAGCTAGCTTAGCTTTCTCGCTTTTTTTTCTTGGTGGATCATAAAAAGGGTCTCTCGTTTATTGCTTATATGACTGGCCCATAGATTTGGTTTTAAAAAACCACGAATTATATAAATTTGTATACTTTTTGAACTTACTCTCAAACAGTTGTGCCATCTACTACACAGAAAAAATAAATCCGAATTCGGGATTGAAAACGGGGTGATCCCGGGGCATGCTTTAAGTGATGCTGTTTTTCGGGATCAAAAAAAAAAAGTTGAAGTGAAATCAATCTTTTCCGGGATCAGCTCAAGAATATCCGAGATCACCCCGTTTTTAATCCCGTTTCGGATTGATTTTTATTGAGTGTACTTATATTGAATTGTCTAAAAGTATTTATCCATATATATTTTTGTCATTTTTTACATAATACGACCGCTTGTAATTCTCAACTTGGAGTTCCCTGCAATGGGATGTTAAAGGGGTAACCAAAAATTCGCCTTGTAAATATTTTTTAAGTCATTTAAAAGTGCTTTTTGACCAATTTTTCCATAAAAGGGGCATAGCAACTTCAAATATGATTGTTTTAGGGTTTACTATGCGATTTTTTCCTGAGTGTAGAGATGCAGCCTGTATATCGGATGGTGCACTTTACTTCGATTCGTGTAGATGGCTTGGATTTGAAATGGAATTCCTAGTTTTAGTTGTATCCGAACTCACTTTAGTACGCCGTCAGGTATACCAAATGTTTCTCTTTCCCGGAATGCGAAATTTGCCAGTTTCAGTTTATGAAAGGCTGCCTAAGACTTAGAACAAACAAGATTGATGTGAATATCCTAAGCAGAAGCTGTCTCTTGGCATTTGTGGAACACCGCAGTTTTGTCAGCTATCATGAAGTCTGTCACAAAGCTGAGTTTATAAAGGACCTTGAGTATGTGTTGGAAGTCAAACGGGGTTAAGCCGCTCTTCTCTCAATCTTTTAGCTTCAGAAAAGTGAGAGAGAGGGATCTACAGTTTAACATCATGAGGATGTATCGAAACCAAATATCAAATATCAGGCTGCTTTCCCAGAAGAACCTACTATTCCTTTCCCTACATGCCACATGCACTGCCACCCCGCCCCGCCCCGTAGTCCACAACAATTTTCCTGCAATATTGCGTTGACAGCCACGAGAAATAATAGCCCAACAATTTATACAATTTATGAGTTTTGTGTGCGACAGCAGCGGGAGCAAGGGTTGCCCAAAAAAAAAAACACAAAAAAAAACACAAAAAATGTGTAGCATACTTAAGCGGGCGTCCGGGCGGGAAGGGAATTGGCCCGATGGGTGGGTGGAACAAAAGAGAGAAATCACAACAACAATCATAAATTCGGCATGTCTAATGACAATTTGCCAGCTCCACATGTGTGTGTGCGAGTGTGTGTGTGTGTGTGTGTGTGTGTGTGTGTGCGGGGGTGTGCAGAGGCAGAGGCAGAGGCCACGCAGACGTTTTCACCGCTTTTTATTGTTTTGATTTTTTGATTTGCCCCTTTTTGCCATTTTTTTTATATGCGCACATAAAAATCGTTTGTTGTCGCTCGGTTTAAGGATTTCATAAAGGACGACGACGACGCCAGCGACGGACCGCAGACCAATTTGAAAATGACGCAGTCACCCTGATGGATTGCCCCAGCTGCGTAAGGAACCCGGCCGCGGCAACGGATCATGCGTTGCGTTTTTATTCGACTTAATCTCAACCAGCTGAATTCTTTGGTCAAATCCTGCTGCCAAAATAACAAAAAAATATATAAACTGACTGAAAATTATGAGCCAAGATGCCAAGCCCAAAGTGCCAGTCGCATCCGCAGTATAAATCATGGTAACCGTAGAGGCATCTTCGCCTCGACCAAAAGTTGATCTCATTGTGAGTGGAGGCCCATAATTCACTTAGTTGTAGTTTGGCTACCAGCACCGTTTTGCTCCTGCTGGCAAAATGAAGCAATCAAGGACAGGGCGAGCCATTGTCTTGGTCTTTTTGGTAATTGTTGTACCAAAAATTATAATGGGCGATGATGTCACCACACACGGAGCTGGAGGCAGATGAGCGGCAGCAGCAGCAGCGGCAGTTGTTGTTGTTGTGTGTCCATTGTCATTTCCTGTTCCTGTTTTTCCTTGAGCCGTTTTACGATTGTTTACCGACTCTACAGACCCCGCACCCATTGTGGCCAAGGCACTTTAGGTCGCCCCCACCCCAACCCAACCCAGGCTCGCTGGACAGCGTGGGTGTTCCTGTCGGAACACATTTAAGTCTCGATAAATACACATTTGATTTGACCCTAAAGCCTCTCCTCGCAATCCCCAGAGCTGAGATAATAGATATCGAAAGACCCAACTTATTAAATCAAGCCCAACCAGCCATGTCCCACACGGTCAACCCCTTTTTTTTTGTGTGTCTAAATGTATATATATATATATATATATATATATATATTGTTGGTCGTTGTTTACCCAAAACTATTAGCCAAAGATGGGATGGGGGGCGGTAAAGGATTCTTAGGGCTTTTGCGGCCACTGGCCATTGAAAGTTTTTGACCGGCCCATCTACACTGGGAGAACAGAGATGCAGACATATTTGAAGGGAACCACATTTCATTAATGGTTTCTCAACCATTTCGAGGCATGCAATTTCTGTGTAGAAGGAATCAGTTGAGAAGGGAATGCTCTTTGAATTTATAAGCATTTATGAGCGGTTCTTAGGTTTCAATTTACACTTAAAAGTGGCTTTTGATTGAGGTGTACTTGTTAGATACTAGGTAGCACCTTAAAAATATGGTAAAAGATCAAATTTCAACATAAACTGTAAGCAAAAGCGGCACCCAACTGGCACTTATATCTGAATTGAGTGAAAAAATATGCTTAGCACTCCAACTCAAGTCTACATAAGTTCTTATTGTGAACTTTCACCAAGTATTACCTGTTGAAGGTCCTCTTTTCTGTTCACTGTGAGCAAATGCGGCACCCAACTGTTACTTATATCTATATTGAGTGAAAAAGTTTACTTAGCACACCAACTCAAGTCTATATAAGTTCTTATTGTCAACTTTTACCAAGTATTACCTGTTGAAGGTCCTCTTTTCTGTTCACTGTGAGCAAATGCGGCACCCAACTGTCCACTATTTCTGTGTAGGATTACAAAAACCATGCTTATTTACTAGCTGAAGTCCCCATTTGTCCATATCTTGGATTTTCAACCAGTTTTAGCGGCTTTAGGACCCTGTCTCTTTCTACTGTGAGTAAATGAGGCACCCAACTGACACTAATTTAAGTTTATAAGAAGGCAAAATATGCAGCTGACCAGCTTATGACCGTATTCATCCATCCATTAGACCGTATTACGCAATATCCCCTAATTCGTAATGCAAAAATGTCTCTTTTTAGAAAATTGTAAGCAAATGCGGCACCCAACTGTCGCTTATTTTTGGTAAGAATACCAAAACAGTGCTAGTTTACCAGCTCAAGTCACCATTTAACCATAGTTAGGACTTTCAATCAGTTTCAATTGCTTAAGAAACTTATTTCAGTAAGCTGTGAGTAAATGAGGCACCCAACTGGCACTTATTTAAGTTAATAAGAAGCCTGACTAGCTTAAGTTGCCATTAGACCGTATCATGCAATTTCACCTAATTCGAGGTGCAAAATTCCTCATTTTAGTAGACTGTAAGCAAATGCGGCACCCAACTGTTGCCTATTTCTTTGAAGAAATTCAAAATCTGTTTTAGTTGACCAGCTCAAGACTCCATTTGTCCATGGCTTTGGTTTTAAAGCAGTTTCAGCTGCTTAAGGACCTTATTTCAGTCGACTGTGAGTAAGGGCGGCACCGAACTGGCACTAATTTTTATATATAAGTATAAAAAAATATGCAGTTGACTAGCTTAAGTCGTCATTGAAACATATAAGGGAGTTTCAGCACGAATTACCTTGAAAATGTCCACTTTTAAGTAAACTGTGAGTGAATGCGGCACCCAACTGTTGCCTATTTCTTTGTTAATTAAACAAAAACAATGCTAGTTAACTAGCTTAAGTCCCCACTAGACCATTGCTTGAATTTACAGAGAGTTTCAGCTGTTTGAAAACCTTTTTTTAGTGGAGTGTAAGCAAATGCGGCACCCAGCGGTTACTTATTTATATGTATGACTGCTAAATACTTAATACAGACTAGCTCAAGTCTAATAGTGCATGTCATTAACTTAAAACATATATAACCCCTGCCAAATCATCTGGTTTTCAATCGACTGTTAGCAAATAAGGCACCCATCTAGCCCCCAGTTTTATATTTCAATGCCAGCTGGACTCATACCAGTAGCCATTGGTTCTTATCATAGCTGTGCAGAAGTTCAGTGGACTGTAAGCAAATGCGGCACCCAAAATAGAACTTAAAAGAGGCACCCATTCTCGCAAACTTAAGGCAAAACAATAGCTTTCATTTCAATTAACAAGTTTTATTCAATTTTTCGAGCTAGGAACACACACAATTTCCTCCAGTGTACTCCTGGGGGGGGGGTTTAAGAACTGCGCGCTGTGTACAAAAAAGGAATAGAGTGAAATAAAAATAAGCATAAAATTAAATGTGTGCCAGATTGAGGAATGGACTTGGACATGAATGTGGACGTGGACGTGGCAGCGCCCAATGGAGAGGGTCAACGTGAAGCGTTTAAGTTGATTTCGTTTTGAATGTTTATTTTATTGCGTGGAAAATGACGCCAACGTGGCCAAGAAGAAATGTCAACCCCCCCAACCCCCAACCCCTCCCTGCACCGCTCCTTGTTAGCCTTTGGCCATTTGGCAGGATAGCAGCAACGAGAATGGCTCCAGTCGCTTTTATGGCCACTGATTGTATCGAAAATTTCGTACGCAATAAAATTCAAATATACTTGGCGATAAAAATCAAATCTGGTTGGACGAAAGAACAACGAAATTGGATGGTGTTTTGTACGTGTGTGTGTGTGTGTGTGTGCGAGTGGGCGAGTGTGTGTGTGTGTGTATGCCCATGTGTGTGTGTATGCTCGTGTGTGTGTATGAGTGTTAGAGTGGCTTAATAGAATTCGAAGAAATCAAAGTCATCTTCGGTGTAAGCATTCCCATCCACACGCTCATAATCGGTATCTCTCGCATCATCGTGTACATCCTCAGGCTCCTCACTTCCGCCGTTGACAGCATTCAGAGTCGACGATCCAGCGATCTCTGCCGGGTTGTCGCTGGCATCGGGTGCTTACTCCTACTGTAATAATTTGAAGTAAGAAAACTGTTTTGCTGCACTTACAACTTTTACCTCCTCCGAATCTGGGTCTTCCATAACGGTGCGGCACAGGGGACACAACCGTTGGTCCTGATCGCGTATGCTGACCCAATACTGGTCAAAACACTCAAAACAAAATGTATGGCCACAACGTATAGCAATTGGATTGGTTTTCGGCTCCAAACAGAAGATACAATTGTCCGCAACAGCCTGTACACTCCCAGAGATTAAGTGGAGTGTGAATGCATGAACAATCGAAACTTACTTCCGGCTCCTCAGCCTGTCCATCCTCAGCAGCAGTCAAAGCAGTTTTGCATATCGGACATATCAAATTGTTACGGAAGCGCTCCGATGACTTGTACACATCGAAACACTCGGTGCAAAACGAGTGTCCGCAGCAAACAAACCACGGATCCTTCTTCTCATCGAGACAGATGACACACTTCTCCTCCTCGGCAGTCATCAGCGAAGACATCACGCAAAACAAATTGTACAAATTTGGACAAAAGTTGTTGGGAAAAATATTTTAAAATTTTACTTTTCACTAAAACACAACCGTCTGGCTAGAGAGATGTACGAAGCAATGAGAAAATCCCACAAGTAAGTTGCTAGATGATTTGAAATGTAACGCAAAGCATACTGAGTGAAGTGGGAATTGATTGATAGAACACAGAGTAGATGTTGCTCATATTTTGGAAGATATTCAAAACAAGTTTAAAACGGTTCAAGAGTGATGCAATGAAGGTGAGTTGTATTCACTTGAACCGAACCATCTTGAAATGGTTCAAAATGGTCCATTCGGCGGCAAAAATGGTTGAAACAAACCACTTTTTAAGTTGGGTGTGAAGGTTGTTCAATCATTTGACTGCATCAACATCGATTCCTTACCTTGTAAACCCTTTGAAGAGTGGTTTATGGTCCATTTATGGGAAATGCTTTAAGTTGTGTACCTAAAACTCGGTGTTTGGGTGAGTAAAATGGAATTAGTACATTTGATGAATTCAAAACTGGTTTTAAGCCAACTAGCGCCGGCTTAGCTCTGAATTTATCAACCCTTTGACCTCAAAGTTCGGTATGTACTTTCGAAATATGTAGTTCCATGCTTTCACTGGGCCAAACTGTTTCCCTTGCTTGAAAAAAGTCATTGAAATGGGGCATATTTCTAATATAAGTCTTTTTTAAGCTTTCCCCTTGAAAACTGTTGCCATAACTTAAATAAAGAGATTGTCAGGGGGGCATATTTCTAATATAAGTCATTTTTACCAAACATTATCCCTTTATGGTCCCCTTTTCAGTCAACTGTAAGCAAATAAGGCACCCATCGGGTACTTATTTAATGTCATAGCTCAAAATAATTATAGCAGACCAGCTCAAGTCTTCATTTGTTTCAAATCATACGATTTTAACATATATTACCCGTTAAATGACCTCTTTTCGATCGATTGTAAGCAAATAAGGCACCCATCGTGTACTTATTTTTATGTATGCATGCAAAATAATTATAGCAGATCAGCTCAAGTCTTCATTTGTTTCATATCATAAGTTTTTAACATATATTACCCGATAAATGACCTCTTTTCAGTCGATTGTAAGCAACTAAGGCACCCATTTGGCATTTATATCTAATTATGTAGGAAAAATATCGGTAGCTGTTTAGCCCAAGCCTTCATTTGTCTATAGTAGGCATTTTTACCATGTATTAGCTGCTAATTGAACTTTTTTCAAACGTCTGTGAGCAAATGAGGCACCCACATGGCACTTATTTCTGAGTATGAATAACAGACAACTATGGCTGACTAGCTTAAGTCTTCATTTGTCTAAAGCATTCGTTTTAAGCATGTACCAGCTGCTAAATGACCTTTTGTTAGTTGACTTTAAGCATATAAGGCACCCATCTGGCACTAATATTTATGTATAAATGCAAATCCTATCTAGCTGACTTGCTTGAGTTTTAAATGGTCTTTAGAATGAATTTGAACCATGTATTACCTGCTTAATGAACTCTTTTCAGTGGACTGTAAGCAAATAAGGCACCCATTTGGCATTTATTTCAATATCTTAAAACATAGCATTTGTAGATTAATAGTTTCAGTCGATATTTGTCCATAGCATGGACTTTTTGCATGATTTATCCGCTTTTAAGTCGACTGTGAGCAAATGTGGCACCCAACTGGCAATTATTTCTACGTGTGAAGAAAAAAACCAACTATAAATGACCAGCTCAAGTTTTTATTTGTTCATAACATAGTTTTGAACGTTTATCACATGTTAAATGACCTCATTTCAGTTGAATGTAAGCATATAAGGCACCCATCTGACACTTATTTTAAGGCCAATCACTTGTAGCTGACCAGCTTTAGTTTATATTTGTTCATTTCATAAATTTTGAATATATATTACCTGCTAAATGACCTCTTTTCTGCCGGATGTAAGCAAAAAAGGCACCCAACTGGAATTACTTTAAGTATGTGACTGCAAAACATTTGTAGTTGTCTTTATAAAGTCTGCATTTGTCTACGGCAATGATATTTATCACGTTTTACATGCTAAATGGCCACTTTTAAGTAGACTGTGAGCAAATAAGGCACCCAACGAGCACTTAATTGTATGCTTAAATGGAAAGCGTTAGTAGCTGACTTGAGTTTTAGTCGCTTGACCTCATACGACCTCTTTTTAGTCGACTGTGAGCATCTAAGGCACCCATCAGTCACTTATTTTGATGTATGAAGTCAAAATATCTCTAGCTTAAGACTTCCAATTCGTATTTAGCATGAATTTTACCCAATTATTACCTGCTTAAAGACCTCTTTTGAGTCGACTGTGAGCAACTAAGGCACCCAACTGACACTTTTTTCTATGTAATCTTTCATTAACTGGGACTGCTGTGAGCATATAGCGCAACTTATGCCAAATTGAATGTAAAACAGTTGGCGAAGTAACTCTTTCATTTTCATGGAATAAGCTTCAGAACACTTTTCCCTGGACTGTAAGCAAATGCGGCACCCTAATACAATTCGAAACTTTAATGCAAATCCATGCAAATACAGCTATCTCCAGTGGCCATTAGTGGAATTGCAATGGATCCTCTACTCCTTTCTCTTCAAAACCAAAAACCAAAAAATCAAAAGTGAAATTTGAAAATCCAATTGAAGTTGCTTTTGCAATCTGCTCTGCGTTTGTTGTTTGTACAATGCCGCCCAATTCCAAGAAAGTGACCAACTGCGGTTAGTGATAGCCCTGGCCCGGGGTTCGAAATAGATTTGTCGTTTGACCACGTACGGCAGACACTAATGAAGAGCTCCGCTCCATGTAACCAAGTCCCAGAAAGGGCAAAATAAAACACCTACCGACACTCAGATAGAGACGACTACGACACAGCAGGCTGTCCCAGGACAATGGACGGCAACTGCAACGCTCAACAACTGCAACAACTGCAACAACTGTCAACTGGCCAAAAAAAAAACAACAAAAAAACAACAACAACCAGAAAAACCGAAAAGAGAAACTTTTCAGGCCCAAAACAGTAGGAGAGCCCTGACTGGGCTCTGCAGGGCAATTAGAACATTATCAGGCGGCAATAATCGGCTCGTTTGCACCCAAGTGTCGTCCGAGCTACATACGAGCCTCCATCTTGTGGAGTATGTAGGGACAGGGAAAAAGGAATACACAACAGGATATCTGAACTCGGAGCTGAACCCTATTGTCTTTGGCCCAAAACGGCAGCAGCAGGAGCAGGAACCAGACATTGTCACCAAAAAAAAAAATGCGCAATGTTGTCGGCGGCGGCGACAGTTCGGTCAAAGTCAAAGACGATTATCACAATTTTTGGGATTTGCCTTAAATCACGCACTGTGAAGTGGTGTCCCCAGTCACCGGCCACAGCTCAATTAAAATTCTAGGAAAATTCTTTGTGGTTTTTCCTTTGCTTTAAACATTTTTCCTTGTTTTGCTGTGCCACTTGGGCCTAATCTCCTAAATTAATGATAAGGCGCGCAACAGACGCTTCTACAAAGCGGAAAAGTTAACCAGGCGGTCAAATCTGGGCCATAACTTTTGCACACTCTCTCTCTCTCTCTCTTTGGAGAGATCGGTTGGTGGCTAACCCCCTCACATGCGCTCTCTAATCCCGGAGTGGTTGACCCACAATGTGGAACACTGTTGAAAATGGAGCATTAGAGGAAGGGGATGGGGTTGATATCCTGCTGCTGTTGTTGTTGTTGTTGTCCAATGGCAAAACATCCCCAAGTTAGCCACTGGGTGACAGGCATTAAATAATTAACTCGCCTTTAACATTTATCCCCGTTGATAGGGGAGGGAGGGGGAGGAAGGAGGAAGGTGGCAGGGGGAGACGATTTCAAATGGAAATTCAAAGTAATCCCCGATAGAAAAACAACAGCATTTTAACATGCCTAAGTAGCAATTGAATTAAAAACCAATAATATCAACCAAAATAACAAAGCTCAAGTGGCTCAAGTGGAACGGAGTTGGGTGACGGCAGACGGGAGGGGGGGTTGGGGGGTCGATTGGTGAACATGTGTAGAGTTATTTATTTAACAAACATGCCAAACAACAGCAGCAACAAAAAGGAAAAACAACAAGTGAAATACCAATCGAAACACGTTGGCAAATCAAAGGTGAAAAGATGTGAAAAGCAAACGAAACGTGCACTGGGGGTATTTACCAAACGCGGCAGGAGAATGGCGGGGGGGGAGGGGAGGAGACTTGGTAAGCCTCTCTGTTGAGGCATACATGACGTATTGGCACACGACTCCGAGCTGCGAGCTGGGAGCTGCGAGCTCCGTGTCCCAGGTCCCGGGTCCCCGAGCAGCGCCACTTGAAAGCTCGAGCATATCTTGATTGTTTGCATGTAAATCTGCACAAAATCCCCAAAGTACCCCAACGGCGGTAGAGCAAAAGCAAGGACGAGACAGGCACACACAGGACCTGGGCAGCATCCATTTCGTTGCCCCCTCGACGACGACGACGACGCCGATGATGATGTCGATGATGACGATGATAATAATGATGATGGCCTTGGCGGCGCATCGCAGCAATCCCTTGCACAATTGAACTGAGTGCCACACGAACATACACGATAAACTCTTCTCACTTGGTCAGGTGGGTATCAAAATCCGCGACGCTGCCATCATGGACAAATAGTTGAGCCATATAGGTTAAGCTGTACCCTGCTTGGGAAGTCACTGTAGATACTTTTCCTTTCTCTTTTTAGGCCATAGAAAAGCTGACTTGCTAAGCCTCATATTAAGCTAAATATGCCTCTTCATTCAGTGGTCGGCATTCGTAGCAGCACTGCCAAGATTTGGGTAAGTGTAACACACACAAATATACTAAAAAAAAATATACATAAGATCTACCCCAAAAACAACGAAAATGATGGAAACTAACTCTGAGCACTCTGTCGAATGTTTATTCGGGCTTATCCATGAACAAATCCCACCATTTTTGTAGAGAGATAGGCACAAATATAGAAACTAACCTCTAAACCTCTCTTTAGAACATATTTTCTTGGAGCTTTTATGCATCTGCTCTATAAACATTAAAAAAGATGCCTCAAAAATCAAATGAACGAATTTTTCAAGCTCTTTCAAAGCGCTAAAACTGAGCGGAAGGCAGCTTCCTCGACAACTAGAAAGCCTTATTAGATGAGTAGGCGCTTTTGAAAAGAGAAAGAGAGTCTAAAGTGTCTGCCCGCATATAAGAAAGCTTTCGCAAGCTCTCTCCGCTGTCTCTGCATGCATGTGTGTACATCAGTGTTCCCCCAGAAGAGAGGCTCTCGGTCTCTCTCTCTCTCTCTTTCTATGACACTCACTGATGCAGCGTTCGGTGTGAATTGACAAAAGTATTCGGCCTGCGAATGCATGTTGAGGCTAAAGCTTATATTTGGGGTTTCAATAGTTTTCGATATCGGGTTTCCATACTGGTTTGCAGAACACTCGAAACTAAGTTTCTATGAATAACTTTACTTGATTAGAAAGCGCATTAAGGCTGTGCTGAAATCTGATGGATTTTGTACAGCAGCAGGCAAGGACTTGAAGGAGACACAGGTACTCACACATGCTTCAATATCTAGCACTATGTATTCCGTTTAAGATGGGTTTTGGGTACATAAGTCAAGGGTGCCCACAGCCAACCTACGGCGATGTAGATACTATAGAAGTTCGTATTTCATATTTCTTACTTTCAACAAAAACGTATGAAAGCATTCGTAGCCAACAAACAAATTAATCACCTTATACGATTCGGCTTTCTTTTACCACTTAGCCACAAGTCGAGGAGAGAGAGAGAAAAGAGAGCAAAAGTGCGTGTTTTTTGTGCTTTGCTTGGGTTTGTGCTATGCGCAGCATTTCGGATGGCCTATGAGCTTCGTGCGCATAGGCTGTAAGCAACCCTGATATAAATCAATTGATCATAAGCTCGGCACTTTTGCATTTTTCACTAAGACTTGGTATTTTTAACTAATTCTTAGACTCTTTCTCACTTAGAATATGGCTAAAAAGATCATCTTACGTTTGCTACTTTTCATTACAAACATGCGGCAACGACACTCAAAACTTCATACTTTACTCCAGTGTCGGCATCTTAGCGCAGACGACTATCAGCCTCTCGCGAGTTAGTGCCTTAAATCACACTTAACAATACAGCCAATTGTTTATAGATCGCTTAAAAAGACGTCTATAAATTACCCCCGATCTTTGATTAACTATTTGTACCGCCGAAGCGTCTTTTGGCCACCAACCTGACGGAACTGTTGGCGGCATTCCATTTTACCGTCCAGCCACGATGCGTGGCCAATTTTCCGATTTTCTACGATTTTCGCTTTGCTTTTGCTTTTCTTTTCCGAGTTGTGTTTGTGTTGAGCTTTACCTTTTTGCTGCCACACCCACACACGGCTGGCTGCGACGATACGACGATGCTGCTGCTGATGATGACGAGGACGGGGCCAGGGAGGGGGCGTGGCGGCTTCAACTTAAACTGCATTTATTGGAATTTTACAATAAACTAACGACGCTACATTCCCGGAACGTAGGCCAAAGCCAAACCATGGCATTTGCACAAGTTTTTGGTTTGGCTGGCCACCGGGCGGGGTGCACCATGGGTGCACCCCACGCAAAAAGGATGTAATTAAAAAGGGGGAGAAAAAAAAAAAAGGAAGAAAAAAGCGACACTCGAAGCGCACGTGGTGGAGCTCATCTCTGCCTCTCGTCAAACCAAATCGATGGGCTTCGAACGGGAGCACAAAAGCGAACACTGCGAGACAGACGGCAATCTCTAACGATATCCATAGCTCAAAGCCAAATCTCTGCACAAACAGGATATATGTATCATGGGGCTGGGCGAAGTCAATCCTTGTCGATGCTGGCATCCGTTCATCCGTTCTGACTTGGTTTTGTAGTCAGTCAGCTTTTGTTCGCCATCTCCTGCTGCTCCTGCTCCTGCTGCTCCTGCTCCTGCTGCTGCTCCTAGCGCTTCCCTCAGTTAGTACGCTTCTTTTTTGCGGGTACTTTTCGTTTTTTTCTCCATTGGACTGTGTTTTGTTTTTGTGTTGTTTTCTGTTTTCTGATATTGAGCACTCAAAGGAAAGCCAAAGCTCTTTACCCTTGTATAGTTAAGCCACTGCCGCCTTGACGTTTTTGGTTTAGTGTGATTTGTATGCCTTGGCCCGGAGGAGTGGCCGGCTGGGGGGGCGGGGGCGGGTTAGGCGATTTTACGCTTAAAAGCAACTGGCCAAAAGCGTCCAGCTACTTGAATGCAACAAACGGAGTTGAAAGTGAAACGCTTAGAATGGCTTAGTGGAATGAATACGGGAGGGAGAGGGAGGAGCGGAAGGCGGAACGCGGAACGCGGAAGGTGGGGGTAGAAGATACGATTGAAAGCGATGCCTACGAGAGGTTGGACTAGGCCACACGATAGGAAGGCGTGTAGGTTAGGGACATTTGATTGGGTACCACATCAGGCTTAGCTCTGTGTTCGCTGGCTCTTTAGCTGTCTTAAAAGGCTAGCTGAACTCCTCAAGCAGTGGTCGGCAATGGCAGCAGAATCGGGTTGTGGCCAAAACTAAATGGTTTTTAAAGCTCGCTGGCTTAGCTTTGAGTTTACTGGCAGAAATGAGAAGCAGTTTAGTACTTAAACCAAGCATTTACCGTTTTAAAACTTCCATAAGACTCAAAATTCTTGACTTCATTGTGTAAATCTTTGATTTCCAGAACGATTTGGGTAAGTTAAGCACAATTCGGAGGATTTTTACGAGCTTTTAAAGCTCAACATAAGCTTGAACTAAATCGAATGAAGTACTTAATGTCCTTAGCTGAAGAAGCGATACTAAAGTAAGTCTTTAACTGCTTGGAGTTTTAGTATGGTTCTAGATTTTTGAAGGGATTACCTTTAGGTACTTCAACCTATCTCTCTTTTCATACTATAGCGCTCTCAGTCTAATTCTGAGTTAAACCTATACCGATTTACTCTCAAACCTATCCCCCTTTGTTAATGCATGCAGAATTTCTTACCTAAGCCCCGAAATTTTGAGAGTTTATTCAGCCTGCACTTGGTTTTTTTCTTTCTAGGTGCAATCTAAGCGATTGCAAATCGTTCTGCTACTCTTTAAGTGCATAATTTGCAAATTTTTTTCTCTGCTGCCAGTGGCAACTTTTCTGCTCACTTTGCCGACCACTGATTTAAATGAAATTTGTATGGGGGCTGCTATTGGTGACCCTTGTGAACCTATTTGCACTCTTTTTGGGTGATTGAAAGTGCAATTTAGGTGTTGTTTCTCAAGTAAACTCCAAAGTAGTTAAGCATCTTAGACCATGTCGGTGTTTACAGGACTAAGCAACCTTTGTGAAGATTTCTTCGTGAAGATTTTCTTCGTAAACGGAAGCATCAGTTGAGATACAACAACTTTCGCTTGCAAGTTCTCTTAAATTTCCCTCCAACTAAGTAAACTTCCCTTCATCGTGTAAGCCCCGACTTAGTTTCAAGTTCGATCATTTGGGTCTTAGCTTGTATTAATTGTGCAAAACTTGTTACCAGCACATAAAGTTCATACCTCCCTCTCCCCTGCCCATGCAAATCCACACCCTGTCCAACTGTGAACGCAACTGCTTTTGCAGTCTCTCATTCGACAACGACGAGTGGCCCTTGGGCTGGCCCCAGTATCAAGACCAGTTCCAGGTTCAGGTCCAGTTCGGTTCTCAATGGGGATTGTTGTTGTTGTTGTCTTCATCTCCTCCTACAACCCCTCTACCATTCAACCCCCCCCCCCTGCCACAACCCCTACCCAATTCCGATATGCGTCGTTTTTTCTTCCGTTGTGTGTGTTTTAAGCCCCATGGAGGTGTGCAACGTTTGTTGCCGTTTCAGTTGCTGCACTCGCATCCGTTACATGGTGGCTTATGTCGATGCCTGGCCTCGTTATGATTCTTTTTCCTTTTGTATTCCTGTTGCCCTGACGATTTCGTGATTTACAGCCCAACCCCACACCCTCCGAGCACACACCCACACACACTTCCGTATTGGTACATTCTTTATTTGCCGTCAATCTTCTTCACTCCACTTCTTGAACAACGGGGGAAACTCCAATGCGAAAGCAACAGTATGGGCATTTCGCATTTGAATCGAGTTCGGATTAAACAATAAGTCAACAACAACAGCAACAAAAAAATATATGAAAATGCGACCACGCAGGAAGGATCTCAACTGCTATCCGGCCGCTCGCTAAGCGCAACTAACCAATCTTGTCAGCGCGTCCCGAATGCAGGGCCTGACGCGATATAAACTTCTTGGTCTTCGGCTTACGCTGCTCCACCTCGATCTCCTGCTCCTTGTACATGTTGTTGATGTACTCGAGACGAGTCCTGTCAACAGACTGACGGCGACTCAATGGATTATGAATGAGTTTCGGCGGCTTGGGCGGTGCCGGCGGCGACTGTTCCTCCACCTCCACCTCTGCCGGTGGTTTCTTGGCCTTGATTGGCATTGGGAGAGGCGACCATTTCGTCGGCTGCTTAGGGACGGTGACGGTCGTGGCACTCTTGAGTCTCTCCAAGAGGGCATAATTGAGTGGTGGCATAGCTTTGATGGACTCGGGTATGACCATGGCCGAGTGTTTGGTCATGACAGAGCGATTGGATGATGCCAAGGGCAAGGCATTTGCCTTGGCCAGGCAAGAGGCCAAAGCCGATGGCATGGCCGGCTTCTGTTGACCGGGATATGTCATTTTAGTCAAGGTTATGGGTATAGTTGGCTTCTTAATGGACTCGCCAATCAAACGGGCAGTATCTGAAAGGATGGGATAGTATATTAGTTGGAGCTACGAAATGGTTAGAGTTTTGGGCAAGAGTTCTCTGGGGATGGCTCCAGAGGTGGAGCAATTGCAATAAGAAGGAAACAAGACAGGGAAACAAGAAGCCGAAACAGCCATGGGAATGGGACTTTTAGTACAGTCCAAGCCAAATATCTTTATTTCAGTAGGCAGAAATACTCCTTCAGGCAAAGATTGGGTTGCTGATGACCTCTGGTACAACAAAGCTGCTGGCTAAGGTGAGCGCCTAACCCAGTGTAGGTTTAATAGGTAATGGGCTCCCCCTGTAGGTTCAATAGGTTATGGGCTCCCTCCTGATGTTGAAACACGATTTAAGGCTATGCACCTGCAGTGTTTGACAGGGAAGTTGCTTATATCCTCGAAAGATATCAGCAACCAATGCTCCCTGGAAGATCTTCCTTGGAACTTGGATGCGGTTTTGTAGTCCACGAAAGACTGCGTCCCTCTTTCATCAACTTTACAAACAGTTGACAAGCGATTAGACCATCTCTGACTCAAGGCTTCACTCACCCAGGGACGAGTTCTATGAGCAGCTGGAAGGCTTTTACTAGCGCTGTCCCGATCACAACCTTAAGATTGTGCTAGGCGATTTCAAGAAGAAAATTTGGGAGAGTAAGAGTTTTGAGTACGACCCTCGGCTGACTCAAGCTTTACAAACCTACAGACCTACCCTGCTATCAAAAAGTGTCCTAAAAGACTACGAATGGAACATTACAACATGCCAAAGGCCACCGGAAAGTCCTCTGATCAATGAACCCTCAACCAAATTCATGACTTTGTGATTAGACGGACGTTTGCACCAATTAACCTGGGAGAAGGCAGCCTATGTGAACATCTATGCCAGCTTTTAAGCGAACTGATTGGACCTCATCATAGACCACAGACCAGCTGGAGAAAACCCATCAAAGACAGAGACCAAGAGACTCTAAAACCGCTTTTAACACATAGAAAAGGTCAAATTTCTTTGGGTATACTAGAGCAAAAGCACGTTTGACTTTGCATGATCGACGTGGAGAAGCACACAGCAAAGGAACCATTTGATACCAAAAGAGGTGTGACTTCTTCAAAATGACAACAGATCTGGTAACATCTTATACTAAGAAATAATGCCATTGATAAGCAGGATGTTAAAGGAGATTGAGCAGCAGGCTAAGCGGTGGAGAAGCACCTAGTTTTCACTAGCCGAGAGTCTTGGCATCTGGGACAATCACTTGAAATGGGATTCTACAACTTTGAGAGGTTTATAAGGTATTGGAACGTTGATAGTTGGTTAGAGCTGGAGAAGCATCGAAGGCAACATTGATGCATCGATAATATTCTCCAAGCTACAGACATCGTTGTTGCTCTAGCTCTTCAATGGTCGACACGCTACAGTCAGTTTGGAAAACTGAAGACGCAGCTAGGGAGAGGGGAGTTCAAAGAGCAGAGCACTCTCTTCAAGAAAGCCCCGAGGCAGGGACATGAGTTATTCATCAATTTGCCAGCCAAAGGAACCACAGGAAGGCCGGAGGACCAAAGACATTAACCAGCTTGGTGTGACCCACTGACGTGTGAAGAAGAAGGGACAACTCAACCGTGAGTTGTGGGCTAAGCGACTCCTTGGAGCACTTACACTGGTAAGATATCAGCTTAAGACAAGCACTTCCCTAGTTTCAAACTCTTGTGAATGAAAAAGAAAAACTATCTCAGTACCATTCCGCGTGTGCAGGCAAGCAGTTCGATGTCAGTTTGATTTGTGGTGCAAGCACAATCTGAAAGTTGGTAACTCATTGCGCTAGTTCAAAGACTTGTATTGAAAAAGACAAGTGACCCAGTACTTAGCTGTCATTTTAGACCAAATATGTAGTCCCCCCCTCCCCATGACTCACCAAAACCCGCACCCCACCGCCTTCTGTTTTGACTACTTACTGTTTGCCAGAGAGCGCGCTAGTTGTGTGGCCCGCATAGTGGCCTGAATTTGACGCAGCATTTTGCTTGCTGTCCTCCTCAGCTTTCGCAGCGTCACTGACCCTTTTTGCTTAGCGTCTTCCTTGCTCCAACTGGCTACCACTGACCCCACTTCCTACTCAAGCGTCTTCCTTGCTCCAATCGGCGTAGACAGCCCCTTCTTCCTTCTCCTCAGCGACTTCCTCGCTCCAACCTTCTTGTTCTGTTTCTTCTGCTTCTTCTTGTGCAATGGACAAATCTTACCAAAATCTTTTGTCTTACCGCGGTCACAATAAATTTTACCGAATGGGGGGGGGGGGGGGGAAGAGTGTTCTCAACTGCTTTTCTGGCTTTAGGTTCGCGCTGTCTGCACACGCTTCTGATAGATTGTCTGTCTATGACGCGATTTTATGTTCTGTATTATTTTTGCCAAAGGTTTTTCTATTCAGTCTGAGTGTACAAAATATGTATAGCCATAACAGTAAAAAAGGTTAACAAACAAAACTTTTCGACTAGAAGGTTTGGGGACCTGTGTTTAGACTGGACTGGGAGTTGACACCCCTCACCGGGTTGGTTGACAGGCGGGTCTGAGTGGAAATTCAGAGCCTACTTCCGCCCAGCCAAAATGACTGCGTTGGCAGATTTTCCATTTTCGTGGCATTTTCAGGCTTGGCGTGGCATGCATATTTATAGTTCCGCTTGTTGACAAATATCGCGCTCCATGTTGACTGACAGACGGGGCCGGACGTAACGGAAAAACGGCGGAAGCTGCACTGATTAGAAACATAGTGCTGCTCCGGCGAGATTCGGACGGGGCATACCAAAAAAGAAAAAGAAAAACAGAAAAAAAAAAGAAGGCCCAAGCATGGACAACAACAACAAACAAAAAAACACGCACAAAGTGAACGATGATGTTGGCCGTATCCGGGTGAAAACTAACTATAAGAAGAGTAAAACAAAACGGTTGTGACATTTTCATAGGTGAAGGGGTTAAATTTTGCAATAACTAAGGTACTCGAGGTGGACTTTTTGCACTTTTAATAAGTGAAATGAAGGATGGAGAGATGATTTGGAAGCATGCCAATTACCAAAGTCTAACAAAATGTGAAAAGAACATCGGATTACTTTATATCCGATCAAAATTCCTTAAAAATGTAAACGTTTTTCTCTTTTTCAATCCCGATTTGTACAATTTTTCATACAACACGAATCTCACACTTAAAACCCGCAGAATCAATCGTTTTCTTAACACAAAACGCACATTTTTAACTCTTTAAACTGATTTTCGCCCCTTTACTCTTGAAATTTTTGACATTTTGTTTGGTAAACTTCATATAGTTAGCATTACCTGCCAAAATGTGCTTAACTAATCAAAACTATATGCCAAAAATGCTGCTTTACCTCTGCACTTTTTATAATACGAACCTAAAACTGCTAACAAGGCATTATTCTATACCTTTTTTAGGTCCGTTGGAATCCCTTTGATGGTATAATAAAATACTATCTCTTAGCTTTAAAATCCACCATCCCACATAATTTTGCGATTTTTTTAAGCAAAGTTATACAAATTCACAAAATTACCTAATTTTTTTTTGTACCTCCCAAAGATATGCAATGGATATGGTTGTACAAGCACTCCTTACAAATAGTATATCTTCGTTTAGAAAAATCGCAGAATTATGTGGGATAGCTTATTTTAAAGCTAAAGGATAGTATTTTATTAAACCATCAAAAGGATTGTAAATAAACCATAAAGTTTTCCCTGAAACGGACCTAAAAAGGATATAAAATTATGCCTTGCTAGCAGTTGAAAGTTTATATTATTAACAGAGCAGATGTGAAGTACCAGTTTGGTTGCCGACCCACTTTCTCTCTTGTTTATCAGCACAAGTGATTGGACAAGACTTTCCAAGGTGATTTTTGTGAAATCTATGCTCCAAATGTTGGCTGGGTAACAAAGTTCTAAGGGATCTCCTACATATTGAGGGAATTGACAATATTATGATACTCAGATTAGCAGAAATGATGATAAAATGTATGGAAAGTTGCTGCTTAGAGTTCCATGTTTTCAAAATTGGTTGTCAAATGAGTCAAGGCAACTCGGAGTAGTATTCGAAGCTAAGTAATACACAATTCCCTTGTTCACACAGGTCCTTGACAGAGTTGAACTGTATAAACTAAAGTCTACGCTCTCAACTTAACTTCCCTCAGCTTTTCAAAAGTTTTCTTAGACCAGGTAAAACAGGAATTTAGTAATCAGGAAATAGGGGAAATAGCTGATCCCTTTTCGTCAGTGAAATCGCTAGGAACCATGACATCTCATCCCATCGGTTGCCTTGGAGCAATCTTTCAATTCAGCTGTGAACCACCGAACCGAACCATTTCATATTCCCTCCCCCGGTTCTGCTCACTCGCTTTAAGACAACACTTTACTGTCAACATTCCCCTTGGACACAACAATGTTTCATATTTCAGCTTTAATCAAAAGTTGATCCAACAGCTGTCTCCAATGGCCAAATCGAGCAAAACTTCCCCTCGTTGCCCTCTGCCTTCGCTGTTAAATTGCTTTCAGTGCTTTTTGCTTTTGCTTTTCCTTTCCTTTTTTTTTTTTTAATAAATTTCAATGCAGCCTGGCTGGGCCAAACGTTGCGTTGAATGGACCAGAATGGACACTGACGCTGGCCATGATAAAGCTGATGACTTTGACGTTGTTATTGTAACCCGCCGCCGCATCTTCCTTTGCCTCGCAACATTTGCATGGCTCATTTGAGGACAAGTTCCTCTTCATTTATTTATTTTATTGCGGCCTCATTCGCGTTATGAACTCAATGGCCTGTGGACATTATTTTAATAATTGCACTCCATGGCAATAACAACAAGCCACCCCTGCCCGCGGTACACTGTACACCCTCCCCCTCCCCCCTACCCCATCCAGAGTCCAGTTTGGGTTGTTGTTGTTGGCTCTTTATTACTCGCATTCCATTGATTTTCATGATTTTTCGCTTGTATTGTTTGTGTACTCTCATTTCGCAGGGGGAGGGGAGGAGGAGGAGCGGCGATAGGCAAACCGGAAGACATGCCGTCTGTGGCTCGCCTGCTCTACCTACAAATGCAAAGCCAGTCCCCTGGGCTTATACATATTTTGTGGCCTAATTTATCTTGAGTGGATCAATTGGGTGAAAAAACAAAACAAAATAAAACAAAATAGCAGATCGAGCAGATCCTCTAGGCTGGGAGGATCGCCCGCCGTCTCACCTGACAGGTTTGTCCGTTTTGGGTTGCATTGTTTGGTTCATTGTGGACAGGGTGTGCTTTTGTTTGCCCGGCCGGATTAAGACAAGTGGTCAGTGCCGTGTTGGTTGCACAAGGGGGCACAACAATGCCCATGCACGATCGACCTGCTCCGATAAAGGATTAGCCGCGCCGACAGTCAGTCTAGCGAGCATCCTTCGGCTAAGTGCGGCTTAGCCAAATGCTAAACAGTTTGCGCTAATGTGAAAGCCTCGCTCTCTCTCTCTCCTTCTCTTTGGGAGCCACACACATGGTGGCTTAGCCCTACTTGCAGTGGCTTTTATTGTGTGCCGCCTACTCACAAATTTGTTGAACAAAAGCAAAGAACATAGCGCCGGCGCTGCCAATCGATGATCCCCCCTGGGTTGGATGGGATGTGGTATTCAGTGGGAAATTGGTGTAACGATTTAAGGGTAACCAGGGGAAGCTCAGCTTGGTAGATAATTACATTACAGCCAGGTACAGCTCTCGAGAGCCAGCTCTTGGTCTCTCATTCGGTTCTTGACTCTGAGCTAAAAATACTACGTCGTGAGCCACAGCACACTGCTCTGAGCTGAGAGCCACAGCTCGTGAGCCGTCAGCCCTCAAACCGCTCTCGGCTCGTGAGCCACAGCACACGGCTCTGAGCTGACAGCCACTGCTCGGGAGCTGTGAGCCCTCGAACCGCTCTCGGCTAGTGAGTCATAGCACACGGCTCTGACCTGAGAGCCACAGCTCGTGAGCCGTGAGCCCAAGAGGAAAGATCGACATATTTGGGACATATACATGTACTTCGTATTTACTTCGTATATGGGCATTTCCATGGTATCGTACGCAGTTGTGTCGTGTCGTACCATTTTATGGCTCACGAGTGGAAAGCTAAGGCTCACGAGTGGAGAGCTAAGGCTCACGAGTGGAGAACTAAGGCTCACGATTCAAGAGCAATGGCTTACGAGCCGAGAGCCCGTTGATGGCTCACTTCTCCCGAGCTGCGGCCCTCAGCTCCGAGCCAGAAGCTGTGGCTCACGAGCTGTGAGACGTTTAGTGCTCCCGGCTCTCGAACAGCGGCTCTCGACTCTGAGTGAGAGCCGAAAAGAGACAGAGCGCGCAGCTCGCTCATGAGCAATTCCAAACCCTGCATTACAGGCATCGTATGAACCTTCTCTGTTAACAAATTTCCCATCAATATAAGGATTTTCGAACGCACACAAGCTCATTTCTGGTCACACAGCTACAGCGACAAGAGTTTATCGATATCGGGAAACAGTTGTTGAGAAAACCCAAATGACTTAACCGCTGGTCCTTTCGAGCCACAAATTTGAACGTTGAAGAAGAAAGAAACAAAGGTAGATATCACTTGGAATGCAATCTCTCTCGAAACTAACAAAAAGTTGAGTCTTAATATGAAGATAAATTGGTAATCTTGTGAGCCGTAGCTCTCACGCACTCATTTAAGTAAGATTCTATGCATAAGAGTTACGGTTCAGTTCCGAACCGAACCGTAGTTATCAAGAAGTTTCCCCTCCAAAGTCCTTGTAAACTGTGACCAGTTTTGACCTTTCCACCTACCCACACACACACCGACCACTCACACACTGCTTAACCCCCTGTCTACTATTTTCCGACCCCCGACTCGTAGTTCAAGTGTAACAATTGGGAACAGTTTTAGTGCTTCGCCGGAACTCCAAAGTGGTATTTTGGTGGTTGCTCTCCCATCTCCTGTCCCATCTCCCTCGTCTCTCCCTTGGCTTAAATGCGGTTTCGTGTTACACATGTGTCTAATTAGCGCCTGTTTAACGATAACGGACGATGGACGGCTTGGTGTAACTAATACGGCAGGACTCGGCTTGTTAACGAGCATGAAATTATTATCGAAATGCAATTAATAAGTGCGACACACACACACACACACACAGGATGTTGTCATGCTTGTTACAACACTTGTCCTTATGGCCTGCAAAAGGACACTGCGAACGGAGAGAGCCCAGAGTGTTTCCTCAATCACATTTTCACACGAAATCACCAAACGCCAGTGGACCCATGGCCATTGCCTCAAGTGGACCCAAACAAACGGAAACTGACTGCAAGGACATCTGCCTAAAATGGGCATTGAGAGGAGACGGAGAGTGGGAGAGAGAGAGAGAGTGGGGGGCAGGGTAAGTAAATCAGCTTTGGAGCCTCAGGCGTGTATAATTTCCAACCTCGATAAGTGAAAGCTGCCCCCTTTTCCATACCCTTACCTAAGATAACAGAAACTTTAAGTTCTGACTCTGACTCTGACTAGGGCAATCCTTGGGTAGAAAAATGTCCACTTGATTTGCTGAAACATCTCCGTTGTTTTGTGCAAATTGAGTCCAGCCATCGGCTGCCATACACTGATGCCCACTTTGTTTTAATGCTCGCTGATATGTGAGCCGGCGGGCTTAGTCCTAGCACACACACACACACACACACATGAAAAGATATCCTTCTCCACCCACTTGCTGTGTGGCTGCCTTTTGGTGTTGATTTTTTAACCGAATTGAGAAAATTTGTTGGCTCAGATTCGTTGGAGCGTAGACCATAATCAACTTCAGTGGCCAGCAACTCAATTTATACATATATATATATATATATATTCTTTGCCTTATAACTTCCAGCAGATGCGATGTCTGCATTTTGTTATAAAATCAAATTGAAAAAGGATTTCCGTTCTGTCCCCCCAAACGGTCAACGGGGTCAGCGGGGCCAAAAGTCGAAAGGTGTAAATTTTATTTGAATTATTCGCAAAAGGTCAACACTTTTGTGTTTTGCTCGGTATTTGTATTTAGTTTCGTTTCCATTTTTCATCTTCGCTTTCCAACCAATTTTACTTCGACGTGACCGGCATTTGCCACCTTTGACAGGACTTTCCTCTGTGTGCAATTTGATGGAATATTTTTGGCAATATATATTTTTGCCTTTATCAATTGAAGTCGGTTTGATTTAACTTCCGGTCATTTCATTTGACTTTTTTTTTTAGGGTCCTGTTTCTTGATGGAGTGGGAGAGGGAGAGAGCTGCAAAACCTGCCAAGAAAGTTGGCTTATTTAAATGGATATGGCAAAAGTCAGCAGTGATTGTGGCAGCTGTTTGCTGATTCTGTTGAAACCGTACCAAAAAGTGACAGAAACAGTTGGGAATTTCAGCTCTAGAATTTACATTTTTTGTTGCCTGCTTTTGGGAGCTTGGCTAATGACTGTATATTGTATTCCCATAGATATATTCATTTGCGACCCCATAAACCATATATATTCTTGATCAGAGTGACGAGCTGAGTCGATTGAACTTATTCCGTCGGTCTGTCCGTCTGTCTGTCTGTTTCTCTGCGAACCAGTCTCTCAGCTTTAAAGCTATCGAGCTGAAATTTTGCACAGAGTCTTCTTTTTGCTGCACACTACTAATATGTCGAACCCGACTGGATCGCAGGACTATATCTCATAGCTCCCATAGGAAGAATCGGTCGGAAAACTAGTTTTAGTATGAAAAAGTTTTTTCTTTTCAATGGAAACGTCTCCAAACTTTGTAATCCTATGTTTTCTATGTTTTCTTATAATTCTTTAAAATTCGGTCAAACTCGGATGACTATATCTCATGGCTCCCATAGAAACAATCGGTCGGAAAACTAGTTTTAGTATGAAAAACTTTTTTCTTTTCAATGGAAACGTCTCCAAGCTTTGTAATCGTAAGTTTTCTAAGTTTTCTTATAATTCTTTAAAATTTTGTCGAAATCTGATGATTATATCTCATAGCTCCCATAGCAAGAATCGGTCGGAAAACTAGTTTTAGTATGAAAAACTTTTTTCTTTTCAATCAAAACTTTCCAAACTTTGTAATCGTAGGTTTTCTATGTTTTTTTATAATTCTACCAAGTTTTATTCAAATCGGACAACTATATGGTATAGCTGCCATACAAAAGATAGGTGTGAAAAACAGTCTTAGTTGGAAAAACTTTTTTATTTTAAATGGTAGCATCTTGCATCCTTGGTTTTTTGTTGGTTTCACCCACTTTTACATAGTTTTAACAATTTTTATCCAAATCGGATGACTATATCATATAGCTCCCATACGAACGAACAGTGGTAAAATGGGAAAAAGAGTATTTTGTTGAAAATATTTAAGTGAGCAGTTACAAGGGCTTAAAAACTTTGACACAGACGAGTCAAGGTTGTTAGAAGGGTTGCTGACCAGCAAAGGTTCCTGTTTTAGAGGGGTAGGATCTCTTCGAGCTGCTTCAGAACTTATCCTGTAGATATTACGCTGCTTTTCGGGTGGCGGTTGGCACATTCCTGATATGTATGAGCAATGAGAAAAGGATCTAGTATGATTTAGACTTGAGGCGGTTTCAACTTACGAAGTTTCAAACAAGAACTTAGTGCCGCCCCGGTGAGACGTAAATAGAATAGAGAGAGTCGAGAGGTTTTGCCCTTTTACACACTATTTCTGCATAAGTTCTCAGTTTCAAATTCAAACAGTAATCCCTTAGTTCGTCTAAAGTTAGACCTGGAACAGCAGACCTCTCACTGTTGGGTACTCAGCGAACCTTTAGTATATAGGGACAGTAGAAAAACTCAAGATTAAACATCAAGTAGTAGACTTTCTTTTAACCAAACACTTCCTTACCATCCAAAGAAGCCGAGCCGAACTCTGAGCCCTCAAACTCTCATCATTCCTGCACAGTTCTAACAATCCAAACAAATCTTTCGCATTTCCCAAAAGTGTGAAAAGCTGGCAATGAAATTGTGAAATGATGCTGTCAGCGCACTTTGATCGGCCACAAGAAAACCCTTGTCTGTTGTTACCCAACTCCACTTCGGTTGCTGATCCTTTAAGAGGAAAAACCCTTATCTTCGGTTTGGCGCCACCGAATGTCGGCTGTCTGTTGCTCTAGTTCTTTGGCTGATTTACGAGTTTGTTAGGCAAAACTGAAAAACCAAACAGCAGTTGGCCCGAGTCACTTGTCCTGCGTCCTGCTGACCAATTTGAAATTGGAACCCAAAGATGCATTTCTGGCTTATTACTTAATCAATATGCTCATTGGTTTTTAACTGGAAGTGCTTGTTTTGACACAAGGATAACAACAACAGCCACTCCTTGCTGTAAGAGGACACTGTAATTGGAACTGCAGTTTACACCACCAACTCCTTGAGTGTGTGCCTCGGTGTGTGTGTGTGTGTGTGTGTGCGTTCTTTTTGTAGATCATGGGTGCCGTTTTTAACGCTCTCCATTCCCGATGCCTATCTACCTGATCCTCATCCATTTCCCGTTCAGCGGCAGCTGTTGAGATTTTGCAACTGTCGTCGTCCATTTCTGTAGCTAATTGCCGTTCCTGGCATGAGGTCTTCTCCGATAAGCAGCCTGCTCCCATTTCGAGGCACCCTTGACCACGACCGATGCCTCGGGGTGTCGCCTCGCTGATTGGCCTCGGGGCTTGACCACGCAAGTGACCAAAAGGCAACCGAAAGGCGCATGCGCACCGGATTTATGCCGATCGGCGGAATTGGGGGGCATTGTTCGACGCACGACCGCCTGGAATGAAGCTGTTACGCTCCCCTCCCGGTTGCCCGGGCCTCATCATTATTGTTATTATTATTGTTATTATTATTATGCTGATTCGTAATTGCCCCGCCCCTGAGTCGAGGCATTAGTGACGCGGCACGGAGGCCGATACCCGCCGCTCCGAGCGGCGACAAAAGTTTTGGAAACTTTGCCAGCGACTCGACGACTTGCAAATAAAAGAATCCACACGGTCTCTGGCCGCGTCAGCGGGATTAAGCGACACAAAAGTGGTAGCACTTGGTCCGGAAACACATTGGGATAAACGACACACACACACACACACTCGCACACACACACACACACAAAGGAGAGAAAAAAAAAACTACGAAATAGAAATGTGTAGCAAACAATTACAATGCCAGTTGAGAGAGGGGTGGGGTGGAAGGAGGGGTGGGGTCAGTTGGAAAGAGTTAAGCAAGAAGCTGATGAACTGAGAGGTGCGCTGGATGAGTAGTTGGGCTCATATCTGGGGATACTAAGTGGAGAACTGTAGGCATACTTCTCACTAGAGTAAGCAGCCCGCGAGCTCACCCAGATTCCTTATGACTTCAACTAATTGAGAGAGTTTATGCTACTTAGTAGTCGATTCCCAGTTTTCCTTACTCCATACTCAATAATCAGAGCTGCATAATGAGTACTCCTTACTCAGCCATACTCAGTACTCGATACTTCGGTACTCAGTACTCGTTAGGCAGTAGTCGATACTTTGAACATAGGAAAAAATTGCAGAAAATTTATAAGATCTCAACCTTTAGGTGGAAAAATCAGGCAAGAGTCGTACTAGATCCGACATATTCGAGATCAAGTCAATCCCATTTGTTCTTGGAATGATCAAATACGGGAATGATCGACTTTTGACAACGTCTGGGATTGATAGAGTCTCGGATATGTCGGATTTCTAGCATTTTCTTTTCTGTTTACTCCAAAACAACACTTAATGCTGAGTAGCTGATGCTCGGAAGATGAGACTATACACTCAGTACTCAATAGTTGGTACTCTGTACTTAGCTATCGATACTCCATACTATATACTCAATTCTCTGCACTTGATACTCAGCTTACGGTGGTCAGTACTCGATACTCAATACATGGTACTCGGTTATCCATACTCAATACTTAACAGAAGGAACTCAAAACTCGATACGTAGTTCAGTTTAGTACTTCAAACTAAGCGATATTCTGAACTTTATACTCTGTACTCGATACTCTTTACTCGATACTCATTAATTGACACTCAGTTTTTCATACTCCATACTTAATAACAATACTCAGTATTCGTTACTAAGTACTCGATTCTCAGTACTCAATAATCAGAACTCGATACGCAGTTCTGATACATTCTCTGCGTTATTCAGTACTCGATACTCTTTACTCGCTACTCCTTACTCAATCCTCATTATTCAATACTCAGAGTTCGATACTCAGTTCAGTTAAGTATTTCAATCTTAGCGATATTCTGCTCTATATACTCTGTACTCGATACTCTTTACTCGACACTCATTATTCAATACTCAGAGTTCGATATTCCACACTGAACAGTAATTATTACTCGTTACTAAGTACTCTATACTCACTACTCGATACTCACTACACGGTACTTTGCTGTCCATACTCAATACTCAACAGTAGGTACTCAATACTCAAAACTCGATACTCATTTCAGTTTAGTCCTTCATTCTTAGCAATGTTCGGATACTCTTACTCTGATACTTGATACTCTTTACTCGATAATCACTTTTCGACACGCCGTTATCGATACTACATACTTAACAATACCTAAAACTCGCAACTAAGTACTCGATACTCAGTTCAGTTTAGTGCTTCAAACTTAGCGATATTCTGCACTCTATACTCAGTACTCGATACTCTTTAATTAATACTTAGCTGTCGATACTCAGTAGTCCCTTACCTAACAATACTCAGTACTCGTTATTAAGTACGCCATACTCAGTATTCTAGTACTCAGTACCCATCTAATAATGCTAAGTACTCGAACACCCTTGCTCTTTCAATAATACAACAATACTCAGCGGTGATCAGTACTCGATACTTTCTACGATATGCTCAGTAAACGATACTCAGTACTCGTTTCTCAACTTTCGATACTTAGTAGTCGCTTAACAGCACTTGATACTCAGAAGTCGATACTCTAAGTGACGGATACTTTTAAAATATACTTTATATATACTTTTGATGATATTGATATCATTTTAGTTCGATATTTTATTGTAAAAACTATCGATAATATGAATTTTTGAAAGAAATGACAATTTCTGTGGAATAAATGTGTCATTGCGTGTTATTTTGATGTCATTTGAAACTTATTTAAAATCTACTTTCATATTCTAGGTATCGGAACACCAAAACACCACCAAATGTGGAATCCTGAAGAAGCTGCGCTTCGGGAGGTTCAAACCCCTCGGAAAGTCTAAGCTTCACTTCTCAAACCGGTTCGTTTACCTATCACAACTAAGGATTTGGTTCGAAGCTTGGTTCTCAGTATTTTGGATCAAAATAAGACACATATTGAGATGAGAAACGAAGCGCCAAAGAAGCTATCTAATGATGATCTCCTACCCGGAAGGACCTCTTTCTACACAGGTAAGCTGAAACAACTTCATCTTAGCTGTTAGGTAGCCTCAAGAACCTAGATTTATGGTGCCCTTATTTGAGCTTGAATATCCTCTATTCTCTGTCACCTTCAAGCAGTCCCATCACTTCCCTTCATACCCTCGATACTTCGAGACTCGAGCCGCTTAGCTTAGCTTGTTGGCTCCCCTCGTTGACAGTCGAGGGCCACTCGCAGAGATTGGATTGGCGGGGCAAGTTGGTTGTTATCCACTCGGGCGAATTATGCAAGTTGCCTGCGAGGCGAATGCACGGCCAATTTGATGACATTATTACGCCAAAATGCACAAAAATTGTTTGAGTGTTTCCTAACGGACCCTGGCCCAACCTGACGCCCTGTCGTCCCATCGTCCTGCCGCTGCCGCCGGGGTCTTTGTCCTGCCACCGTGCCTTGGCATGTGTGCGGAGCATGAAAATTGCAATTTTTCGCCTGATAATTTCAATTTCGAACAATGTTGCCACATTCGCCGTTTCTTTTCTCCATTGGATTTCACACTCTTTGGGACAATTGGCAATTGGCAATTGGGTATTGGGTATTGGGTAACGGGGGAGATTGGGAATCGATTCGTTGCGCCATCATCGTTTAGTTTCTTGTGGGGTCGACCGCAGTCGTTTGGCCACAGCGGGTAGCCCGATCTGTGTGATCGCTTGCTCCATAAGGATGTGAGACCGTTGATGAGCGTGCCGAATGTGGACACAATGGTTTGTCTCTCTCTTTCTTACTGCCAGCCCCTGGGCTTTGTCATGGCACGTCCAGTTTATGGGCAATTTTGCACATTTTTGTGATCTTTGTGATGTATTCATTCAGTTGGTGAAGTGCCAAGTGCTGGTCGCGTGTGACCAATTTGTTGGGCACAGCTGGACGGTGGCCAGGGGGGGGGGGTGGGGGGGCAATTAGATGCAGCAGCTGGGTGTGAGAGCAGTCGAATTTAACCCCTTTCAATACCTCCTCCACAACCTTATTCATATCTCTTGTCAGTTTCCCTACTCACTACTGTCATATCTACTTCTATGGCTTCGCCTGACATCCAAAACCCCTTAGCAATTTCCAAAAAAAAAAAGGACTCAACCCACCCCCACCCCCCCAATCTACCGCCAACCCGTTGTGCCATTCATTAGCCCAAAAAGTACAATATTATTTTACATGGCCAAACAATGCGACGCCACTTGAACTGTGAAAAGTCGGAGCTTTTGGTGAGCCTGCCAACTCCGCTCCAGAAATTACACGCGTCACGAGCTCCCAGGTAAACAACAACAATCCGGCGAAGGGCGGTGGACGGGGGGCGGGGGAAGGAGGGCGAAGGTGTAAAAGTCAAAACAATGACAAGAAAATTAGCTAAATGTGGCCCCCTTTTTCACCTTTTTCCTGTTTTTTTTGGTTTTTTTTTTACAAGCGACAGCCAAATATGATGAGAAAAAAGAGGGGCGGGGGTGGGGGGGGGGGGGAAACAACACCAAATAACAACAACAAAAAAAAGGGGCAACAAAAAGTACAAAAAAAAAGTGGCTTGAAAGTCAATAAATAAACGGTAAATAAATGTAACAAGTTGGGGCGGGGCGGGGCGAAGGGAAACAGGGGGCAAGGGTCGCGAGACAGGTACACAGAAGGTTGTTCTTGATTAATGCAGGGTCAGAGGTCGGTCGTTTGGGGTTTGAGAGGGAGGGGGGCGGGGAGACTCTGACAATAAACAATATTTAATTTTACATGTGTCGCTTTAGTTGACACAGAGAAGGAGGAGGAGGGGGAGGAAAGGGAGGAGTAGGGGGAGTAGAAGGAACAGGGGGTAGTTCTACAAATGGCCAATGTTCTCTTTGGTATCTCATTTCACTCGCCTAAACTAATGTAAAGTCTTGCGAAAACGCTTTAAAATTCAAAATTCCCAACTTTCTCAGTCAAGATTTATGCCATGAAGCATTACTTTTCAGCAACAGGGGTCGAATTCAGACACTGATATTTAGGAATCAGCTGAAAAAGTCCACAAACTTGGTTCAAAAGCTTATATCAAGGCAACAGCAAGTAGATTTTTCCTAAATCTTGCTAAAAACACTGAAACTTTATAGGTAAAAAAACTACACAGAGAAAAACAAGTCAGAAAGTCGGTGAAGCCCGACTATAACATACTCTGTACCCAGCAAGTTAGACGCTCAGCATACATTTTGATGCTGCAGTAGCAGTTGAAAGCAGCGCTGTTACTGCACTGCAGCTGAGTACAGTTTTTTGATCATAACTCGACAACTGATCATTCAATCTTCACCATTCCTTTGGCTGATCGATAAGTTATTTTGATTACTAAATATGTTTAGAAGCAACGAACCATCTATCTTTAAAACTGTGGAGGATATGATGTTTTTTCTAAATTGCGGCGGCGGGAGAGGGCGTGGCCAAAATTGAAAATATAATTAATCTGCCTGTAGACATAAGAAACATATGTCCCATACATGTCAAAGCTCTATCTTTTACCATGTCTGAGATCTGTGCGTTCACACGGACAGACAGACGGACATCTCTATATCGTCTCGGCTGTTGTTGCTGATCGAGAATATATATACTTTATAGGGTCGGAGATGCTTCCTTCTGGCTGTTACATACACAAGCTTTTGTGTGTGCCGATGTTTTTATACCCTTGCAAGTGCTCGCTTGAATATTTTCCAAAAAAAATACTCTTTTTTCCATTTTCCGACCGATTGTTCGTATGGGAGCCATATGATATAGTCATCCGATTTGGCCAAAACTTTGAGAAATTATGTGAAAGCAGGTGAAACAAACTAATACAAAATTGTAAAATGCTACCATTAAAAACAAAAATGTTTTTCTAACTAAGACTGTTTTTCATACCTAAAATTGTATGGCAGCTATACCATATAGTTGTACGATTTCTATAAAACTTGGTAGAATTATAAAAAGCATAGAAAACTTATGAATACAAAGTTTGGCGACGTTACCATAGAAAAGAAAAAAGTTTTTCATACTAAAACTAGTTTTCCGACCGATTGTTCCTATGGGAGCTATGAGATATCGTCAACCGATTTGTACAAAAATTAGCAGAATTAGCTGAAAGCATGTAGAACCAACAACTACAAAATTTCAGCATGCTACCATTAAAAACAAAAAAGTTTTTCTAACTAAGACTAGTTTTCAGACCTATCTTTTGTATGGCAGCTATACCATATAGTTGTCCGATTTTAATAAAACTTGGTAGAATTATAAAAAAGCATAGAAAACCTAGGAATACAAAGTTTAAAGACGTTTCCATTGAAAAGAAAAAAGTTTATCATACTAAAACTAGTTTTCCGACCTATGGTTCCTATGGTAGCTATGAGATATAGTCAATCAATCCGTTGGGTTCCGACATATTAGTAGTGAGCAGCAAAAAGAAGACTCTGTGCAAAATTTCAGCTCGAAAGCTTCAGACGGATAGACGGACGGACGGACAAAGCTCAATCGACTCAGCTCGTCACCCTGATCAAGTATATATATGGTCTATGGGGGTTGTCCTCCTGTAAATCTCTAGTTATTTGGTCTTCGGTTGGTCGACAAAGTCCGTCGCTGTCCCAGAACTTCAAGAGACTTCATTTTCTTGGTCGAAAACAGGTTTGGGTCCTAGATAAACGAGCAGTTGAACTTGATTTGGAAGAGATTTCTCGTACACCTCCGTCTAACCTTGATTAGATTGCCATCCCGTAGAATAGTACAAACTGTAAGACGTCTTTTGGCCGCAACTACAAAATGTTGCTTGAGGTGAGCCAACTGGCTGTGGCCTGTTGTCCTTAAGCTGAAAGCGGTTTGGTGTGGCGGGTAGAAGGGGCAGCGGCTGGAGACCATTAGCAAAATCAACAGTCAACTCCACAGTTACAATTCTCGGTGGCGAATTCACACTTACTCACACACACACACACACACGCACACATGGACACGCAGGCAGGACTCTAAAACTCAAGCGGCGACGGCAACAAAGGGGCCAGCGACAGGACTCTCTGTCTCTGGCCGTGTTGTCAGCGATGTGGAAAATGTTACGCTACAATTTAATTGAAAGGATAATCAGGAGCGCACTCAGCGCAAAGGGGGCCAGCAAAAAGGATACACAAAAGCGGTGCTAAAAGCTGCCGAATGAGCGAATGAATGAGCGAATGAATGAATGACTGAATGACTGAAGGCAAATAGAAAATAAAGCAGCGACACAACATCGGCTTTTGTTGTACCCGTCAAGTGTCCTTTTTGATGACGAGGACGCGCACGAGGACGTTTCGGGGTTGCTCTGGTAGACCTCGCTTGTGGCCGGGTACGTGAGCCCACAACGTGGCCGGCTTTGCTTCCGTCGATCCTCCGCGCAGAGCGAGAGGTCCTGCGGCGACACTTTTGTGAAGGGTTGTCCCTTTGTCCGTGCGGCGCTTTGCGATTGGCAAACGAAACTAACAAGAAAGGAGCGAAATGGAATGAAATGAAATGCGCGCTGCACACACACACACACACGCACACACACACACACGCACACACAAGTTGCAAATTTCATGCAACAATCAAAAAGGATTCACGCTGCGTGTCCTGTTCCGTGCTGTGCAAGGAGCAAAAATGTAATTTTAATCGAATTCATTTGGATTCAACCCGCCTGCCCCCTGCCCCCTGCCCCCGGCCCCGCCGTCCGCGCCCGCAGTGTTTCGCTTCCCATTCAAGTGCTAACCTTATTAGTGCTCGCACCTCTTTTTTTTTTTTTGCACACACACTCTTTTTTTTTTGTTGTTATTCCCATTTAGTTGTGCGAGAGTCCTGCGAGAGTCCTGTGAGAGCGCGCGTTGCTTGATTTGTGTTGTGCCAACCGGCGCAGCGGGCGTCCGTCGACGCCACCAAAGGCATTCTTCTGCGAGAAATGCAATTAACTTGGACAGCCCGCCGAACCCACCGAACCCACCCTCCGGGACAAATCTCGGGCCTCGCATGGCGGGCACAATTAAAACAAAAGGCAGTCGTCGCTAATTAACATTGTTGGCATTAGCGTGGAACAAAAAACTACACAAAAAACAGCAACAACAACAACAACAAAGTGCGGAGGCAGCAGCAAGTGAAAGCGCAAAACATGTTCTGACCTTTTCAACTGAAGATGAGGAGTCAGTGGGCCATGCAAGGCTATCCAGCAAGGACCAATGATGTGATTAGCTGTATCACATACCAAAAAGCTTGAGAAATGGAAAGAAAGTTGTATCTTCTTTCAGTGTTGGTCATGCCTGGTCCGCAGAAGTTGAAACTGTATCGATTTGATTCGATGGATGGGTTCTATGGAACATTTAAGTAAGTCAGAGCTGGTTTCAAACCAGGGATGCAAACCGGTTCTGAGCTGAACTGGTTTTGAACCGAACCGAACCGCTTATTCCTTATTATTCCGCTTATTCTGAACCGAACCGAAAACCACAAATAAAAACGGTTCGATTCGGTTTAGTTCCCTAATGAGTTTTAACGGGAATTGCATTCCTCTAGCCAATGATTTTGATTGTTTTGTTTCAGGTTTGGAAAATTCCACCCCGTCCCCCTTTTATCCCCAAAATACCAAGACCTTCTCTAGCCATCCCAGACCAAAAAAACCGTCAGATCTACAGTTTTTAAGTTAAAGCCTCGTAGTTTTAGTATACATATATCAAGCTAGGCCCAATATCTATCTATTCTGAAAAGTACAATCAGAGCGGACAAAAAACACCGGAGTTATAGGCAAAACAGTTGAGCTGACAAGAGCAGTTGAACTCCCTAAGCATAGCTTTCCAAATAAGTTAAAAACTGATAGCTTTTCAAGCATTTTCTTTTAAGTTTTAATCAACTGTCGAAAGTATGCTATACAATAGACTAAGTGCCGATATCTCGTCTTCCACATAACTGATATGTGTGTTAGATAAACTGAGATTTTGCTCTACTATTTGTGGGTTTATGTGACAAATAGCTCTATGTAGTAGATTAGGAAACGGTGCTAAGACTGAATTTACAGGGTGAAACAAACTTATTGTAGTTCTCTTGGGGCAGTTTTCTAATCTTCATCTGTCATTAGAAACCCACAAATAATAGAGCAAAATTGTAAGCTTATTTGGCACATGACAGCTATTTGGAAGATGATAATGTATGCAAAATGAGAAAAGTTGGGTTATAATGGAAAAGTTTTAGAATCTCAGCAGATACTCTCACCTACTAGGAGAACTTCAGGAAGTTTGCTTCATCGTGTAGCCAGCTCTGCTTGATATCTATCCAAATGTTGCCAAATCTTGAGCTCAAATGTCTGTGCAACCTGTAAAATTGCCCAACACTACACAACACATCCTTCTCAATTACTTGGCCAGGACCTAAATGCAATCCGTTTAGCATCATCAAGCGCAAGCGATGGAAATCGCTTAAACTTCCGGCAGAAGAAAACATCAATATTGTATAACCGGTAGAACTCAAAATACCCAGGCCCGATATCCATCTGAGTGGCATCTATTTCAATTCAAAAACATGAGCTAATCCCGGTTCCATTTCCCCCGTCTGCCAGAAGATGGAAGTGCGATATGATTCGCTTCATGCGACATAATTACCGCTGATTGAATTGGGTTGTGTCACAAAGGTGAGATGGCTCGACCCTCTCGCACATATCGCATGACAAAAAGGCGGACCGACCTGACCCCCGGTTCGAGTCCCAGATGCCGATGCAGATAGGCGCACACTCTTTTTTTTTGTTTTGTGTTTTTGGGCCCAAACGGAAATGCACACTGCAACCGGGCAACTGGAAGCTGATGCGATTTTTTTTTGCCATGCTGTTTGCCTGTTTATTCGAACGTTCCAAATCAAACTCTGATGTTTGGCAATTGACAGTCAACACACAACTAAAGTCTGCTTTAGCAATGGAATTGCGATGGGGTTGGTGTTGACTCTTCGGGGGGCTCCACTGTGTGTCATTAATTGTTGTTGCCGCCATTTTGTTAACGATTCAACTCTGATGAGATGCAGCAGCAGCAGCAGCGGAAGTTTGTGTTTAGCAAACGAAACACTTGGCCAACAGTTTTCATGCCGGCCACTTCAAGCGGCCAAGTGATCAGTGGAAAGAGTTGCCAGACACCAAACAGATACCTACCACCCATATCCAGCTGCTTGCTCCCTAATCCTGGACTCTGGCATTAACACCAAACACATCGAGGACAAACAGTGTATTTCGGCCTGTGATTTATTTATTTATTATTACATTTGACTGATTGCCAGGACCCCGCAGGCCCAGCCCCAGCCCCAGCCCCCCCATCCCCCATCCACCCATCTCATGTATTATGCATCAGTTTATTGTCGTGTGCGTCTATTCAGCATATTCGGGACTTGTAAAAATCGTGTTGATTTTCGTTTTGTGTAGCCGGCAAATCATATTAGGACATTTAATATGCAGCACAGAAATCAAAATCCCATTTAGCACTCCGAATGGCCCATTGAATTCCCGTTGGTAAACATGACCTCCATTCAATGAAAGATCTGCGGAGTGGAAGGTGAGTGAATGTAAAACTTTAAGAAGAAGTTACGTGCCCCCATTCGTTAGCCAAGTGGCTAGCCACAAGTGCAGTTGCTCTAAAACTGTTGTGGGGGGGGGGGGAAATGTGGCTAGTTTGGAAAGGTACAATCTCCTTAATCCACATGATACAATCGAGTCCATATCTTAAGAAGTAAATTATATAGTTTTCAAATGAAAATAATGAAATTTAATTTGGAATTTATATATTTTTGCAGATGAAGGCCGATGAAAGCTGTGGTATCTGTGACACCTGCCTGGTTAGCTCTCGGACTTCGGATGGAGTTTTTTTTTATTAATATTTATGGAGTAGCTGGCGGAGGCATCTGCTCCGTATTCAAGGCAACTCTGACTCACTCAATTCAACGATTATGCCAAGTAATTGTGTCATATTCGGCTCAAAGGACCATGAAAAGATGGCAGCCTTACTCCTTACTCTGGGGGTATAAATGGCCGTTGCTAATGTGCAAAACTGCACTTTTGGGTAAGTAAAAAGAGAGGTATGAGTAATATTTTGTGTACTTTATTCTCAAAGATATCCAACTACGTAAGTAAGCTTAACTTATCAAGTGAACTAAAACTAGTATGTAAGGAGCTTAGCAAGTGGCAAAGGAAACACTAAAAAATTCAAGTTTTTAAAGTGTTTTTACAAATTTTAGCTAGAAAACATGATTGCTGGTTAAATGATACAGTTTCTAGATATATATTTTTATATTTTTCAGCTCGGAGGAAACCCATTCCAAGTTCTGTTATTGCTGGTTCCTGTTCGATGATGTTTTCGCCAACTGGAACTGGTAATCCGGGCAACCAAACACATAGCCTCTGGGATGGTGGCCTTGTTCCTGGCACTGTCCTTGTCGTGAGCCTGATCTTTGTCAATGTCATCAAGTTCTTTAATGGTAAGCAAAATGGAATTTTCTAGCTGAGAAAGTCAACTAATTTAATGTTTTGCTTTCAGAAAACGGCGGAGCGTCACCCTCCACAGTCAGTTGGTCCGCAGTTTGGTGCTCTTCAGCTGTAAATAAGCATAAGGATAAGCCAAATTAAAATTTGTTTGTTAAGAAAATGACCACAATAAATATATAGTATGTATGTACCTGGAAAAGTTCAGATGTGTGTTTGTATTCTTATTTGGTTCTCCAAGAGTAAATAGAGGCCAGTTAGCCCATCCTTTGAAATGTCCTTGACATTCGTTTTCTTATTCTTTGGATCTCTGGTGAGATTGTAGGTGAGGTTTGAGAAGCACTGCATTTGGAATTGGGAGTTTTACAAACGCTGCCTAACATCAACCTCTGTATGATGGTTGGGAAGCACTATTCAGTGCCGCAGAAACTGTAGAGAATTTAACAACGAGCAAGATTTTGAAAGTACCAACACATTTCAAAATGTAGACTTTGGCAAGCAGAGGAGTGGCTGTCAAACTGAATGAGATTGTGGTTCGCGGGCTTGAGATTAATTGGTGGCGGCTCTCAAACTGTGTTTTGGCGAGTTGTGTTGTGGCTGTCAAACTGTGCACATTTTTGGGTTTGCGGTTTGGGAAGCACTGCTTGGCTCTCAAACTGTATTTTGGCGAGTGGCGCAGTGGCTGTCAAACTGTGGGCATTTGGAGTTCAGCTTTCGCGGTGACTCTCAAACTGTAAAATTTCATCTTAAAAGTTTGAGAAGCATTGTCGTCGGATATTTGTGATATTTTGTTACCTATTTAATGCGATTGACGTGGACCTTACCTTGGCTGGTACTAACAAAGCAGCACAACATGGCTAAATTCCGTAGCATACTTTTGGCGTCCTGTTTAAATTGCACTCCCTACATGTCGGCTACAGAAGCTCAAAGCGCCATCTGTGTGCGAATATAGAAAACTCCTTCGGTAGGCGATTGCATACTTTTCGGCTGGCAATCGCAAATGTTGAATGTGAAGTCTAGATGGCGCCACCAGTGCAACAGCGCCATCTATTTACTGTTTTTGGAAGTTAGCTTTCAGCTGTCAGCCGGCATAGGTCGCCAGCAACAAGCATTCGTTTGACTTCCAAGTTTCACTTGGATCTGCGTTTGCCTTAAAAGTTTCTAGCAAATATTTTCCTATACTTGAACGTTGATCTAGCTTGCTTTTAGATTCACGGTTTGGGAAGCACTGTCTGGCTCTCAAACTGTATTTTTTTTGCGAGTAGTCCAGTGGCTGTCAAACTGTGGGCATTTTGGAGTTCAGCTTTCGCTGTGACTGTCAAACTGTAAAATTTCATCTTAAAAGTTTGAGAAGCATTGTCGTCGGATATTTGTGATATTTTGTTACCTATTTAATGCGATTGACGTGGGCCTTACCTTGGCTGGTACTAACAAAGCAGCACAACATGGCTAAATTCCGTAGCATACTTTTGGCGTCCTGTTTAAATTGCACTCCCTACATGTCGGCTACAGAAGCTCAAAGCGCCATCTGTGTGCGAATATAGAAAACTCCTTCGGTAGGCGATTGCATACTTTTCGGCTGGCAATCGCAAATGTTGAATGTGAAGTCTAGATGGCGCCATCAGTGCAACAGCGCCATCTATTTACTGTTTTTGGAAGTTAGCTTTCAGCTGTCAGCCGGCATAGGTCGCCAGCAACAAGCATTCGTTTGACTTCCAAGTTTCACTTGGATCTGCGTTTGCCTTAAAAGTTTCTAGCAAATATTTTCCTATATTTCAACGTTGATCTAGCTTGCTGTTAGATTTACGGTTTGGGAAGCACTGTCTGGCTCTCAAACTGTATTTTGGCGAGTGGCTCAGTGGCTGTCAAACTGTGGGCATTTGGAGTTCAGCTTTCGCGGTGACTCTCAAACTGTAAAATTTCATCTTAAAAGTTTGAGAAGCATTGTCGTCGGATATTTGTGATATTTTGTTACCTATTTAATGCGATTGACGTGGGCCTTACCTTGGCTGGTACTAACAAAGCAGCACAACATGGCTAAATTCCGTAGCATACTTTTGGCGTCCTGTTTAAATTGCACTCCCTACATGTCGGCTACAGAAGCTCAAAGCGCCATCTGTGTGCGAATATAGAAAACTCCTTCGGTAGGCGATTGCATACTTTTCGGCTGGCAATCGCAAATGTTGAATGTGAAGTCTAGATGGCGCCACCAGTGCAACAGCGCCATCTATTTACTGTTTTTGGAAGTTAGCTTTCAGCTGTCAGCCGGCATAGGTCGCCAGCAACAAGCATTCGTTTGACTTCCAAGTTTCACTTGGATCTGCGTTTGCCTTAAAAGTTTCTAGCAAATATTTTCCTATATTTCAACGTTGATCTAGCTTGCTTTTAGATTTACGGTTTGGGAAGCACTGTCTGGCTCTCAAACTGTATTTTTTGGCGAGTGGCTCAGTGGCTGTCAAACTGTGGGCATTTGGAGTTCAGCTTTCGCGGTGACTGTCAAACTGTAAAATTCCATCTTAAAAGGTTTGGGAAGCACTGTAACTTATTTTATTCGATTTACTTGGCTCTTACTAACTTTGGCTGATAAAAACAATTCTACACAAAATGGCTTATTTCCGTGGCATACTTTTTGGCATCGTCCTGTTCAAATGCCTGCCAAGTGCACTGCCTACATTTCGGCTACACAAGCTAAAGCCGCCATCTGTGTGCGAATATAGGGAGCTCCTTCCTTAAGCTACTGCTTACTTTTCGGCTGGCGAACTCAAATATTGAACGTGAAGTCCAGATGGCGCCACTAATGCAACAGCGCCATCTAATAACTGTTGTCAGCCGCCAGAGGTCGCGAGCAAAAAGGTTTCTGGGCATGAATTTGCGTTAGACTTGAAAGTTTGGCTTGTATCTGCGCTTCGTGCATCTTCGTGAGTGCCTACACTATGTAAATGGCAAGAAAGGCAAGAATACAGCTGTTTCGTGTTGCTGTGGAAGATATTTCAGTGGGATCGCCTTCCTTCTCGTCTGGCATCCTTGGCTTCAACTAGGTTTTCCCTTGTTTTTCAGACATTTCGTCCACTTCAAATGCTCTTGGAATAGTCTAATGGAATGCACTTACCTGCCGGCTATGCTTCAGTTGTCCTTGACACCCCCGCCCCACCCTCGGATTGAAAACACCGTTTGATATTTATGTATATTTCGTAACAAATCGAAAATTGTTTTTTTTTTTTCTTTTTCTGTTTGTTTTTATTACTTTTCTGATCAAAATTATACAACGTTTTGTCAATTCGTTTTGGTTGATTACTCAATTGTATCGCATTATAATAAGGTTGTGTTTTTATGTCATATTCTGTTTGGTTTCGTTTCTTTATTCATTTGCGGTTCGTTTTTAAGTTGTAATTATAATAATTTTGTATAATTAATATTCTGTTTTGCTTTGGTTTTTATAATGTTACTTGGTAGTTATTAATATTTCTCATCAACATGCCTACTCATCGACCTCGACCTCGACCTCGACTTCGACTTCGACTTCATCCTTCCGCCGTGCGCCTCTCTGCCTCTCAGTCACCTGTGTGAGTCGCTGTTCTCTGGATGCTTTGCCTCTGCATTTTGGTGTAGACTGTACTTTTTGAATGCGTATGATGTGGTGTGTGTGTGTGTGTGTGTGAGTGTGAGAGTTTGTTAGTTTGTAGTTTAGGTATTCTCATATTTGTAGTTTTGTTCTTTAAGTGTAAAATTAACTAATTGTAAAATGTGTGTGTGTGTGGGGGAGGGGGGGAGGGTTGGCTGTGTGTGTGTTTGTGTGTAAGTAAATGGTATTTACAAGTCAAGTCATGGGGATGAGGATGGTCTATTCATTTTGCGATTACAATTACTATTCCTCCCCTCCGTCTGCTTCATCTTCTTCCACCTCTTCTATATATATTTGTATATATATATAGACAGAGAGAGGGAGAGAGAGAGAGAGCGAGAGATATATGTCGAATATGTTATATGATCCTGAAAATGCGCTCCTTCTATACGACCAATCAGTTTCGTATGCACTTAGACTGCTAAAAAATTCACGTTTATATCCTCAATATAGTGGGGGGAGGGGGAGGGGGGGAGGGGGCCTTCCCGTCTATATATACTATATGTATATATACGCGTGTATATGTATGTATGTTGTGGTGTATAGACTCGCCGGACATCTGACTAAAACCTCTCATTCGCCCCTCACGCATTCCAATCGTGTGTATTCCTTTTATATATATATATATATATACGTGTATATATATATAATTGGGTGTGGTTGTATATGTATGGGTGTCGCCTATATATACTCCTATATACGATCTAGCTCGCATCCGTATCAATCCTGAATTGATAATCATAATTCTGTAATATTACTCTTAATATGTTATGGGGGATTCGGCGCCTCGTGTCACTCATTGGAAAATTTATAAACTGAGGACGTTTTCTTGCTTCGTTTTCATACCATCCACATATGTGTCCATATATATACATATATATATGTATGTATATGTATGTGTATATATATATATATGTACGTATAGCTTCAAATTAAAGCTTTATTAACCATGCTCGCGTTTTGTTTTCGTATCAACAAACTTAAACGACTCATAATCCGGAATTCAAAATTTTTGTTATAACTAGTTAAAAGGAAAATGAAACGGTCGAACGAATTGATTCTATGCTTCGTTTAACTAGTTAATAGTATTATATATTATGTATGTATAAGGTGTGTGTGTTTAGTTTGAATTTTACTTGGTATAATTGTATAATTAGGCTATATATATATATGTATGTATATGTATATGTATAAATGTATATATGTATATACATATATATATATATCAATGTGTGTATTTATATATATATATATATATATATATATATATACATAGAAGTGTTGTTGTCTTGTCAAATACAAATTAGATGGCTTACGTTTACACCTAAATGTATTATTCACTATATAAGGTTTAATTCATAGTTTGTGTGGTGTGTGTGGTGTGTGTGTGTGGTGTGTGTGTGTGGTTGTTGCTGTGTGTTGCTCCTCTTCTGCTTCTGGGGGCATAAGATTGGGTTTTCCTAGTTTTTTGGGGGGGGGTTTTTTTGGAGTGTGGAGAAAGAGAGCCATAGAGAGAGAGAACGAGAGAAAGAGGGCAACCAAAAAGGGGCTTACACCTGGGAAGAAAGGAACAATATGCCTACCAAATGGTAGTATTCTCTGCGGTACGAAAGTACCCGCTTTTACTCCTTCTTCTTGGAGAAGAATTTGCTTACTAACAGATTTCCAACCCCCCAAAAAAGTATTCAACAGCACATATTCAACACTTAAGCGGGTCCTATGAGTTTTCAGTGATTTGTGCTTAAAAGACCCTCAAAAGTAGGCAAGGAATTGCATTGCATTCTGCTCAACTGTCTGTGCCTTGAACAAAAGTAGAAGCTGTTTTATGGTTTAAATCATCCACAATAGAACACCGGCTCTAAAAATATTCTCAAAGGTCATTCTGCCCGATTTTCTGCCTAAAATGCTGATCTAAGAAGTTGCTTGGCCTGTCAACTTGTTGATTTTTTGAGTGAAACAGCTCAACAATTCCCACAGTGGTTCAAAAATCAAATTTTTGCAAGAATTGGACGAAGTAGTTCGCCTATTCTCCTGCAGAGTATCATTTAGTTATTATTTCATCAACAAAAAACGGTTCGAATGTGTTCTAAAAATGTCATAAAATGTTATCTGAGACAAGGCCAACCATGCTGATGGTTCTTATATGTCTGAACTTTCTTTGATGCCAGCTCGAATGTATGCAGAGTGGCTGGAAAGTAAGCTTGTCACACGGAGAAAAACTAGATATTACCAAATATCCATTGAATGATTTCCTGTACTCATTTAACCTTAGGTTTTGGCCTTCTTTGCTCTGTAATCTACCCTTAAGAAACATGTTTCACATCAATATTTCCAGTTTAAGTTTTCTATCTAATGCACACATATATCAATTTAACAAAGTTGAAGGCAAGAAGTTGCTGCAAAACGAAAACGAAGCTAAGCTCAAAGTGTATGCACGTACTTTTGCCTTTAAAGTGTATCAACTTTGTGGAATCAACCCTGAAGGCGGCTTGAAAAGCGAAGCTGTGCATCCGGTAGTGTTTTCCACCTTACCTCTGCTTCTTTCTCTGCTATCTCTTCCAACTTGCTGTATAGCGTCTGTATGGAGATGGGCGAGTTAAGTGTTTCTTCTTGGCCTATAACGATACTGGCTATTACAAGAGCTGTGTGGGTTGCGGAGGTTGAGACATATACAATGTCTTTAGCTGAACGCTGAGAAGCTAGCAACGAAATGCTTTTTATACTGATGGGCTACTTTGGAAGGCAGAGACCCGGTTAGCGGGGCGTATGCGTAATGTGGCATAGAATGAAGTTTTTTGAAGCATACTTAAAAGGGTAAAGCCGGTTTTATACCTTTCAAAAACACCTTCTCTGCAAGTCTTGCAACTCTGTGGGCTACCTAGGTAACCCCAAAAGGCTTGTAAAGCGAGTTCTAGGATTTCTAGAAATTGTTTAAGAATGGTGGACTTTTCATTCGAAACTAACAAACTCTGGACTATAATCCACTTTCCCCCCGTTGTGTAAGCCCTCATTCTCATCCCAGAGAACCCAACAGAATCAACTGGGATCGGTTTTGGTTTTGGTAGGATTAAGTACAACGATTTACCCAGCGGAGAGAGGGACAGAGAGGGAGAGTGGTGCTACAATTGATGTCTGCTTTGGGGGGATTGTAAGTGGGATATGTGTGTATATACTTAGATATATATATAGAGAGAGGGAGAGAGAGGGAGATACTTTTTTATGTGAAACAAAAGAACTCAACTGAATTCTCAACTTTGTGGTCTCTTTCTCCGGATTTGTAGAGTGTGGCAGAACTGTAGCTTGGGGTGTTTCGGGGTGCAACAACAAAGTCGTTGGACATGTTTGTGTGTGTGTGTGTGTGTGTGTGTGTTTGTTTGTATATATTATTAGGTATGTACTTATAATGCGTGTATAATTGCGAATGTTTTCTTGTTTTTGTTTTCTTGTTTTTGTTTTCTTGTTTGTTACTGCGTTTTTTTTGTTTGTTAAAATCTTTGTTTTTACTTCAGTTCTTTTTGAATTCCATTTTTGTGTAGATTTGTTCTTGTTGTTGTTGTTGTTGCTGCTGCTGCTGTCCTTTCTCTTGCTTGGTTTCTTCTTCTTCTTTGTTTTTCGGTTTGTATAAATATTTTTTGTTTGTTTTTAATGCAATATTATTATTATTATTATTATTATTGTTTAATTATTATTATTATTATTCATTATTAATTTGTTAATTTTAATCAAAATTCCTCTAGTTGAAGGCAATCGGCGAATATATTTGAAATTATTTATGCAATTATTTTACATACTTTGGGTTTTGTTTTGTTTGTTTGTTTGTTTGTTTGTTTGTGTTTACATTTCTCATTCCTGTCGCCCCGTAGGGAGGGGGCTGGGGCTTAGCTAAGGTCCTTGCCAGCGGCTCCTTGTTGCCTGCCTGCCTGCCTCTCCTGCCTGCTGCCCTGCCTGTGCTGTTTGTTTTTTGTTCTCTGTCTGCTTGAAAAAGTCATCTGAATGTGGAAAACTTAGGTGTAATTCTTGTTTGCTAAAGAGTTTCTCTACCGGCTACAATTTCGTTTGTATAATCAAAAAACTTGGTTTTTCCATTTTTTTTCTTTTTTTTTTTTGTATTTACAATTCTCGTTAATGCTTAAAAAGGTGATTTAGTAAAAAAAATTGTTTCCCTTATGCGGGGGACTGGGTGTTAGGGGGGGGTCATTATGTACAGGGGGAGGGGGGCCATATATGTCTGCTTGTTTTATTTCATATATTTTTATATATATATATATAATATATTTATTTACTTGAAAATCACTTTAAGGCAGTTTTCTTCGATGAGAGCGAAATCAAGAGAGAAACTGAAAATATCGATAACCGATAAATGAAAAAAAAAACTGAGTCATAATTGCCTTTTTAGGAACTACTTTTGCGCTTGCTAAACCCAAAAAAAAAAAAAGAAAGGAAAACGATAAACCAAATGCTAAAAACTGGCCTACATATATCCCTTTCGCTTCCATCCTGTCCGGGCTGTCCCTGGAAGACAACAGAGTTTGTGCCTTGACAACAGAACAGAAATCCAAAAAAAAAAACACGATTTGAATGGAAACGAAACAGTTTTACACTTTACACGACGATATCTGGTATGTATGTATGTTTGTTTGTTTGTATGTATGCATGCATGCATGTGGGCATAGTATACACACACACACACACACACACACAGTACACAGTACTCAAGCACAGTACTCTCAAGTACTCTCAGTACTTACTAATTATTGTCTGCTATTTGTTCGCACACACACACATTAATATGCTAGAACTGAAAACGGAAACGGAAACGAAACCGAACGAGAGAGAGAAAGAGAGAGAGAGCGACAGAGAGATAGATAGATACATCTATATATATAGAGAGAGAGAGAGAGTGAGATAGATAGATAGAGAGCAAAAGCCAAACGAAGTACAACGACATGGAATTGCCTAGAATTATGTAAAATTTACTTGGTTTCGTTTTTTCGTTTTTCGTTTTTTTGCTGTATTTTATTTTACTTTTGAGTTCGTTTTTTGTGTTTTTTTTTTTTTGGTTTTTTTTTTGTTCTCTAAATATTCAGCAATTTTCATGTATAATTTGTTTAGTTTTTTTTTAAGTAATTAAATTTTTTTTTTAATAAAATTTTGTTTAAATTTATCTGAGAATGTGAATTGGCAGTTTTCAATTTATTAATGCTTTTTAGGTTGTTGCCTTCACCAGATGGAGGCAACGATCAAAGAACGTGACAGAAAAAAGGGCGTTTCTAAGGGGGAGGAGAGCGACCACGCCCCCTTGGAAGTGTTTGAGGAGACGTGGGAAAACTTCAACACTTTCATCATCCTTTTCTAACACACTAATGGGGTAAGACTTGTCTTTGTGTCTGTCTGTCTGTCTTTGTTACTGCTTTGAAATTCCCAAACAGTTATGGCAGGGCGGGCCTGTTAGTAGACAGGACCACATTGCTTTTGAAAAGTGGGTGAAACAGCTGTGAGTTCTATTGTTCTGTTTAAAGTAATCAAATGACATCTTTCAGTCTATCTTCACTGCATCCACGATTTGCAGAGTATTTTAAGTCAGGCGACAACTCTTATTGAGAACTTATTAAGCCAAGCAGAGTGAAACTCTTACAAATATCTGTACGATTCAAATAAAGTAGCATACTTTTAAGGGCCATACGATTGATTTGATGCTAAAATCGTTTTGCATGATAAAAAAATGAGCTTTATATACGGACTGCACTCAATCCGTAATAGAATTGCCTCAAACTTTTTTGTAATTCCACTTTTATACACTTTTCTAGCCGACCCTTTTTTGATTTTCTAGCCAGCAAGCTCTTGTCGGCTTTGTCATTCATAGACTTTAGCTTGCTTCTAATGTCGGCCTTGCTAAGACTGTTTGGGAATTCCAAGGCATCTTAGGTGGATGCAAAAATCTACACAAAAAAACTGTAAAGCCTTTGCGTATTTAGCCTCATGGCATTGTTGGGAGAGAGTTTCTACATTTCGCCATTTCTTTGGCCCTTTCACTTGGCATATTCAGATTCATACTCACTTCAATCTCCAGTCAGGATCAGTGAAATTATTTGAAGTAAGCATCCAATATGGAAAAAAGCCTTTTCGGATTGATACACGCACTTTAAGTTTGTTTCAAGAACTTCAATTCGTGCATGAAATTTCAATCCGTAGGTCGAGTTCAAATCACATTTTTAAGCTTGATTCAAGCAAGCCTTTTTGTTTCTGTGTAGCTGAAACGGTGTGTGAACCTGAAATGGTAAGAAGACCAATTAGTTTTCTTTTAATGGTAAAACAAACAATGAAATTTACCAAACTTTTCATTTCACTTTTCAATAGATGGAACGAAATCCCTTTAGTTATCAAAAGGTTACAAAGAAGTATGTGATTTTTTTGTTCAAATATTTCAAATATGAGTTTTCAATGTCTGAAACAAACAGTGCGAAAAATTGCAAAAAATATGCCAAGTTCTTATATAAGCTTTCATTGTAATAAAGATGTAATAGAAGAGAGGTCGATCGACGGACGGGTGGTAGGGCTGATAAATAGCAGATTTAATAAAAGAGTTTCGATTCTAAAGAAGATTCAAATAGATGGCAGTGGACTCCTTCGTTTGAAGGGGGTTTTATCACTTAAAAATATGTTGTATACTCTTCTACAACTCCGGTAATCCGGAGAGAAGGTAGAATGATTTTGATACTCAGATGGAACAATGAAAGTTAGTCTGAGGATGATGATTTTTATTAAATGTTTACTTGATAAAGAGTGAAGACACTTACTATATAGCAAAAATCTTGCTTAGTGGTCGGCGTTGAAAGCGTAGAAGTTGCCATCGGTAGCAGAGAACACATACATAAACAGATATACACGAATTTTAAGAGAGGATCTTTGATTTTGGATTGATTTTGTGTGCTCAGTAGCTGAGGATGCTTTAGCGCAGAAACTAAAGAGTCACGCCTGGCCCGCAGAATCCAACACAGGCCGAAAGCCTCGCCTTTCATTGCTTCTATAGCTGATTTGCCTCCTCCTTGGGCTCTTACCTTGAAATCTCCCCTTTTTTTTGTTACATTTTTTGATCGCTTAATGTTTCTGGTTGGGTTTTTGTTGTTGTTTAAAAAAAAAAATTTGCTATTTTTCTAAGAGAATTTCCAACTAAATTCTTTATTGTTTTGTTTGTATTTTTTTTAACCTCTTCTTCTTCTTCTTCTCTTCTAATATTTTCACTAAGTTTTCATTTCACCAATTTTTTTTTGTTGTTTGAGCGAAAAATTGACCTGGTATTTTCTTTTTGTTTGGCGTTTGGAACAGTGTTGTGCAGTGTGGAAAAAGGAAACCGTTATTGGGAGGGGTGGTGTGCCTGGGAAGGGGAGTGTAGGGGGGGGTAAATAAAACTCAATTAAACCATGATATGTATACAAAGTTTTGTTGCTTTTATTGCCCAAATTATAATAAAAAAAAAAACAAAAAATAAATTTAAATCTAAGAATAAAACTAAATCAAAATTAACACAAAATGACTTCAATCAAAAAAACTTCTTGTGGCTGAGATTCTGCTGCTGAGCGAGCACACTTTTTGTATGGGTTTTATAAAATAGTGGGTGAGTAGTAGATTAGAGTAGAGTAGAGTAGAGTAGAGTACAATATCTATGTTCTGGTTGGTTTTGTTTTGTTTTTTGGTTGTGTTCTTCCTGTTGAGTTCTCAGTTTTTGTTTTTTTTTTTTATTATTTATATCAAAAGTTCGTTGTTAAATTTATTGCTCCTGTTTTGACTGGCTCAAACGAAGAAGAGTTAAAAAAGAGTTAAAGTAAAGATCGAAGGGAAACTAAACGACATTGTCCAAATGTTTCGCCTGCTTATTGCTTCTAGGTTCATCTATGAAATGTTTTGCTATGATGTATGTTCATTTTTTTTGTTTTGGTTTTGTTTTTGGTTTGTTTCTTTGTTTTTGTTTCTCTTTGTTTTCATTTTGTTTTGCGGCAAACACTTTGAAAAATAAAGTCTTGCGCCTTCGTCTCGTTGAGTTGTTATCGATATTTTACAATTGCTTTTAGTTCGAGCGAGCGAGCGAGCGAGCGAGCGAGAGAGAGAGAGAGAGAGAGAGGGGTGGGGGAGGGGGGGGTTGTTGGAGAGAGAGCTAAAAACTAATGTATGTACTTGATAGATCATATATGTTTGTATGTAGTTTATATTACGGCTAACGACTAATGGCAATTTTTTGGTATTTTTCGGTATTTTTACACTTGCTTAGTTTGGTTTTGGTTTTGGTTTTGGTTTCGTTCCTTAATCCTAGACACAAAAAAAAAACAAAAAGAGTAACGTTCTTATGTTGTTGTTGTTGTTGTTGCTTTTATGACTTAGTTATGCTATAAGCGGTTAAAAAAAATAGGCTAAAATTACTTGTTACGATTTATTGTTGTAATTTATTGTTTATTTAAATTTGTTATATTTGGTTTCGGGGGCTAAAATCTAATGCGTCTTTGAGTATGCTGTGGTGTGGTGTATGTGGTGTCGTGTGTGTGTGTGTGTGTGTGTGTGTGTGGAAGGTCTAGGCAATGGAAGCTGCTTTCTTTCATCGTTTGCTTTGTATGCGTTTGTCAGTTTGTCTGTATTGGCAGTGTTAGATGTTAAGTTCTGGCTGTGATTGAACAAGTTGTGGGAGAGGGAGTTGTGGGTCAGAGAATTGAGAGAGAGAGAGAGAGTGAAAGTGAGAGAGAGAGATCTGTAAACCAAAAAAAAAACAAAACAACACAGTTCTTGGAAAACTTTTGAGGCTGGCTTGGTCCATTTTAGATAGATACATAGAGTGTGAGAGAGAGGGAGGGAGGGAGCGAACTTAAGTAACTTAATGTGGCGCTTCAAAAAGTTTTCTGGACGGATATTACAATTTGTAGCACTTGAATCAATAATATGGTTCTATGGCACAAAGAAACAACAGAACAATATATATAAAAAAAAAAAAAACAGCTCCATGGCCTAAACTTGTTTCAGGGTCGTCATAAACCAGTGCCCGAGAATGAAGGTGAAGAAGTAAGCATTCTCCTCTATTTCCTTTGCATAGATGGTCATGCCTGGCCCGCAGAGGCCGAACACTGTTCGCTACTCGCACAGACTCAAGGCGAGCGCCTGCCGAGTCTTGATGCAAGAGCTGCAAACAGTGCTCTGTTTGCTTTCAGTTGCCGGCTTTGATTTGAGGAGAGGTCAGAGCTAGTTTGCTACACACTCTCACTTTTTGTGAATGTTAAACCACAAAATGTAGTGAGTAAATTGTAACTTGGTCACTCTTAAACCAGTTTTAGGTACAGACGCAGGTTAGCATTTGCTTTAAAGTGTGACCGCACAACAAAATGTAGTGAGTAAATAACAATTTGGTCACTCTGAAACTTGTTTTTGGTATGAAAACAGGCTAGCACTTGCTTTACAACAAAATGTAGTGAGTCAATCGAAACTTGGTCACTCTTAAACCTGTTTTAAGAGTTGTAGCAGGCGCACATTTGCCTTAAGTACTGCAAAATGTGACCGTACAACAAAATGTGGTAAGTAAATCGTTACTTGGTCACTTTAAAATCAGTTTTAAGTGTGGAAATACGCTAGCACTTGCTTTACAACAAAAAAGTGGTGAGTAAATCGAAACTTGGTCACTCTTAAGCCAGTTTTAGGTGTGGAACAGGCGAACCTTTGCTGTAATGTCTTAAAAGTGAGACCGTACATCATAAAGTAGTGAGTAAATCGATACTTAGCCAGTTTTAGCTGTGAAAACAGGTAAGCATTTGCTTTAAAGTGTGAACGGATAACACAAAGTAGTTAGTAAATCAAAATTTGGTCACTCTAAAACCAGTTTTAGGCGTGAAAACAGTCTAGCACTTGCTTTACAACAAAAAAGTGGTGAGTAAATCGAAACTTGGTCAGTCTTAAGCCAGTTTTAGGTGTGGCAAGGGGCGAACCTTTGCTGTAAATGTCTTAAAAGTGTGACCGTACATCATAAAGTGAGTGAGTAAATCGAAACTTGGCCACTCTAAAACCAGTTTAGAAGCTAAAAGCGGCAAATAAACGGTGAACATCCTAGAATAAAATACTAAACAACATATACAGAAAGAGAGAAATCTCCCCTAAGGATCAAGGATACCTCCAAAGTCACCGATTTCGCGCCGAGCACTGGTCGGCGCACCTAAAACAAACCGTTGTTCAAAGAGTCTTTTCTTGCGTTGTTGTTGTTGTTTTTTTTTTCTTTCCTTTGCTTGTTTTGTTGTCATTTGGTTTCGTTTCGTTCGTTTTGAGTATTTTAGGCATTTATTGAGTTGAATATTTGTTTTCTATTTGGTTGATAAGTTAGTTAATTGGTGAATGTGTCCATGAGTGTGCCGTGTGTGTGTGTGTGTGTGTTCTGTGTGTGTGTGTGTGTGGGTTTTGTTGGTTACATAATGAGGCGATCTAATTTAGAACTATATGTATGTATTGTATGTATTTCCTTTTCTTTTTGTTTTCCTTTTGGTATTTGATATTTACTGATATTTTTTGTTCTTTACTTTTCGTTTGGTTTTTTTTTTGGTTTTCACTTCCATTTTGTGGTTTTTGCATACAAAAATTGTTGTGGTTTGGTTTGGTTTTGTAGCGGTTAATACAAATGCTTAGAGTTAGAAAAAAAAATGGTTTACATATATATATATATATATATGTGTGTGTTTGTATATATATATATATATATATATATATTTATTTATATTTATATATATAATATATATATAATATATATATATATATATATATGCTTGACTTAGTTAACCTACAATTCGAATACATGAACACTTCAAGATATCAATAAGTAATGTTAATTGAATTGAATTATTTTATTATTTGGTTTTGTGTGTGTTTTTTTTTTTGTTCTTTTATTCGTTTTTTTTTGTTCTTCTTGTGGAGAGTAAGAAAGAGAGATTCTCTTCTGCTTCGAGTTGTTGTTCTGCTTCTTCTTCTTCTTCTACTGCTTCTTTTTCTACTGCTTGTTCTTCTTCTTCTTCTTGTTGATGTTGCAATCGTTCTTCGTGCTACTCTTCGTGCTTCTCTTGGGGTTCGTTTAATACAGAAATGCAATTGTACGCGGTTGTCGTCTCTACTTCGTGGATGATTTTCCTCTCTCGGCTGCATTGACAAGCAAAGTGCATGGGCGCGCGTCTACGTATGAGTGTGGGTGTGTGTGTGTGTGTGAGAGAGCGTATGCATATGCGTATGCGTGAGCGTATGTGTGTGTGTGTGTGTGAGTTGATTCGATGCTGCTGCTACTACAGGAGAGCCTCCCCGTTTTGTCTTGTGCACACACTTTGGTTGTACTGCAACTTTCTACTATTTTTTGCTTCAAATTTTGTAATCCATGTGACAGGCGCCGCCCGGCAGTCGCCACGTGCCCGGCATTGTCGTGTCCAGTGGGCGGCAGTTGGTGCCGCCCACTCTGCTTTCCCCCACGGTCGCTTCCCTTCCCGATTTGGTGTGTTGTGTTGGTTCTCTGATTGGTGGTGTTCGTTGTTGATGTTTCGTTTCCCTTCGTTCCTGTTCTCTTTGTATCCGTTGCACAGTTGAGTCCGCTTCCCTTCGTTGTTGTTGCTGTTGCTGTTGCTGTTGCTGTTACTGTTGTTAGATTGGGCGTTCTTCCGGCTTCTCTGAGTGGGTGTTGCTTCTAATGATTTGAAATGATGCTTTCGATGTGTGTTCTCTGGCTGCTTGGTGCTGATAGTTTTTTTGGTTGTATTTGTTAAGATACGTTGGTTTTTTTTTTAAGGTTTTTTAAGAAGTCTTTTGATGAAGCGGCTGCTGCAGTGGCTTTTCATTTGTTGTGGCTTGGTTTCTTGTACTTGTTGTTGTTTTGTTGTTGTTGTTCAATTGGAGACGACAAATTGCATTTTGTATTGCTTCTAATACTCCCAATATCATGCATCCTGTATTTCACCTTTCAATCCAGGCACCCTATGGTGTTGGTTATGTCCTAAACGATTCGCTAAGTCCTGTACAACATCACGAAATATAACGGTATCTATGTTTTCACCTAATAAATACAACAAAAACCAATCGCCCATCTTTGAACGACGAACGATTATTTCAATAGCGTCACGACGCACTAACCTGTGAATATGGGGTTTTGAAGAAAGAGAACAAGAAAATGTGGGTCAGAATGGTTGTGGAAGGGACAGAAACCAAAGTGTGTACGTACTATAGATGATGCTTGGCTTGGATGTTGTGGATGCACAAAAAGGATACTAGATCGATATTTTATTATATCGCAGAACACAAATCAGGCATATATATCGATACATTGGTAGTTCGTAAAAGCCTTTGAAAGGTTTTAAAGGGAAACTTTGATAACAGGGGTGTTAACAAGGGGGGTCTTGGGGGGGTTAGGACACCCCCCACTGAAGTTAAGCATTTAAACCTATTTCGATTCGATAAAACCAGACGGCACCATTAAGACTGCTTTGAAATTCATTAAGTAGGACGATTTAAATGAAATGAAGGTCCAAATTTTGGTACGATATATATCGTTAAAGGACATATTGTGACTGAATAGTACATATAATCTAACAAAACCAACGAAATGTCGGTACGATACCTATTTAAAGGACCACAAGATGCTGTATATAGAAGAGATCAGCATCATCTCTATTTAAACCGTACAATTATGAATCGGTTATCGGAATTAGTTCATCGTTTCTAGATTTTGTGGTAATTTGAGCTTAAAATGGCCTATAATATCTACTTTAGGCCCATGCTGTGAGGCACTCACACACTCTTTTTAGTACTTTTACTTTCAAAAGGTACTCAAATTTCCAAAAAAAAAAACTATTCCAAGCAATTCCACAATTTTTTGTATACATACAATTTGAGTAAAAGGGTTCGAAAAGAGTTTACAACGGGTGTTCCCTGCACTCATTTCATTGTTTTACTCATATCTCTCCTCAAAGAGATAGTTTGCCGATAGTTTGGGGTGACAACTGGGTGATAGTTGGGCGATTTACACAAAAAACTTATATCAAATGCCGCATTTTGATCAAAAGAGCTTTACCTATGTATCATTACAACGGAAAATGGGTAATATAGTATATATAATAGTTAATATCACTTTTATATCATTGAATCTTTAAATTGTGGTCGGTTGTGGTGCAGCGAGTAGTGTGTGTAAGATCATTGGGTCGATTCCGCTTTGGGACATCTATTGCATAAGTTTTTCCTTCAAAAAACCTACACCCCGGTCACCTTTAACAGCTATTGCTGCCAGCTTTGACTTAACTCTAGCCCTAAAAAAGTTACTCAAACTTTTCCTTTCGCATTCCGAATTGTTTCTTGGTTGTTTGGTACTTTGAAAGTAAAATCAAAGACTCTAGAACTCACTTACAAGTAAATGACAGGGAGAAATTTCAATGTGGACCCTCATTTTGACAACTGTGTGCTGTGTGTGTGCTTTGTTTGCCCTACAAATTTGGCACACGCACACAGCATACATATGTAAAATTGTGGGTCCACCTTGAAAAAGTGTCTTTATATATATACCTGACCTTTAATAACCGTTACTCAGCTTTGTGAGTTCTAGAAGTCTTTGATAAGACCATCTGGGACTACTTCCACTGATCAACAAGCATCATCTATATTACGCCCTGTTTTTTTTTTCCCACTTACCTAAATCGCATACGAAATAAGTAAACCCTCATCCGAGGTGAGAATATAATAACCACCCTGTATATTAGCGTTAATAATGTGAGAAACGTTAATAATATAAACCAAAACCATAGGAAAATGTAAATTTTCTCATTAACAACATTTAATGGTAAAATGCATATGGCGTCGTGTTTTTCCACCTGAAACGAACAATGTTAATATCGAACGGGGGATTCTCCCATTGGTTGGCCTACTCACCTCCCCACTTGAACCATACTTAAAAAATGTACATTTGGTCATTCTGGGAAATATGTAAATCATTGGATCCATCCGATCTTCCTGATCGGTCTCCATATAATCTATCACATCCAAGCCAAATGTCATAAATTCGCCATCGAAAAATCGATTCATAAGAAACATTTGACCTGCAAAAAAGACAGAAGAAACACAAACATTAAGAATGCTGCTGAGAAGAATTGTTCGCAAAAGGCCCCTCCTCCTTCTCCTTCTCCTTCTCCTCCAACGCCCCCCCGGGGGTGGGGGAGGGGAGCCGCTCCGGCCGATCCCAATGACATGCCTAATTAATGGGTTCGTTGCTGCCGCCGCTGCCTCCGCCGCCGCCGCCGCCACCGCCGCCACCGCCGCCGCTCTCCTTCTGCGTGTTTTGTTGTATACACTTAGATGGAATCACGACGGTAGTGCGGGGTGGGGAGGGGTTGGGGTTGGGGTTAGGGTGGTTGCGGAGGGGGAATTGTGTTAACAATATGTAAATGATATGGATTAACGCTCCGTTTCGATTGAATGGGCGAGGGCATGGTCGATTGATCAATCAAAAGTGATATAGAATGCAAGTGAAATCTTACATATCCCATTGGTTTTGGTTTGTTCTTATTAACGTTTCTCACATTATTATTATTATTATTATTATTACTATTAATATTATAATTAAAATTAGTCAAAGATGAGTATAAATTTGGTTTCAGCTGCGGGTAATTAATGGTTCGCTGTAAATGAAGTGTTTAAAAAGGGAATCGATTGTTTAATTTGGTGCAGGGGCGGGGGGGTTAAATGAAACAACAAATGGAAAGACTTTTAAGTGGAAGGCCAAAGTGAATGATCATTCTGGGTAACACAATTTGTGAGACCAGATGGGGTGGTGAATTTCGTTGAATGGCTGAAAGGGAATTACACTGCGATTCTTTAGAAGGTACACAAAATTATCATGAATTGAAAGCAATAAGAAGGGAAGGGAGAGGAATGGAGAGAAGAAGAGATAACGAAATGAGGCTGTGAGGAGGTAGTTAGAAGAAAGAAGGAAAGAAAGGAGGAAGAAAATGATAAAGAAACAATGCAAATGAGAAGGAAGAAAGGAAAAGGGAAGAATACGGGAGGGAAAGAAGAGAGACAGTCGGAAGAGAGAAGAATAAGAGCAGGAAGAAAGGAGTCTTTCTTCGTATAAGAAGAGCTGAAAGAAACGAGAAAGAGAAAGTATAAAAAAAAGAGAGAAAGAAACTAGAAACAAAGAAGAAAGAAATAAAAAAAAGAAAGTAGGAAGAAAATAGAAAGAAAATAGAAACAAAGGAGGAAGAAAGTCGAAACAAAGAAGGAAGAAAGTGGCAACCAAGAGATGGATGAACATAGGAAGCAAAGAGAAAAGAAGAGCGAAAGAAGGAAGTAAGCAGAAAGAGAGGAGGAAGTAAGGATAAGCGAAGGGATAAAGAAAGAACAGGAAGCTGGATAAAAAAAGAAATGCAACTAAAAGTATGGAAGCAAAAGAAGGGGGAAAGAGATGGCAACCAAGAGATGGATGAAATTAGGAAGTTAAGAGAAAGGAAGAGCGAAAGAAGGAAGTTAGGAGAAAGTAAGAAGGAAGTAAGGAGAAAGAAAGAATCAAGTAAGGAGAAAGAAAGCTGGAAAATAAGATATTAAACTGAAAGAATGAAAGCATATGAAATAGACATAAAACAGGCACCAAAAAGGAAATAGGAAAGCAAGGTGAAACTAAAGAAGGGGGAAGAATGAAGAAACAAAGAAGTAAAGAAGCAAGTAAGAAAGGCAGGAAGGAGAAGAATGAAAGAATAAAGAAACCAGGAAGAAAGGAGGAGCAGAAGGTGCAAGGTGCAAGAATGGCAAAAAGAAGGATGGACTGAAAGAAAGACAAGCAGTTAGGAAGAACAAAAGAAAGAGGCAGAATAAGGGAAGAAAGGAAGAAAGAAAGGAAGCAGGAACGAAGAGGGCCGAAAACAGAAGGCTGAAAGTAACAAAAATTTAAAAATAACAAGATAGAAGAAAGTCGAAAAAAGGTGGAAGGTATGAGAATGTATGGGGGGGGGGGGAGGAAGAAACTAGAAAGAAAGGATGATAAAATGTTGGAAGACGGAAAGGAAGGAGCTAGGAAGGTACACAAACCTAAGAGGAAAGAAAGAAATCAATTGATAACATGGCAAGGACAAACCGTAATCACAAGCAAAGTAATTAAATCAAAAGTAATTACACAATTTAATTACACCAGAAGAGACAAAGTATAGAATATTCAAATGGCTTAACTAAACGAACTTCTCCCTCCAAAAGCCCAAGGGAGAAGTCCAAGTAGTCAAAAAGTGTACACAAAGAAATCTTTAAGCAATATCAAAAGTAGATCCGTACTTTCTCTTAAACAGTACGAATTCGCAGAGTAACCGATTCGTACCCAAATTCTGGGTACACAATGTATTTTACCAATCTTACCTTTTAAATTCAATTCGAATGTAAAAATAACATATTTCCACCATTTCATTTCAGTTGCTTTTTTGTTTTTATCAAGACACCTCCGACATTTTACCAATTCATGGCTGACGGGACGCCCATCAACAACCATCCAAATCAGTTTTGGAGCAACATCATCACAATCTGAATCCAATTAGGCGGTGCGTTATTCAACTCATTTCCGCGCTGTCCGCCCGCACCACAGTGCACGGCACAGGGAGGGGATGTCGGCCATTTTGTGTACAATTACTCGTATTATTATTGTTTATTTCCCCCCGTTTTCTGACAGTTCATTATTTTGTCAGATTTCACCAATTTCAGCGCGCGCCAGTGCAACCTGGACAAGATGGTCCCGGACCCGGACCCGGACCCAGACCCGAACCCGCGCCAAAGAGTGAGTCTTTGTTTATTTTGATGCGGCGGCTGTTGCGGTCAGTCGATAAAAATTCGTCATTGATTTTCGGCAGAAATCAGCGGAATGTTAATGAATAGCGAACGAGGTGTGTGCGTGTGTGTGCGCGCGGGTGAGTAAGAGTGTGCGGGTGTGCGTGTGTATTGTTAACCCCGAAATTTGTTTATTGAATCTGTGTAAATGAACCGGCCGCATCTGCAATTGCAATTTTTGTATTTCGTGTTACTCACCTATCACATTTATAAGGGCGAGCAGCTCACAAACGTAATATCTGTACGCCCACCAATTGTGATATCTGTGAAGGGAAATGGGAATTTAGAATTTAGATTTGGTAAGAGTGCTCAATTTTGGTAGAATCGCTACAAAAAGTTGAAAATTTGCATCGATTTTTGGATTTCTCAAAGATTTGTACAACAACTGTGCTTGCTTTAACTGCCAACAGTTGTGCTTAGTTTGTGGCAAATGTTTTATTTGCCTTCAAAAGTTTGTACAACATTTTTTGACTGTTAAACAATATTTTAAAGCAGCAATCAGTGTTTTGAAATTTTTGCAAAATTTTAAATTTGCCCTAAAAAGTTTGCACAAATTTTTAAAATAATATTTTAGTGCAGTGGAGCAGACTTAGAGTGCAAAATTTATGTAGAATCGCTGCAGGAAGTATGAAATTTGCAGAATTTTATGGATTTCTTATTTATTTTTTTATTTTTATATTTTTATTTATTTTTTTGTTTTATAATACTTCAATGCAGCGTGTTCAGTGTGTTAAAATTTATGCAAATTTAAAATTTGCCTTCAAAAGTTTTTACAAATTGTTTAAATAACAATTTATGGCAGCAATCAGTGTTTTAAAACTTGTGCAAATTTTTTATTTGCCTAAAAAAATTTGTGCAAATTTTTTATTTGCCCACAAATTTTTTTATTTCTTGCTAAAACTTTTGATGTTTGCTAAAAAGTAACATTCTTAGCTTTTGAGCTTTTGATTTTCAATTGTTTAATTTGCCTTTGCTTGGAAATCCAAACTTTTATTATACGATTTCATTCACTTACCTTAAATTTTCCCACAAATAATCTAAAAGTAATTTCTTTTTTTGTTTTTTCTCGGCTTCGGAACAAATGCCTATGTCTAAGTCCATGATGAGCGCATGAATCTTGCCACCCTCCCAAGATTTCCACAGCCATCTTGGTGTATAAAATAAGATTGCCTGCAAAAAAATAAGAGTCGAGAATATAGTATTGTCGGAATACAGCATAATATATCAGTCACACACACACACACACACACACACACCTACATCTACACACTTGAACGCATGTGGCTCATCATGCAAAAGGTGAGGCGATGAGGGCATCCCGTGTGGGCGTTTGTCGTAAAAACGCACAACGCAGCCGCTGACAAGTGACATTTGCCAGCTGTTGGATTTCTAATTCCAGTTAACAATGCCAAAGGCATTAGTTACCCAAGAGAGCCCGTTTTGTGGGCTGACCTTCCCCGCATGCCCATCGAAACGACAATTAGCCGCGAGATCCATTAAATAAACAACGTAGACATCTCGGAGATCCGCGGGGGATCAACGGTGTCTGGGAATTCGATGACAAATTAATAAAGAAAATAATAATGAGACGCCGGTTGTGCAAATGTTTGCTTTGGCCAGCATCCCGTCAAGGTGGGGCTTAAGTTAGGTGAGAGTTCAGTTTGTTTAGTGGGCGCCCAACTGGCGGCTGTTCATGCGCGTCACCAGAACAAAACACATGGGGAGGGGGGTGGGGGGGGGGGGACGGAGAAATAGGCAAAGAATTCTGGCTGGGATGCCGCTTGCATTCATTTCCGCCTGTTGCACCAATTGGCCAACATCTGCGGCACATTGCATCGCCTCATGACGCCAATTGTTGTTGCAGTCCACGCCTTGCCGGAAGTCAAATGAAGCATTTGATTTGCCTGGGCTCCAGACGTGGCGTTGCTAGGGCCCCAGATATTATTATGTGTATATACATATATATTTGTATACAATTGCAAATTGCATTTGGCCGACGACAGACCAAATGTCTAACAACAACAGCAACAAATGGAGGGAGCGAGCGAGCCCAGGCTATGGTGTGGGTGAAAAGAAGGGTGCTGCGTGCCCCCTCTCAATGTGCACAGCAATTTGGCAAACGTTCAAATGGCCACAAAAGCAACGCATAAATGCAACTGCAATCAAAGCACGAGGCGAATGTTAAAGTAAAAACTCAACAGCATAAGCCAAAAGATGGCACAGTGGTGTGAGCTACGAATGGGCGTTATTACGCACCCAAATTGTTTGCCAAATAGTGTGGTGCAGGCTTCTTTTGGTTGAAATCGATGGGCTGAACCATAAAGAGCAGGGGTCGACTCCTTTCACTAGCATTTTACTTCATTCTATTATTAATTTCGATAAATTTTGAAATAAATTTGTGCAAATTATTTGTCCTGCAGCTTTAGTTTGTCTAATCTTCAAATCCTTTTTCCATATTTCTACAAACTACTTAGAAATTACTTGACTTAATATATGTTACAAAGAAAATATGGGTTTTAAAACTTGGTTTGCTTAAAAAAATTAAGTTTGTTTGAGAAAGTTGTAAATTTGGTTGTGCTTGCTATAAAAAGTAGCACAAACTTTCTGATTTTTCCAAAATATTTAAACTTTGATTTTATTTTCCTTAAAAATTGTGTGCAAATTTTTTCTTTGTCCAAAAAAAGTTTGTACAAACTTTTTGTTTGCCCAAAAAAAGTTTGTACAATCTTTTTGACTTTTTTTTTACTTTTTTACTACTTTGATTTTATTTGCCTTAAAAAATGTGTGCAAACTTTTTCTTTGCCCAAAAAAAGAGTGTACAAACTTTTTTTTTGCCAATTAATTTTCATACTTCCTTTCAATTAAGCAGCAGAAATGTATTTTATAGCTCATTTATGTATCACCCTGTAAACCTTGGCCCACGGTGCCAGAGAAAGGCGGAAAAATGCAAGTGAAATGTTTGCAATTAGATGCAGCCAACAGCCGGAGGGAAATGATCTCAGACGGATACTTCTATTCAACTCGAACCGATCCGCCGCCCACAGCAACTCCCTTCCTGGGGCCAAAAATACGCGCCCATAAGTCAAATATAAACACATGTCCGTGCCGTCGACTCCCTCTGGGATGGGACATTCGCCATTCTCCGTTCTCCGTTCCCCCCCCCCCCCCCCCATAATAATATCCATGCCCTGATATTTCTTTTTGTTTCGTCCATTCTTGGCTGGCATCTGGCCAGAATTATTATTTCACTTTTATGTTTGTCTGCGCCTTTTCAATAAATATCTAAAGACGGGGCCAATTTTTGACATATCTAAGGAGGGAGCGATTGGAATGGGATCGGGATCGCATGATGGATTCGCTTTTAAGAATTTTTATAGCTGCATTGTCCAAGTTAATGGCCGGGGCCATTAGTGATCGATCGCTGACCAGCAGATGCCGGCACGAGGCACTGATAATTGGGCCAGGTGTAGTCGCTGGGTTTTTATGGCTGGACAACGGCAGAAGACAACATGCTGGCATCGTTTGCGTTTCTCATTATTTATTTACACGTCGACTTGTTCTTTATTAATAAATCCACACAAATTAAGGCACCAACAACAGCAACAACAACAAAAAAGGGAAAGTGTAAATTATAGAAACGCGTCCCCGTGTCATTTAGCAGGGAGAATACCCATAATAAATGTATTTATAGGTAAGTGGAACGATGCCTCCTCTATAATCGGTCTATGTGACACTAACCGAGAAACGCAGGCGAGCAAAGCCCCCCCCCTCGAATGAGATGGCGACGGCACAGCCAGAGAGAGCAACAACAACAACAACGACAACAAAAAAGTGTGATAAAAATATACATTTAATATTTGTACATTGTTAGCGGGAAGATATATTGTGTAATCTATAAGTAAATATGCCAGAAGACGACAACGACAACGATGAGGAGGAGGAAGACGCCAAAGATGGCGACGTCATCGTTGGGGGCGGCGGAGGCCGGCATCCATGACAAAATCAATCTCCTTTAAGCGGGACCAGCAATTAGCGCTGACAGTTGGGACAGGTAGAGGGCCCAGCGGGGAGAGTGACAGAGAGAGAGAGAGAGCGATGGGGGAACAATTTGTTGAATAAACGAAATGGGGACGACGAATGGCAGATCAATGGGGATTGAAAGTTTTGTTGCAAGAATCATTTAAAGAATTAGAGACTCAAATCAGCCTCAAATGACTTCACCCCCTCTACACGAAATGCAACAAATTTCGATTTGCTTACTGAAAGCTACAATTTATAAACAATTTACTTGACAGCCTGCGTTAATTGTGGTCCTTGGAGCCGGATTTGATATAAGAAAACTAGCTTATCAATTAAAAAACGCATCAATTGTTTCATTTGTTTAAAAATTAGATTCTTTTCGTACTTTCCGGCCCTTCAAGCCGGAAAAGTATCAAGATTTTGAAAATCTAAGCCCCACATATTCATACTGGTTCCTTAAGAAGCATAAATGCCAGAATTTTCGAAGTCTAGCACCCTACATTAAGAGTGGTCCTTCGAGCCGGATGAACTTTAAGCGATTTTTTGTGTAACAATTAGAAAATACATAAATTTGAATTTAGAGATTTTATAAATTGATTTTAAAACTTAGTTTCCTTCATTCTTGTTGGCCCTTCGAGCCGGATCAGCTAAGATTTTTGAAATCTAGCATCCTACATTAACAGTAGTCCCTCAACCATTACCTTTTATTCAAGAAAAATCACCCCATATCATAAATTATTTTGAAAATTCAGTTCCCTACATTCTTGTTGGCCCTTCGAGAAGTATAAGAACCAGGATTTTGGAAATTTAGCATGCTGCATTAACATTTTACCAAGAAAAACGTGTTAAATATTAGACGAACAGTTGAAATCAGAAATAATTCGGAAAATGTAGTTCCCTTTATCCTGTTGCCGCTCCGAGCCGGATATGAACCAGGATTTGGGACATTTTAGACACCCCCCCCCCATATACGTATTGGCCCTTCAAGCCAGGCTGAGAGACAGGATTTATGAAATCTAGCATTCTACATTAAGAGTTGGATAAAACCAAGCGACTTCCGAGCGTTTATTTATATCAATTTTTTCATTTCAAGCATAGAAACGAACAGATGAAGTGAAAAAACTAAAATTCCTTCATTCTTAATTGCCCTTCGAGCCGGATAAGAACCAGGAATGGGAACCTTTCTGGACCCCTACATTTGTGTAGATCCTTCGAGCCGCATAAGACAGAGATAGAACTTCTGAGCGACTCTTTATTGAAGGATCACAACCAACTTTGTTTTCTATTTGTATACGAACACTGCTTATTCGCCTTTTCTGTCAATAATTTTAAGATTTAAGGTTATAAGATGATTATATAATTATAAAATATGAATAAAATTTTAGGTTTGAGTGTAAAAATTAAGAAATTTCCACTCCTTTCCCCCTTTATTCAGGTTTAAGAGCGGATTTTACATATTTCTAGATGGCGTCTATGGGACAGATAAATCCAGAATTTGCACTGTTATTTGTAGGTTTATGTGACAGAAAAGGCTATCTGGGAGAAGTGAATCGATCTTACGTTTGCTAAACTGACATTTGGAAGAAGAGCAATCGAGCCAAAAGTCGCTGATTCAAAGAGCAAGTGATGGGCAAAGAGGGCCACTGTATGCCCCACCCAGAACTAGACAAACAAAAGCAAATATTCCTATGGAAAGTACAAATAGAAATGCCAAATTCTGATTGAAAAGTTCAGTTGTCAAACTTGATAAATGATTCATGGGTTTTTTTCCCCCATTTTTTTTGGTATAATTTTTTTAAATATTCCACTCCTACATACACACACACACATACATAGCTAGATAGAGGTATATGTATTACTATATGCATAATCCAATTAATTTCAAATTATGAATGAACACTTTTTTTGCTCACTGCATCAATCAAATCATTCTTCACGCGGCGGCGACTTTTGCATACGTCATAGCTCTTTGCCACTTGGCCTTGTGTGTGTGAGTGTGTGAGTGTGTGTGTGTGTGTGTGTGTGTGTGGGTTCGTAAGTGAAATGTTCGCATTGGAAAACGCTTTAGCATTTTCATTTGCTTGCGCGTCGTCTCACAAAGGCCAGCAGAACCAAAAAAAAAAAAAAGTAGAACAAATATTTGGAAATTGAACTGTTTGTATTGAAAAGAAACTTAAGTAAATGGTTCTGCGTGTGCGTGTGTGTGTGCGTGTGCGGGTGTGTGTGGGTGTGTGCGTAAGCCTTAATAACTCAATCGATCAAATCATTCAACACAAGGCATAACTATAAACTGAACCGTGAGTAGTAATTGGTTAGAGAAATTAAATCATGGGGGAATATGTAGAGTAAGTGCGAGAGATGGGTCGAGTCGAAACTGGTACTAAATGAAAATATCAATATTATGGGGTCAAGTATATTTGCTTTGGCCTTTCGAATGCCATCATGTGCAGACGCAAAGAAAACTTGAAGGATTACTGTCGGTAGAGCAGCGGAAAGCATTGCTAACTATCGAGTTAGCTGCAAGCCTTGGGTTTGATACCACACGATTCTCATCGAAGCATAATGAGAACTGAATTTTCAAAATAATTTATGATATAAACTGACTTTTCTTGCATTAAAGGTAATGGTCGAAGGACTACTGTTAATGTAAGATGCTAGAATTCAAAAATCCTGGCCTATCCGGCTCGAAGGACCAACAAGAAAGAAGGAAACTTTAGTTTAATAATCACTTTTGATTACGCTTGCTTGTCTCTTCGCTTGAAATGAAATCATTTCAAGTGATTTCTAATTGAAAGTGGGCTCTAGGGTCGCCTGGTTCTATTCGGCTCGAAGAACCAAGGGGTAAAATATGGGAAAATATTAAAAATAATGGTTTTTATTCAACTCAGAGGGCTAGGTTTAGGCAGTATACATAAGCCTCAAACTTGTATGAATATAGAAGAGCTGCTGCGAGGAGTAGATTGCACTACTTGAAGCCTACAGAGCAGAGCTACAATTACCATTACACTTATCATTACACTTATCATTACATTTACCATTACATTTACCATTACAATTGTCATTTCCTGTACCAAGGAAAGTTTATGTTGAATATGAGTCTTGATGCAAACATTCTTGTGCTCATAACTTGACTATCATTCATCAGATCTTCACCATTTCTTTGGGCGAATCGATAAGTAATACTGATTACTAAATATATGCAAAAGTTACGAACTTTCTATCTATAAAATTGTGGCAGATATGCTGATTTTTCGCAATTATGTGGGCGGCAGAGGGCGTGGCAAAAATTGAAATCAAGCTAGAAGCTCTATTTCTTAACATCTATGAGTTATGTGCGTTCATACAATCAAACAGACAGACGGACATGACATTATAGACTCTGATATTGAGGCTGATCAAGCAAATATATACTTTTCTCTATATTATCCCCACAAATTTCACACACTCAATTTCAACAGAAGTTGGTTAGATTTATTAGAAAACAGATGGAGAAAATGCACAAGTTTTTATTTCCATTATTGATATTATTGATTACGATTAGTAGTTGTGTTACCATTTGCCTCCTCCTTTTGTTCTTTTGTTCTTTTTCTCACCTGAAAGAATAGGCAAAAACACACCCATTGATAGTATTTGTAGTGCTTCTTATCAGACGGATCGCCATCGGAGTTACCAATACCCGGATAGGGCACCGACACGCCCTGCTTCTTTAGGAATAGGCTCTTCAGCGTATACGTTGATTGTATCCAACAATATGTATTGAGCACATCCTCTGGAATATCTTTGGTGTGTACACAATCAATTGGATTCCCCACATACTGGCGTGTGGTTATAATTAACGAGAATGACATCAGAATCATCACAGTAATTGAGTAGTGCAGTCGGAATACTATCGAATCGGTTTTAACGTGACTGACCTTTACAAGGTTTTTCAATCCACGGAATATATCTAACATGGTTTAGTGGCGAAACCAGTTAAGGGGATCGAATGGGTCGATATGTCGTCGATATTGGGAAGTCAGCGGGTTGAATTGTTGTTCCGTCTCTTGCGCGGACAGGCCATCATAGTGGATGGTGATGGTGATGTGGTGGTGGCGTCTGGGTGGGGTATCGGCTCCATGGGATGGTTGGCACTTCTTGTGACACTGTTGTTCATTTGTTCATGTTTGGGTTGGAGATTGAGAGTCGTTGGAGATTGGAGATTGGAGATGCGTGTTTTTGTTGGTGTTTTTTGGTTTTGGTTTTGGTTTTGGTGCTTGTTGTTGTTGTATTTGTTTTCTATTTAGTTGTAGTTGTTGTTGTTCGGGGGGTGGGTGGGGGGAAATATTTGTTTTAGCGGCCAAGCATTGAAAATTTCGTAAAGAAAAAACAAAACAAATAAAAAACGCTTCGAGCATATAAATAAAATGTGGCATTAAATGGCTTAACCCCGCCTCCGTTCGGCCTGTTAATAAACTTATGCTGAGACTGACGCAGCTGGAAAACTCGCACACACACACCCGCACACACACACACACACATTTTCGAATGAACTGTAAATTTAAAAATTGCAATGTTTATAAACAAATTTGAGCCTGGCGAGAAGAAGACCCAAAAATTGCGTATACGCACACGTGGCCATACCCCCTCCATCCCCCCCCCCCATCCAACGGATAAGGCCAAGTCAAAGGCGAAGGCCTTCTCGCCTGCTGACCAGTAAACTTCAAATAGATATACGATTATCGTATACAAATATATCTGTATATATATGTTTCGTAATCGCTGCGAGCAGATAGCCAAATGTTGTTTATAAACTACTCCCTCCCATCCCCCCCCTCCCCCCCTCCTCACTGCCTCGCACTGCACTTGACATTTCGGCCCAAATATTTTGGTCTTCTTGGGGGCATTGTGAAATATGCCTGGCATGCTCCAAACACAACACAATTCCAGAGAGCGGGGGCTCTTTTGTTTTCCCTACGCGTGCCCAATTAAGTCACGATCCCTCGAGCTAAATTTAACCAAATGCATATTCCGAATATCATCATCATTTTCCATGACTAATTGGGTTTTCCTCACCATCGCCGCCTGACAAATAATGAGAAATTTCCCCCGAAAAATACAAAAAAAAAAAGAAGAAAAACTCACATGTTTCGTGCATGGGAAATCAATTCATTACAATTTTTTACAACCCCTTTGCACTTGTTTCACTTTCGAGTGCAGCGAACAACCGAACACCGCAGACGATCAAAAGCCAACGCAACACTTTGAAGTGCTAATCCCCCGCCCTCGCTCCCACCCTCCTCAGCACAAACACAACCATCCAATATTGTAATATTTTCATAGAAAATTAATCCCGAGCCAATTAATATTAGGGGGGGGACTTTGCGGTTCGAAGCCAGTTGACAGGCAGAAATCATATGGGGAAAATATGGAAAGACCGCAAAACAGACAGTTTGAGGTTGATAGGCTTAAGTTCTTTGCGAACGGAGAAGCGCAGAGGAGGAAAATTGAAACAGGGAAACATTTGTGAAAATAATGTGCCATATTTTTCTAGTCTTTATATGCGCGTAGAAGTACGTAGAGAACCAAATTTATGTATGGACATTGATGATTGGGAATTAAATGAATTAGCGGGGTTTTGTTGTTTTTCGTTTTCAAATTGATTGCGAAATTGTGCGAGTGGTTGGGCTGTTTCAACAGAAAAGTGAAGAATGCAAGTTAAAACCACCACAAACCACTCGAAAAGAAGTACTGGTTCGGTTCAGTGGCTCTCACACGGGCCTGTTCCCGTTTTCGATTTCGATCAAATTATGTGAAATCGGAATTGAAAACACTTCCCTTTCCGAAAAGCCGATTGTTTGACTCGGCTTTTATCTTATAATTTCGAATCCTCTCCAAAGAACAGTTTTGATGGCTGACAGCTTTAACCAATATCTCTAATCAATTCTTGGATATCAGATCTCTTGCCTATTCCGATCGATCGAATTCGGAAACGAGAACAGACCTGACAGTTTCCAAACCACCGGTTCGGTTCTTTATATGGTTTTTGGACCCAAATGAACCGCGGTTTCGGTTCGGTTCAGTGGTTCACAAAGGCGTATTATAAAATATTATGATTTCTGACTTTTTGACCATGTTTGAAATTTCATTCCTTTGAAATCCTTTGAGCAATATTCAACGTTTATTATGTTGGATTCCCAAGACTCGTCCATCAGTTCCTAGACGAATGGCCTTACTTATTCTCAGAGAAAATTGAAAATATTGTCTAATGAAGAAACAAATTTAGATTGGTAACGGGTAAATTAAGAGATCGGTGGTTGTTCAATTTTCATCGGGTCATCCCTAAAAGTAATATCGATCCGAGGGTCGAAGAACGAAATGTTTAAAAATTATCTGTGGGAAACGATTCAAACTTCCAAATTAATATAAATCATTGGCTAAAGGAGGCGATTCGCGCTAAAACTAGTCACACAACTGAACCGAACCGAACCGTTTTTGATTGTGGTTTTCAGTTCGGTTTAGCAATTCTAAAAGGAAGCCGGTTCGGTTCAGCAGCTGGAATAAGCGGTTCGGTTCGGATTAGAACCGGTTTGCATCCCTGCTGAAAAGTATGCTATGCTATATAATCCACGGCTTTATTAAGGAGCTTAAGCTTCTATGTGGGTCCATTTGGGGTCAGCCGGAATACACATGAATCTATGCCGATGAAGGTTATATCTACCTATGAAGATTATAGCAAAATTGCTACGAAATGTTGCTTCAGTTCATTTGTCGTGCGCTGTTTTTGGGGTTTGGCTTTCAATTTCTAAGAGATATGGCTCGGTTCTGTACAGAACCTGTTTGCAGGCTTAATACCATATCATTAAGCATACGCTCGCCCGCGCAAGGATACATAAATAGCCTTACATCAGCTAATTTCTGTGGTTCTCAACGATAAATCCTTTACCTAAACCTACACTCAGCGCAAATAGAGAGAATTCTATACCTGGATCAAGCATGTTTTATGTCAGAAGTTTAATAAAAACCGTAATTTTTGAACCAAATATGTATTTTTCATTCATTTTTCTGGTTTCAAGAGCTTCGATGCATTCAAAAGTCTATATATCGAATCTCAGAGGACCAAAACAAACTTTGTAATATAGAAAAATCGTTATACGGAATGCTTTGAACATTAAACGAAGTCACAATATTAATTTGCAATAAGGAAAACTTTGTTTTACAGAAGTATTAACAAAGTAAGAGCCCATGTAAGGGATTCGTTCGATTTTACATGAGTGCGCCCACAAACTCTGCATAGTTACAGCGCACATATATAAAAAAGGGGGGGTCCACATTTCAAATTTCCCTGCACAGAAGGCACAAAAACATGCATTTGGAATGGATTTGTTTTAAATATTCTATTAATCAACCAGCGGAGCTGCAAAATCTTTCAAAGGATGTTCATTTTTCATATTTTTTTGGATGATTTAAAGTATATTTGTGGCATTTGTAGACCAAATGGTCACGGGAAATCCTTCAATGTGTATTTTTGGAAATTCTTTTTGCCATTTCTATGTGTATTCAATCGATTTATATGCTAGGCTGATGTTAAATTTCAAATTATACATGAAAAAGGACAGCCATATATCTGTCGGGCAGTCGATCTAGCATATTTATGTCATATTTTGTCGAGTGAATTGGTCCAACTTTAAAAAACTGCTTTTGGATGGGCTTTTTCGGAAATGTTCATATATATTTGTAAGTGGATGTAAGTTTCTCCATCCTAATCGATCAAGAGAGCGTTGATCGATTAGAAAAGAGCTATAGCCTGAGTTTCCTGTCTGTAAGCCAGTTCTAAAGCATTTAAAGCTGGCTCAAAAGTGTTTTAGAGCCATTTCTACAGCATTATTCTGGCTAAAAACATGAAATTCTTGAAATAGGCCTGTGGAGTTTAATATTTACCGGCTTCTATCTTACTAACCATTCAATTTTTACAAGGCAAAGCGTGTATATAGCCAGTTTGCAGCTAAAAACGTGAAACTTGTGAAAGTGAAGCTGGCAAACTCTATCAGACTGGCTACAGGGTATTTCCTAGTCGGTTCACTCAAGCACAGAAACTTACTATGGACAGCCACAAGCATTTACAAGCAACTTTAGTCACATCCAGGCCTCCATTTCTACTAGAAACCACAAGTAGGCACTTCAAAGCTAAATTAACACTGAGTGTAATTGAAATTCCCAACTGGTTTAAGCCACACTGAGACCCCCCCCCCCCCCCCCCCTCCGATAACATATTAGTTTCCCCTAATTAACTCATTTTCTAGTCAAAAGAATTATACCTATTATTCTCCCGCAGCCGAGAACTGAAATGAGTTAACCAACAAACGGGGCTAAAACTTAATTTATCATTCCAAACAAAGTGTGAATGATATGAGGCAAGAGCAACAATAGGAAACAGCAGCGGCAACTCTCGCTGACCGTATAAATACATATAAATGAAAATAAAATGAAAAATTATAATTTTTTCGTGTACATAAAAATGGACAATCACACAGTGCAAAGGCGGCCAACGGTACAACACATCTGCCTGGGGAGGATGTGGCGGCAAACTCGTGGGTGATTGAACACTGCGAAATGTTTGCTCCCCCCGCCCCACACCCGCCCCCGCTCCCCCAGCAACCTCTGGTTTTTAGTTAATTTTTCGCAAAATGCTCATTGTGAAATTGTTGTTGCCATCAACACACATGGCCCCCTCGTTTCGTTTATTTACTTTGTAAAGTTAATTATGATGAAGAAGCGGCGGTGGCCAGGCATAAAACAATATATTTCCCATCCCCTTCCCCTCCCCCCACACTCACACCAATTGTCGAGCACTTTGAAAACTATCGTGTTATCGGTATCGCGCATTGTAAGCGTACCCCCACGTGCTTCCCGGCGAAACACACACACACACACAGACACAGACACAGACACAGAGCAAAGGACTCGTCGTCGGTCACATCTTTCGATCGCACAGACACTGACAAAAACCACAACAACAAAAAAATGGGGCCTCTTTTTTTGATGGCTTTCAAGTGGATGGGTTGGCTTTTCTTTTCTTTTCTTTTCTTTCTTTTTTTTCTTTTGGGTGATCCGCTGCGAGAGATCGGGACCGATTACGAACCAAAAAAAAACAACAAAACGCGCGCGCGTTCAGTTGGCCAACAAAACAGACACTGGCGGATACGGACACTGAAAACGGACAACGAGCAGGCAGCAGGCAGCGACCAGACCAAATCGGAGAGCAGAACAGATCTCTCTGCCAACAATTTTAGGCAGCGCTCGCTCGCTCGCTCGCTCCCTCTCACTCGCGCTCGCTCCCTCACCGGCGCTCTCTCTCTCTCTCTGTTTCGACGGTTTGTCGCTGTCTCTCGGTATTAGCACTCGCACACTTCCGGTTTGAGTCGGAGTCGCTGCTGCATTTGCAGGGGGCCGTGGCCAGCGAGGGGAGGGGAGGCGGGGGGCCGTAAACAACAATGGACCACGAAGCTCCAAGATGTTCCATGCTGTGGCAGTTGCAACAATCTGTGGCACAACAATGGCCTAGTGTCCCTCATAGCCCTCAAACCAACTGGCGGCCAGTCCGATTGGCAGCAAAGTCTCGGAGGAGAGCACAGCACAGTGGGGCCAAAGTGCAGCATAAAATGGAGACTCTCGACAAGCTTGAAAATTGATGTTTGACTGTTGCCTGTACTCAGTAGCCCAAAAGAACTTGGTTCTAGTTCAAAATTCATAAGAAATAAAGCTTTGTGAGCAAAAGCTTTGCGTAGACTGAAAAGCTCTTAAGCTTATGGAGAGACTAAAACGAGTTTTACACGCTGGAGCAAAACTTATGAAGTATTTGGAAAAGCTTTTGTTCGTAGGAGAAAGGTGTAGTGGTGTCGCTTGCCCCTCTACACCTCCTTTTTCCCACAAACGAAAGCTTTTTCAAGAACTTCATGAAGTTTGCTTCACCGCGTAAGTTCAGTCTTACACAATGAATCAATAAATTATAATCATTATCAGTTCGGATACGGTTTAAATAAGATTTGGGGGGTTAGTTCGGAAGTCCTGAATTCAATAATGTTTCTGAATGCCATGCGGCTAACACAGACGAGACTTTGAAGTGAAGTATTTGGTATAAGATCGGCTCTGACATTCACTTACTTCTGTATGTGTTATTCGGTACTCGATTCTTAGTTCTTTATACTCAGATCTCAATTCAGAGCACCGTACTACGTAATACTAACCAATATTCATTCCTCCAAAATGTACGAAAACGTCTATCAAAAGTCTTATTTGTCATGATTCTCCAAAAAAAAAAAGCAAGAGAGATCAAGATGGTAAGCCGTCAAGCGGATGGAGGAGCTGTCGAAACTTTAGAGCAGGCGAGCAATCGATGGCTGACGCTTCCCATTCCAGAGATTCACTGAAACAGTCTTACAGTCTCATTCGCCTCGCGATGAACAAGTTGAGAGACAGGCCAGATTTGCAGAAACAACGTAGCAGGCGAACAATCGATGCCAGAAATTTGCTTAAAACATGGCATTCCGGAGATCTGTTGAGACAATCTGCTTGACAATCTCCATCGCCTTGCGATGAACAAGTTGAGAGCGAGGCCAGGTAAAGAATTGCAGGAGTGCCGGAGCAGGCGAGCAATCGACGCCAGAAACTCTATGCATTCCACAGATCTGCTGAGACTGCGCAACAACCTCAGTCGCGGCAGTACAATCTTTCAACACTCGACTGCTTGTCCGCTTCGATGGTATGAGAGTTGCGAGTATGTTAAAATAACAGACCCTTGAACCACTGTGCATTAGAAACAAACTATTTACATACTCGTATTTATTTCTTGCACGCTCGCGAGCGGCATTCACGAGTGGACCGCAACTATCTACAGCAGCATCAACATTGTGCACAGAGACGTGGCCCGAAGCATGTGGAAAGGGATGGATTTTGTTTAGAAATGGGGAGAGGTGCTATGTCAAGCTAATGAGCAAAAGCTTTGCGTAGACTGAAAAGCTCTCCAGCTTTTTGATGATACAAAGAAGCAGGCTAAAATGGACAATTGAGCCTCACAAACTTTCGTTTGAAGAGAGAACAGTTTTTACAACTGAGAAGTGAGTTCAAGAGCTTTTCAGTCTAGAGGTAAATGCGATACTAGGAAGGGTTAAAGGTTGCTTTGTCAAAGAGAAATCGGCGTTAATAGTGTGGAGCCCTTTCATTTTGCTTTGTGTGCTTGGAACCCCTTTTTCTTAGGCCCCTTCTGCCTCTCAGCCTCTGAGCATGTATGTTCTTGTCCATTGAATAATGAAAAGAGACAACATCAACAGAGGCCCAACAAACAGCCACGGCAAGTGAAATGAATGCAAAATACAAAATACAACAAAAAATGATAGGAGTTGTCGCTTCGCGTCGCGCTGCTCCTGCCAATGGTCCTCCCCCCCCCCCCCCCCGCTATGCTCCTTGTGTCCGCCTCATTATTGCTGCAATCAGTTGAAAACAAAGGACATGGGAATTTATGCGTATATGTTTTGATTTTTGCGCCTAGACGCCATGCCGGGCATACCAATTGGTGGACCGGAAGGACAACAGCATCGCATCGCATCGCTGTCACAGCTGGAACTGGGGAAATAAAAACTGTCTGCACATCCGTTGGCTCCGGATTTGATTAAGTTGTCATTTGTCGCCCGCCATGATGGACATCTGTGGCGCTGACTTCGACGCGCCGCCCAATGAAAACGGGAAAAATGAGAATGGAAATGGAAATGGAAATGGCAATGGGCCGGGCCCATCAAAATTCAATTGGTTTGAGAGGGGAATGGGGGGGGGGGACTACGTGAGCCGCCTGATGTCTTAAAACAAAAGCCGAAATGCATAATTCGGCCATTAGAACGGCGAGCGGGAGCTGTTGTCGTCATCATCTTGGCCCTGTCTGTGCCGGAAGGAAGGGCCTTGCCTCTCAATTAATGCCCGAAAAACATTAGACGGAAATGCAAAAAGCAAGAGACAAGAAGAAAAGGGTAAAATCAAAAGCACTTTTGTGCGATGGGCTCAGCGCCAAATGTTGCATTAGGGTCGGGCGGCTGCCACCCGCCTCAATCCCCCCCCTCATGCCACGCCGTGGCACATGCATCCACTGGCTGAGGCATAATTAATAATGGAACGATAAGTGGCATGTGGCAGACCAAGCGAAGCAAAGCGCGAATAGTGCCTGAATGCAGGTAAAACTTTCAAGGAATCCGCAGGAACAGCAGCAAGACTACCAATAGTTGGTGTGGTTTATGGCCAGTAATAGACAGAAGGAAGCATCTCCAAGCCCCATAAAGCATATATAATCTTGATCAGCATCAACCGAGGAGTCGATATGGCCATGTCCGTATGAAAGCACAGATCTCAGAGATGGTAGGACATAGAGGTGTAACTTGTATGGCACAAATGCTCCTTATAGTTGCAGGCAGATTTAGCATATTTTCAATTTTTGCCACTCCCCTTTCCGCCCCCGCAATTTGGCAAAACCTGCATAACTCCCAAAGTATTATAGCTAGAAGGTTCGTACTTTCTGTACATAGTTAGCAAACAAGATTATATATTGATTCTTTAAAGGAAAGCTACAGATCGTTTGAACGGTAGACAAGTTATGAGCAAAAGAATGTTTGCTGCAGCAGCTGCAACAATGAGAAAGCTAAGCTTACATCGTCTGTGTTGAAGTTTTTATAACCCTTGCAATTGCTCGCTTAAATATTTTCCAAAAAAAATACTCGTTTTCCCATTTTCCGACCGATCGTTCGTATGGCAGCTATATGATATAGTCATCCGATTTGAACAAAAATTTGTAAAATTATGTGAAAGCAGGTGAAACAAACGAATACAAAATTGCAGGATGCTACCATTAAAAACAAAAAAGTTTTTCTAACTAAGACTGTTTTTCACACCTATCTTTTGTATGGCAGCTATACCATATAGTTGTACGATTTTTATCAAACTTCACAAAACTATGAAAAAGCATCAACAACTTATGAATACAAATTTTGGAGACGTTTCCATTGAAAAGAAAAAAGTTTTTCATACTAAAACTAGTTTTCTGACCGATTGTTCCTATGGGAGCTATGAGATATAGTCAATCGATCCGTTGGGTGCCGACATATTAGTAGTGTGCAGCAAAATTTCAGCTCGATAGCTTTAAAACTGAGAGACTAGTTCGGACGGACAAAGCACAATCGACTCAGCTAATCACCCTGATCCAGAATATATATAGTTTATGGGGTGGGAAATGAATATTTGTATGCGTTGCCAACTTCTGGGCAAAATTAGCATACCCTTTGAAAGGGCTGCATACTGAGCATACACTTTTGCTGGTATACAGAGAATGTTTTAGTCGGACTTTCCTACCAAAGTACGAATGTGTCTAGCAAATTATAGAAGTTTTCATAGAAAAGGCAGCAAGCCTTCGGGTTCGGTTTGAGGCTTGGGAGGTTCGGTTTATGTTCCAGTCCCGGGGTTTCACAACCGAAAAGTCTTTGCTTGCTTGTGACACAAGTAGAGAACTATTTGAAACTATCAAAACTTCAACCAAATTGTTCCCATTTGCAATATGAGATTTCGAACCACCCACTCATATCAGATACCTTTCGCATTCAGTGCCAAGTTGTAAGCCTCCGTAGAGGCGCTCATGTCTTTCATGTAGTTTCCCCTTACCAGGCATGATGCTTGCCTACCTCAAGACGCCGCTGGCCCCCACTCTCCTCTCCTTTGAACTCGATTGATTGTCATGTTTTCCCGTTTTATTTTTTTTTTTTATGATCTCTGCACATCAGGATTTTATGATTTGGATGTCAAGTGGTTGCGTCAGTTTTGGTTGTCATCAACCGAGAAATATGATTTGTAAAATTGGATATCAAAATGGTTTTAACGACATAGTTTGGGTATTCCCCATGGGGATCGGACCACACCGCAGCACACACAGAGAAGAGTCCATCTCTTTAGGCTGGCCACACACAGCACATAAATTATAATTTTCAGCACATATCATCAACACCCACCCCCCCCCCCCCTCTCACCGAACGCACCGCGGGTTGGCGGCGTAAATAAATTAAATTAATGGAAATATCAGGCGAAAAGACGTTCAAATTAAGGCACGAAGCGAGGAAAACGGTAAAGTTCAAAACGGGGTCAAGCGATTGCATTCCCCGTTCCCAATTTGGTTTTTTTTTTTTTTTAACAAAAATAGCGCACAGACATGGCACACACACACACACACACACACACAGCCAACGAAATCCAGTGGAGCTGGAGAATTGAAATCGGGGAAAACTAAAAAAAAAAGTTGGAGATCCAAAAATAGTTGCCCACTCTTTGGCTTCGTTTTCCGGTTGCTGCTGCACGCAGGCACAACAACAGCAACAACCACGCCTGGGAGTGGCGACGGGGCCGGGGGGGGGGGAGGTGTCGGTAGCCACTGCAACGTCTGTGCCGCATTAATGCATCATCATTCTATGGTTTTTTTTTTTTTTGGTATTTTTGTTTGAATTTTGTGATACCAAAAACAAAAGGGCCGACAACGCCTCAAACTGTGCGAAAGGTCATTGTTGACACGTTTCGAGGGAACCGGGGAACAGCGGGCCAGACACGCACTGCACAGACAATCAGAGCCCGGTTAGCAGGAGGAGAGCCCTTCCAGAGCCCTTGAATGTATTGTTCTGAAGAACCGTGGGGAAGATTAAACTGTTGAAATATTTTGGAATTTAGTTTGCCAGTTTGGCATTCATTTTGTGTGTTTAAACTTCAAAAGTTCCAGGAAAAACCGAGTGTAAAGTGTCACTGAGATGTGAGTAACTCCACTGAGTCAAATAACACCTGAGCTTAGACTCTAAGAGGCCAGCGAACCTTCTTTTGCTCATAACTTGACTAACGTTTAAACGATCTTTGGCGTTTCTTTGAAGAATCGATGTATAATCTTGATTGCTCGCTTTGAACAGAAAGTACGAACCTTGTAGCTATAAAACTGTGGGAGTTATGACGTGTTTGCCAAATTGCGGGGGCGGAAAGGGGAGTGGCAAAAATTGAAAATACACTAAATTTGGCTAAGGAGCATTTGTGCCATTCAAGTAATACAGCTATCTCTTATCATCTCTAAGATCTATGCTTTTATTTGCAGGGACAGGGCTATATCGAAGCTGATAAAGCATTTTACATACTTTAAAGGATCGCAGATGCTTCCTTCTCCAGAGAAAATTCAAATTATCCATTAAATGATTTCGGTATCCACTTGGAATGCATATACTTTTTGAATACCCACTTTTTGTGTACCAAAATATCCATTTAATCTCAAATTTAACTTAAATTTTCATCCAATGAAGCTGAAAATCATGCAAAACATATGAAAAACGTATATTTTAACATACAGAAGTAGGGTATAGAGCCAAAACACATTCTAAATTGATACTTTTGGTTCATTTTGTTTTCTGTATTGCACCAACTTCATATACTCTTCTGGTACAGAGCATAATAAGTTCAAGTTCAGTTGTATATACATATTCAAATTTGTTATTTTTACGCACACTATCAAAGCTGTGGTGTGCCCACAGCTGATTATGTTCTTTACAAATAAAGCTTTCACATAGAAAAGCCCACCCCAAAAAGTTTAGTTCCCAAACATTTTCACTTAAGCTTTTCGCCTGCAGGGTGAAAGTTCACCCAAGTTGTACAAAAGCTTAAAGCAAATGTAAAAAGCTTCAAAGGCTCCTTCAAAAGCTTCAACTGGACAAAGCTTTGAAGAACCGTTAAATTTAGTTAATAGTACGACAAAGAAAACTTACCTGAAAAAATAGTGTAAACGCTACCCATTGATAATATTTTGTGTGCTTTATTGTTAGAGGGCCACGCCCCTGTGAATTATGAACTCCGGGAAAAGGCACCTCGGAACCTTGTTTTTTCATAAACGCATCGACCACCGTATATGTGGAGTGTATCCAACAGTATGTATTGAGTACATCTTCGGGAATGTCTCTGCAATGGATCGTGGGTTAGTATATGTGTATATATATATTATGAGGGATTATCATTTGGCATTAGTCGAACCCACCTGGTGTGTACACAGTCTATGGGATTTCCTACGTACTGCCGCGTCGTCACAGCAATCGAGAATGTGATCAGTAATATAACCGTTGCGTTGGTGTGCAGGCGAAATACAGGTGAATCGATTTTGACATGAGACACCTATTTATATATATATATATTCAATCGATCGGTGACGGGCACACGGGGTTGGGGGGTTGGTTGGTAGGGGTTGTGTGTGTGTAGAGAAGAGAGAACATTATTATTAAGCGAATTGGCAGTTGGGGGAAGGGGGGAATCGAAATGGCAGAATGGAAACACAAAAGTTATACAATTGCTATGGTCTGGTCTCTGGTGCTTTAAGTAGATATATATGTATATATATATATATATATATATAGAGGTATGGTTCGCTCCATTCATTTCCTGTTCCTTACAAATTAACTGACTTAAAACTTAATAGACGGGGTTTGGGTTTGGGTTTGGCTTTGGGTTTGGGTTGGGGGTTTATCGGATAGCTTTGCTTTGGTTCTTGCTTCAATGCGAAATAAATACAATATGCATTTTGCTTTTCTTATCTTTCTTTGGGTATTTTTTTTATCGGGTGATTTATCAGTTTAAAGTAAGTATAGTAAGGTGTCACAGCAATTGGTTCTATTTCGGGGCCGCGGGGCAAACAATTTGGTACAAGTTGTTGTTGAGTCGCAATTTGTGTGTGGAAACCAAAACATAAAATGGGAATGCAAATTTTGAGTCGGTCACTGAAGTGTGAGAGAGAGAGAGAGAGAGAGAGGGAGCGAGAGGGAGAGAGAATGAATCGAGTTGAGTTTCGTAACGATGACCACTTAATCGATATTTTATTCACTTCGAATGTGAATGGAGACGCAAATCAAACAAACAAATAAAGAAGAACCTATGAAATTTCGATAATGACTCGAATTGCAGTTTCGCATTTATGCACCTAGAATGCATTTATTGAGTGGTTTAGTGAGCGTGGGTGGTTCAGTGAGCGTGGGTGGTTCAGTGAGAGTGGTTCAGAGTGATCGTGGCGTGTTACAAAACAGACAGCATTTTCCATCTGGGGGGGGGGGGGAGTGAACTGAGCTGAGCTGAGCCGAGCTGGGCAGAGCCGAGCTGAGCCGAGCAGAGCTGAGCTGAGCTGAGCTGAGCAGAGCTGAGCAGAGCGTGGTGCTGCAAGAGGTGAGAGTACGTTCGCTAATCATGGTGAACTGTGGTGAGTTGTGGTGAGTGAGCGAGACAGTGAGTACAAATACAAATACATAAGTAGATATATATATAGTAGTAGAGAGAGAGAGAGAGAGAGAGAGAGATTCAAAGTGTTATACGTGACGTTTTGAGAAAACTAGATGTGAACTTGGAAATTTGAATTGAAATGTGGCGAAGATGATGGAAAAAATAGTTCAAATTTTGTTTTGTACGTAGTCTAAAAAGTATATTTTTTTTGTAGTAGAAATTAAACACAATACACAAGTTGGAAGTTTTGAAGGCAAAACAGACATAGAGAGAGAGAGAGAAAGTGAGAGCGAGACGGATACATATACAGGTATGTATGTGGATATATGCATACATATGTATGCAAAGAGAGAGAGAGAGACGGATAGCGCTGCTGAGCAGGTTCTAAGGCATTTTAGGTTTAGATTCTCGGCTTTTACTTAAGGTCGGGAAGTGATTTCATGAACTCTGGTTACAATTATAACAAATATGTTTCCAAAATGTTCTTTTAGTTTTTTCATACACTGAAAGAGAGAAAGAGAGCGCGCTTTGGCTGTTTGATATGTTCTTTTTTGGTTTGTTGTTGCAAACGAAAAACTCAGATAAATTTTGGAGAGTTCTGTAGTTCATTATGGATCAATGGATACTTACTATAATCTGTTGAGTCCGAAAATCAACGACTTTACTGCTTATGAGGCTTGGAGTTCCTTTCAATCATCTCTTTAAGCTGCATCATTGATTCATTTTCACTTGCATACCACTGTGTTACTTAAAGCAGTCTCGTCGACAGCTATGCTTAGCATTTTAGAACTGTACTGTACTTTTTTCAAGCATTTAGTATAATTATATACAAATTTCTTGGGTTTTGAAAGAAAATAGCACTGAAAAGTCCGTTTTCCAACGCTAAAAGCTGATTTAGAAGTCGTAAAGATCAATTTTGAAGGTAAGAATGATCGATTATTTTTTAAGCACGGTCGCCAACTCCTCAAACATAACACATACGACCATTTCAAAAGGTAAAGTCGTTGTATCAAACTACTCTTATAGCTTGTGTTAAAGCCTCTTTGCTAACATTTTACAATCGATCTGACGGAGTCGACTGTACTTGTCAAGCAGCTCACGGAAATTCCGACGAAATTACACCAGTAAAGCGTACTCTGTGTAGCCACGGACTCCGGTTCTAGGCGAGCTTCTTAGTCAGAAGTCTACCAAAACTTCTAGCATTCATAATTTTTTTAAACTGCCCACAGCAAAGACAGAACAAAATGAAGCAAAGTACAATTTTGCTGTGTACTGCACATTTGATACTCGCTTGATCTGTTGGAGCACAAAGCTCCGAGTTGAATCCCTAAGGTTAAGGGCTTGCGAGTTTTCTATGTTGTGGTGCCGCGGGAGCGGAGTAACAGAAGCATATGTACCCCGACTATACTAATCTCTGTCAACTCTTGCTTCAAGAAACCATTCTAAGACCTCTGTTTTCTGCCCTGGACTTAAGGTCAAGTCGAAATCCCTCTGGTGGCGTAGATGGGTGGGGTATTAAGGTATTCCAATTGCCAAAGTCGTCGATGAACAGAGTGAACCGTCGTGAATTTAGAGAGCTTTTTTTTATGGATTGGGGATAAGAATGGACATCGATTTTCCGCTAAAGTATCTCATTTTAAAAAATAAAAGAAAATTCTTCTTCATATTTGTGGATATTCTGTTTACAAGAGAATAATTTTTCAGAATACAGTAAATTCAACACACATCCCGACCTTAAGGGGGACTCATAGCGTAACTTTGTTCACAAGATTTTTAGTTTTACTTTAAGTTTTAGTTTGTTTTTTAGTCTCTGGTAAACTACAGAATGCCAGGAATATTTGCTTCAGTATTTTTGGATTTCGGAAATTTTAAGTATGTTTTATATACAGATTACATAAAAGACAGATAGATAGAGTGAGAGAGAGAGAGCGAGGTAGGTAGATAGTAGATGTAGAAAGAATGTAAGAGATAGAGAGAGAGCGCTAAGGTTTATAGTTCTGTTTTGTGGTATTCAGTGTAGTTTACGGGCGTTGACACATGTTTTGTGGTTTTTTAGCTTTAGTTTTAGGACTTATTGTTAACTGCTTTTAAGAGAATACTTCTAGGCATAGGTATATATAGTAAAAGTATATATATATGTATATATAAGTAGATATATGGTAAGTGTGAGGTTTATCTTTGCTTTAGTTGGTTTATAAGGTTCTTTTTTTTCTGGTCAGTTTATGGTTTATCTTTGGCTTAGCTTTTTCATCTTTTTAGGTTTATTTACGAGTAGTTTTTTTTGGTGGGTGAGAGAGTTTCGGTGATTGGCGTGAGATTTGTGAGATTTTGCGTGATAAAAGACAAGTTACTGTGATTCGAGTGATTTGAGTGAGTAGTGAGTGATAATTTGTGGTGAGAGACAAGGATAGAGAGCGAGAGCGAGAGAGAGAGAGAGAGTGGGGGGAGGAGCATTGCGCTCGGAGTTGAGTTTGGTTTACGTTTTACGTAGCAGCCGTCGAGCGTGAGCCATTCCAGGTGGTGGGTGAGAGTGAGTGAGAGAGTTGGAGAGAGATTGAGAGAGCAGTGGCGTTGTGTGTGGAGATAAAAACGTAATAGAGGGGGCAAGGGGCGTGGGGGCAACAGAAATCATAACTGTAACTGGTGACTTTTGCGTGTGAGGCTCTCAAAAGCTATTGGTGATCGTGATCGTGATCGTGACACGTGACTAGTTGTTGTTCTTGTTGTTGTTGGTGGTGGTGGAGGTGGTGGTGGTGTTGTTGTTGTAGTTGTTGGTGGTGGTGGTGGTGGTGGGGTGTCCTGTGCTGGCTTTGTTGTTGTATTTCTTGTATTTGCATTTGGTTAACTTTCAAGTTTTGTTCGTTTGTTGTTTTTGTTTCTGGTGTGGATTTTGGTGGCTTTACTTTCAACACAATTTGCACAATTTTGTTGTTGCTGTTTAAGTTTTAGTATTTGTTTTGGTTTTCGTTTTGCTATTTTTTTGTTTTTTCTTTTTTTTTTTTGTTTTTTTTGGTAGCTTTTTTGCGGGTAAGGTGGTGAAGGGGGTGAAGGGATGTGTCCAAATTGTCTCTATATAAAGTTTGGTTTGAATTAATTTATCAGATTTATGTGAGGCGTTTATTTTGGTTTTCTTTTCTTTCTTTTTTTTCTTTTTGGGGGATTTTGTTGTTGCTGTATGTCTTTTTTTTGTAAGCACTTTCAGGGGGCGTGGCATTTGGTGATGGGGGTTTAGAGGGGGGTTGGTTGGTCACACTCTATACATATATAAGAAAAAAGAGAGAGAGAGAGCGAGAGACAGAGATAGAGAGCGAGAGACAGAGAGAGTGAGAGAGCGTTGATCCTTAAGTGGCCGTGAAACGAGAAACAAAAAAGTTGACTACATTCAAACGAAGAACAACGAAAAAAACATTTGTGAAAACACACACACAAGCAAAGCAAAGTGAATGTGAAAAGCCAATAAGCAACAAACAGAAAATAGGCATAAAGTTTTGTTCAAGCACTACGACTTTCCCCAGAAAACGTGGACTTTTTAACAGCCGAAGATGTGAGGTGTTCTAACTACCCCAAAAACCTTTCCTGAGCTACTGAAATACGTGTGTGTGCAGTATTTTAGAACCCAAGACTACTTCTATAATGATATTAACACATTTTTAGCTTAGCTTCAGTAAAATTGATATATGTGCATTATCATTTAGCTTAGTTATTTGCATACTTTTTCATTTAAGTGGTTATTTTGGTTGCAAACGAATTATTTTTAACGAAAAAAGTAAGAATATTTCATAGAAAATTGGTATATGTGCAAATTTTACTCTAACAATCGTCTGAAACGCAACTAAGTTGCTCTTGAACTTTTTCCCCTAACTGAAAGCTTGCTCTAAAACTAGCAAAAGACGTTTAAATCAATACTTTTACCACAGCTTATCAATGGCTCTACTAGCCGCCCCATTTATCAAAAGTTTCGGTAAAACCAACTCAAAGTGGGGCCATATCTCAACACACGTTGCAAATATGAACACTTTTAAACTGTTTAAGTTGTCCACATGATTATTCTCTTCTTATAATCTGCAAACTATATAGATTCTATTTTGCGTACATTAAAGAACATAGCTGTAACTGAAGGAAACCTTTTTTTTATGATCTACACAGAGAAAAAAAAAGAAGAAAGCTAAGCTAACTTCGTCTGTGCCGAAGTTTTGATACCCTTGCAAAACTGTTCCCTTAAATATTTTCAAAAAATACTCTTTTTCCCATTTTCCGACCGATCTTTCGTATGGCAGCTATATGATGTAGTCAACCGATTTGGACAAAAATTTGTAGAATTGGATGAAAGCAGGTGAAACAAAGAAATACAAAATTGTAGAATGCTACCATTAAAAAGAAAAAAGTTTTTCTAACTAAGACTGTTTTTCAGACCTATCTTTTGTATGGCAGCTATACCATATAGTTGTCCGATTTTAATACAACTTGGTGGAATTGTGAAAAAACATAGAAAACTTATGAATACAAAGTTTGAAGATGTTTCCATTGAAAATAAAAAAGTTTTTCATACTAAAACTAGTTTTCCGACCGATTGTTCCCATGGGAGCTATGAGATATAGTCAATCGATCCGTTGGGTTCCGACATATTAGTAGTGTGCAGCAAAAAGAAGACTTTCAGCTCGAAAGCTTTAAAACTAAGAGACTGTTTTGGAGTAGAAACAAACAGACGGACGGAGAGACGAACGGACGACTCAGCTCGTCACCCTGATCAAGCATACATATATATGGTTTATGGGGTCGCAAATGAATATTTCTATGCGTTGCAAACTTCTGTCCAAAATTATAATACCCTTTAAAACGGATTTGAATGGGTATTGAATGATTTCGGTATCCATTTGGTTCATTTCAATATTTTAAAATCTATTTCTTTGTACTTAAATATCCATTTAACTATAAATCAATCTTAAATTTTCACATGAATGATGAAAGTTTTTAATATCGCAAAAAAAATGAAGTTCTTTCCATCTTTACCGTTTTTCAAATGAACCCAAAAGGCGCTTCCTGTTTGCCCCAAAAAGTAGGCAATTAAAAATTTAAATAAATTCGTCGCCTGTCAATTTCGCTGCTCTCAGTTCGATATTGAGAATTCACTCACCTACTTATTTACTCAACTCCTTTATGCTATTCATTTCCCACACACACACCCATTACACCCTCTGGCAGTTGTGTGTGTGTGTGTGTGTGTACTTCTCTCTGGGGTCCTAATGAATTTCAGCCAACGAACTGTGCCCGCTGTTGCCGTTGCCGTTGTGCGTAATAAGTATCATGTGCATTGGACTGGCTTACAGAGCTGATTAACAAAATGACTGAAGACGATAGCTATGCGAGTGACTGACTTATGCCCAAGTAACCATAACAATGAATTTTATGCCCCTCGTTTTCCTCCCCCACCCCCCTCCCCCACACAACTACACGACGATGGGGTGGGCCGAACGGCGGCAGCAATGGCAACTGTGTGGTGCTCGTTTCTGCTATTAGAACAACATTGGCAATATATTTCGTGGCAATAAAAATAAGCTTGACTACGACCAGGACGACTAGGACCTGTTTCTGTCTCTGCTGCTGCTGCTGCTGTTGTTGTTGTTGTTGCTGTGTTATTGTTATGGGAACTGCCGCTTGCCACTTACGCTTCATTAGGATGCGTCTAAAGAACTCTTGCAGCGAAGTCAATAATAAATTGAAGCCAAGAAGTGCCAAGTGCTTGTGGCCATAAACAAAAGGCAAACAGTTGACTTTAAGTGAAATCAGGGAGAACACAAAAAACGAGAGGAAATCAAATTATACGAAATGATCAAAAATATTTACACGAAAAATATATATATATTATATATATATATTTTGGTGTTTCATTGTTGAATAGTTCTTTTCTTTTTTGGGGTGTGGGGGGTGGGGAGGGCAAACCTTTTGAGTGTTGTAGACCAAGAAATAAACAGAGGGTGGGCGCATTTACTGCCTAAACAAGGGGTGCCATTCAGCAGAGTAAGGTCTCTGATCAGTGATGCATTGTTATATATGAGAGAGATATATATATTGTTTTTCAATCTTTTTAGTTCATATTTAACTTTATTTCTAAGGTAGAATTGGTCTGGAATGATCATTAGATTTATAGCTTTTTATACTCTGTACCGTAGGTACACAGAGTATAATAAGTTTGTGCAAAAGTATGTAACATCCAGAAGGAAGCATCTCCGACCCCATAAAGTATATATATTCTTGATCAGCATCAACAGCCGAGTCGATATAGCCATGTCCGTCTGTCTGTCCGTATGAAGGCACAGATCTCAGAGATGGTAAGAGATTGAGGTTTGACATGTATGGGACATATGCTTCTTATGTCTGCAGGCAGATCAATTTTATTTTCAATTTTGGCCACGCCCCCTCCCGCCCCCGCAATTTAGAAAAAACGTCATATCTCCCACAGTTTGGAAGATAGATGGCTTGTTACTTCTGGACAAATTTTGTTATTAAGATAACTTATCGATCCGCCAAAGGAATGAAGAAGATCGGATGAACGGTTTTCGAGTTATGATCAAAAGTCAAATTTTCTTGGTACAGAGTATGTTATAGTCGGACTTAACCGACTTTCTTTCTTGTTCATATATAGAAACTACGAAATTTTACCTGAGAGTATATAATGACATAATATTTTTCATATATAGAAAACTACGAAATTGAATTTTACCCGAGAGTAGTTAATAACACAATTTTACAGAAAAAACGGCAACATTTTAAGCAAAAGTAGAAGTAGGATAACCTCTCCTACTAGCTAGAGATCCCAGCTCTACCAAAATGCATACTGTCCACATAATGGTTCAGCAACGAGTAGCCCCCTCATTAACCAAATGGGTTAACAGGGAACACATATGACCCAAAGCGGCGACTTGTCGCTCTCAGCCATCGCAACCTAAACTAACCTAACCAAAGAAGTGAGCAAATGTTCTTAAACTATTTGCGGTTGCTGAATTCATATAGATTGTTCGTTTTGGCACCAGGCAGGACATATATATGTGTTTTACGAGGTTTGTTTACATTTTTGGTTCCCCTGGCCTCATTTATTAACCTTTCCAGACGTTTCTACATAATCTTAGGTCAAACCTCACGTAAAACCATCACCAAAGTTTGTTTTTGATGCCTCAGATATCATTATTTTGTTGTAAGTATGAAATATATGAATTTTTCTGTGAAATTTGCCTTTTTTTCTCAAGTTCCCCAAAAATTCTTGAAATTTATTTGACAATTGAGAAAAATCACAAAACCCTTGAATGATAGCGTTTTCAGTTTTCAAAAGTCTTTTTGGGTGGTAGCACTTTTTCTTTTCATTCTTTACAAAATGACATAAAAATTAGGTGAATAATAGAATTTAATTTACAAAAAACAAAGAAAATGTTTCAAAAAATATTTCAAATGTGGGAATTTGTTGGCTAGAGCTTATTTCCCAGCCCTCTGTTTGTTTTTTGGTTTTAAAAAAAGGGTAAAGGGGGGAGAGAAGCTTAAGTGTATAAGGCTGTTAAGGTGTTTGTTTATATGTAAGAGTTGGATAGTTAGAGATACAGAGAGATACAGAGAGAGAGAGAGAGAGAGAGACAGGCAGGACTTGCTTTTTTTATGCATTAATACAATTACTGTTTATACTTGGATTAGTTTAATTATTTTTTGTTTGTTTCTTACTTATTTACATACTTAAAGAAGACACACGCCTGGCATACACATTTATTTACATATCGTGGAGGGGGGGCACATGTGTGTGTGTGTGTGTGTGTGTGTGAGTGTACCAAAGGGGGGGTTGGGGGTCAGGGTTCAGGAGTGTGGAAACATATTCATTTTGGCATTCAAACAAAATTGCATTTCGTCTAACTAAGCAAATGGCAAATAAAATTTTATGGATTTTCTTAGATAAACAAATTAAATGTGATTATGGCTAAAAAGATACTACAAAAAACTCGTGTGTGTGGTGGCGGTACGTGCTAGCAACAGAGAGAGAGAGAGAGCGAGAGAGAGAGAGACAGAGGCACAGAGACGGGGGGGGGGCGGGGGCGGGGGTTGTTGGTACTTGGGGTAGGCGAGATCTCTACGTTAGCAGCCAGATGTAGCATGCTTTTTGGGGCCGTTTGCCAAAGCTGCTGCAAAATGCAAAACTAAGGAAAACAAACAACAAAAACTCACAGCTCTTCCAAAGTTTACAGTTAGATATGTACGTACGTAGTATATATATATATATAGTAGTTACAATAGTTATACATATATAGATATGTGTGTGTGTGTGTGTGTGTGTGTAAATCAAAAAGGCGCTTGTTGAGTTTGGGTTTCTTGCGTTTTTGGGGTTGGTGTGGGGGGTTTCTTTGGTTAGCTGTGTGTGTATATATAGGTATATATATATATATATATAGTTGATTAGTTTAGATATGTATAGTAGTAGTAGTATATAGTTTGTTCTTGTTTTTAAGGTTTGCATTTGTTTTGCTTGTTTTGTTTTGTTTTTGGCATACAGTTGTTTTAACACTTTTTTTGCTTTTGTTTTTGGGTTTTTTGTTTTGTTTTTTTTTCCTTGACTTTTTGTTTATCGAAATTTCAACTGAAAACAAAAAACAAAACGTGAAACTCTGAACTGGGGAACTTAAAAGGTATTCGGTTTGATATGGTTTCAGCTGCTGATAGTACTAAAGAAAAACTTTTGCTCGATTGCCAACATATATGCTGCCTGTCCGTACAGTTTTTTTTGTTTTGTAGTTTATTTCATTTATTATTTTTTGTTTTTTTTTTTTTTTTTGTTCAAAACCAAATTTAATACAAACGCACGCACACACACAAAAACATTGAAATTAGCAGTTGAGATAGACACACACAGAGAGAGAGAGAGAGAGAGAGAGAGAGAGAGAGAGAGAGAGAAAGCGAGAGACAGACAGAGAAACAGGTGATGGGGCTGGATTGGATGGATGGATGGGTGGTTCTTGTATCTTTCTGCTCTCAAAAAAGCGTTTTCCTTTTCCAAAAAAAAAAAACGAATGCGTTTCGTGTGTGTATATAGGATATATAGATATATATTCAAATATACATTTATTCGTTTATAAGTGTAGAACTTTGCATTGATTATTACTTTTCAGCTCCAGTTGGGTTAACAAAAACTTGGTTCACATTTCTTTCATAATTTGGTTTTGCATTTTTCAATCAATTAAAATTGCACATTTTCAACAACATCAACAACGACAACTACTTTTTGGTTTTTTGTTATTTGTATTTATAGTTATTTGATTCAGTTAGATAATAGATATAGATAGATAGATGGATATATATATGTATATATGTAGGTTGTATAGGATATGCATAAGATGATATGTACTTTGATATTTTGAGTAGATATAGTTGGTTAAGTGTGGTTGCTTCTCGGACCCGGCGATCGGATCGTTCGTTTTGCGGGTTACCAAAAAAAAAACGGAAAAAACAAAAAAAAAACGGAAACCAAACAACGAACCAAAGACACAGAATACTCAGAGAGACTACACCGATTTAGACAAACATACATCAATGGCTTACACATACACATACAGTCAAGCAAACACATACACAAAATGCGTTACACTTACGAATAGACATACATACATACATACCGTGTGGATCAGGTGGGGGAGATGAAACAGAACAGAAGGAAACGCAAAAAATCAGAAGCATAGCATGGAATGGAGAGAGCTGGGATAAACGTTAAGCCCCTCGAAAAGTTTGAGGTTCTTAGGGGTAAAAGTAAAGGGAAGAAATGAGAATATACTACGATTTTGGAAGGGGGTGGGTATTACCACTTCAAATATGGTAGGCATCGCCTGCTTGCTAGCATAATTAGTATCTATAGCCTTAATACTGACTACAACCTCATTTTAGTATCTTAAACACCGCCTGTCATCGCTTTTGTCTGTTTTAAGTATCTCAAACACCGCCTAGCACTTCTTTAAAGTATTTTTCACGACACTTTCGGTATCATTGAGCAAATTCAACACCATCTACCACCTCTTGTTGGTATCTGAAACACCGCCTGTAATCGATTTTAACGTAAACAACCTCAGCTGCCTCGCAGTGCCTGCATCTTAAACACCGCCTAACACCTCTTTTCGGTAAGTTTAGCAACAGTTTCGTGTTCTTTCGTTATCGTTGAGAACGTCCTTACTTTGTACCACCACTCTTTTAGTATCTTTGGGTAGATTCATACTGTCTACCACCTATTTTATGTATCCTAAACTCTGCCTGTAATCGATTTTAACGTAAACAACCTCAACTGCCAGTGCTTGTTTTAAGTATCTTAAACACCGCCTGACACATCTTTTCTTAGTATTTATACCAACACTTTCAGTATCTTTAACACCGCATTTTGGGTGTAAAAACCACTAACTGGCCGATTTTGGGCACTTCAATACTGCCTACCACTTTCTTTTTAGTATTTTAAACACCTCCTATTATCCTAGTATCTTCCATACTCTCTGCTACCTCTTTTTTTTAGTGTTCCAAGTATCGTCCTCTATCGAATTTATCTGTCAACTGCCGCATTCATATGTAGAAACCGGTCAGCGCAAGTTTTATGTATCTTCAACACCGCCTAGCACCTCTTTTTAGTATTTTTAGTATCACTTTTAGTATGGTTATCACCATATTTTGGTGTAAAAACTACCTTCTTGTCAATTTTAGGCATTTTCATACATCAACCACCCTTACTTAGTATCTTGAACACCGCCTTACAGATTTTGGGAACCTCTATAATGTCTACAAACTGTTTTTAGTTTTTTAAGCATCGTAAACTACAGTCCAGGCATCTTTTTAGGTATCTTTAACACTGCCGCGCAGATTTTGGAAGCTTCAATACAGTCTACTGCCTCTTTTTGGTATGCTTAACACCGCTTATTATTGTTTTTATCTCTCGAATGCTGTCTTTAAATGTAAAATCAGGCCAGTGCAAGATTTAAGTAACTTCAACACCGCCTAGCACCTCTTTTTGGTGTTATTAGCACCACTTTTAGCATTGTTAACACCGCAATTTGGTGTGAAAACAGTCTTCAAGCCGATTTGAGGAGTTTCAAAGCCATCAACCACTACTATTTAGTATCTTAACACCGCTTACTATCGCTTTTGATATGCACCTAAGTATGAAAGCCAACCTGATCTCATATTTTGTATTATAAACACCGTCTACCAGCTGTATTTGGTATCTTTAGCACCAGATACCAACACTTTTAGCATCGTAAGCACCGCATTTCCATGTTAGAGCCGCACTCTTGCCGTTTTTAAAAGTTGCATTTCTTTCTACCACCACTTTAAAGTATCATTAACACTGCCTTCCAAAGCAAAAACACTCTAATGTCGCTTTTATATATGAACACCGCCCAGTACTCGTATTTAGTATCTTCAACACCGCCTACCATTTCTTTTTTGGCATCTTCTTTAACAAAAACTATCGTTTTTAGTATTGTAAACACCGCATTCTAAAGTGAAAGCCTTACAAAAGCAGTTTTGGTATCTTTAACACCTCTTTTAATACTGCAGATACTGATCAGCTCCTTTGGATGATTAAGACATATCCAGTCCAAATGGATACGGAAAATCATCTGAGTGGTAAGCGGAAACAAGGGCTCAACGGGCCACTGTGTGCCCAAACCTAAGTAAAAACTGTCAATAACTTCCCCACCCCTTTACAAAATAATAATCACCACCCCTACCCCCCATTCGCAAATCATAAACATAAACGGGACATTATTTGGTTGCATGCCTCTCCATTCCATACTTTTGGTCTTATTAAAATAGGCTTCTTCCAAATTACATTTGCTTCATGCACATACACACACACATACTTATAAAATAGGTGTACTTGTCTGTTGTTTGTATGGCTTAAATGGGTGTCTCTGTATGTCTCTGTTTGTATGTATGATATGTATGAATCAATTCTCATCATTTACTAACTTATTGTTTGCTAGAGTTAAGTACAGTTTTGCACCTTAAGTTAATACAGAAATACAGATACGAGTAGAATGATTATTACGTTATACGTTACGAGTAGGAATACGTACAGAGTTAGTTTGTTGTTCCGTGTATTGTTACGTTAAGCTACTGGTACAAGAGCCGACAAAACTAAAGACAACCAAAATCAAATTGTATGTATATAGGTAAGTTTTGTATAACTTGCATTGATTGGAAATACTGAAAATACTGACACGTGCAGTTCTTAATTTGAGTACTAAAAGAAAGATAAAAGTTAACTCAAAGAACAGAAGAGTAGAAGGGAAAGAGGGCGGGGTGGGACGACATCAGAGTTACATATACAAATCTTTTTTCAAACTGCAAATGGGTGCACTTTTTTGTGGGTGGGTAGGAGGATTGCGGGTTGGGGGGCATCAAAAAATCAAAGAAACATACGTTTTGTTTAGACTGAGAGTTGGAGAGCGAGAGAGAGAGAGACAGAGAGAGACAGAGAGAGAGAGAGAGCGAGAGCGAGAGCAAGGGAGAGAGACAGATTTAAGGGGGGATCCACTTGCTCAATTTCAAGTTGTCTTTATGTGTTTCAACAGTACACCATATACGCGGCAATAGAGCTATTCGAAGGGCCTACTTAATTAGCGCAGCTTTTGGTCCTTTTTCTTTCGTTAGTGTTAACTTTAGTTACTTTGTATTTGCTTATAGTATAAATAGTCATCGTTATTGATAGATGTGGAAAATTATAATTGAAAAATTGAAAACGAAAAGAAACTTTTGCTGAGAGTATTTTTTCTTTCTTCATTGTTTTTTTCTTTTTCTTAGGTTAGACGCAGGCACTCGCAACACTTTACTATACTTTTACAAAGTGGTTAGAGTGTGTGTGTGTGAGTGAGTGTGTGGAGAGAGAGAGAGAGGTAGAGAGAGAGAGAGAGAGGCAGAGAGAGAGAGAGAAGGAGAGACAGTTCGATATCTAAATATCGTCTTAGATCGATTTGTATTAAATTTGAGGTTGATGGTTGGTTCGATTGCAAACGTCGACAGCATATATGTGTTATCGTTATCGGTATCGAGTTACGCGTTTTCATAAAATATCGATTATTTGTATTTGCATCCCCTTCGCGCTGTTTTCATTCGTTTTCTTCACATTTCGGGTATTCACTTCCAACATAAAAAAGCCAAAAAGAGAGAGAAGAATCATAAAATACTAAAACAAAATACCAAAACGGAAAAATACCAACTCAAAAATGTCCACCTAGTGCAGCTAATCGTTTCTCAACTAAACAAAATAGGCAAACTACAAAGTTATATAGTTGATATATGCAATATTTATAAGGCAAAACAGAACAAGAGAGAGAGAGAGAGAGAGAGAAGGAGAGAGCGAGAGAGAGAGAGAGAGAGACAGACAGACAGAGTGTGTGACAGACAGGGAAGTTGAATGAACTAGAATTTGGTTTTCAAGTAATTTAGTTTTAGTTTTGCTTTGTTTGTAATTACCATTTTCTATCACTTTGCGGTATACTGGGGGGGTATGGGGAATGGGGCACCCCGCGAACGGGCACACCACACACCAACCCTGGATAAGAGCTGAACGCACCGAAGGGCTCTCTCCGACGAAACGATAGCTGGGTACAGTCGCACTTTCGAGCTAAGGCCACACCTTTTTGTTCAGTTTGATTTGGATTTGGTTTTGAATATCGCGTCGCGTTTTTAGTTATTTTTGATTTGTTTTGTTTTTCGTTTTTTGATTTGGTTTGATTTGGTTTTGATTTGATATATGGCTATATATACATACGATTTATCACATTTGCATCTGGTTCATATACATGTATATATATGTATGTATTGTTCGTTCTCTTTTGATTTTCGTTTCACACATTTTCTTCACTCTCAACTGTCTGTTTGATTCGGTTTCTGTTTGGGGGCAGGACTCTGGCTTGGCTTCAAGGACTTGCTTCTGTTGACAGCCTGGCCTGGAGTTGGCGGCTTTTGGCTAACCATTTCCTGGCTGTCCTCCCTTATGCTCCGGCTGGTTATTGTGGTCGGCTCATCTGTGGCCAGACTTAGGGTAGCATCCAAACCGTCGCCGCCGCTGCCGCCATTCAAATCATGGCCAGTCCCTTGGCTGTAGTCGACCTTCATTTAAGGATCATGGGATCGATTAAATTAATAATTTGGTTTTCTTTTTGTTTTTTTTGTTTTGGTTTTTTGCTAGTGTAGTTGCTTTAAAGGGGGGCAGGGGGGTTGTTATTATGGGGTGGTAGGGGGCTTGGGTGGGGGGGGGGGGCTTATAAACAAAAATTAAACCTAAATACATTATTTAAGCACACGCACACAGAGACACGGGGTAAGGGTAATCTCGCAGAAAGGGACGAATCCAACAAGTTGCTAGAGCGGAACCATAGAACTTTGGACGGAACTGTACGAAGTATCTTAAGACCAACTGTCTGATCAAAGATAAAATTTAGGAATATTGAGGCAAGTGTTTTCGGAATCATGCATCAAGTCCATAGAAGGATTCTACATGAGCGGCTAGTGCAAGTACAGCAGTAATCAAAATTCACAAAATCGATATTTGAAATGTTGAGACAAGGCTATCGATACATCGATAAGTTTTTGGGTTCTAAAACCTTTCAAAATCATAGAAATGATTTTAAAGTGCACTTGTAAAAGAGCACAAGGTTGTTAAGAACGGTCGAAAGCTTACAAAAGTTGATCTACATCAATATCAAACAAGATCGAAAATTACAAAATCGATTTTTATCGATTTATCGATAAGTCATGGGTTTCTGAAGCTGTTGAATGACATTGAAAAGATGTTCTAGAACTTTTATTATTGGAATGATCATAAGAAGAACGCCTACTTATCGATCTATAAGATGGGAGATGTTTTAAGTTGACTTATTTTGAAGTGAATACTCCTGAAAGCCTCAAAATATTATAAAGGTAATATACTTGGTTGATATATTTAGGATGTTTAGAGGAGGCATTAAAAGTGTGACCCTGGTCATACTTTTTTCCACATCAAATCGATAATAAAAATATCAATATTTCACAATCCTCGACCTTGGTTATTTTTTCCACGTCAAATCGATAATAAAAATATCGATAGTTCAGAAAAGTAGCGATAGTTCACAAACCTTGACCTTGGTTATTCTTTTTTCCACGATAAATCGAGAATAAAAATATCGATAGTTCAGAAATATCTATATCTCAAAGCTTCTTAATAAAATCATCGATGTATCAATTAATAAGCGGCTCAAACTGCAGGTTTACCATATAAACATGTCTTTACAGCCTCAAAAGGTCAAGCTTAGCTTCTCTAAATCTCTTAATTTGTGAGCTTCCCATTTTCGCACATAAGAAAGGTACCTACAGTTTAATGCCGAATCCAATAGGCGTTATTTAAGTAGCTTTTTCAGGGCTAATGACTTCAAAGCTGTTTACCAAAAACTAGTGAAGGAGAACGGGAACGGGTTTGATTCACACACTACCCGTTGCACCGCAACCTGGCCGAAGGGGCAAAGTTTCAAGGCTGGTTACTTCAAAGCTGTAGCTAAAACCAAGATTTTGTGGTTATGCCTTCTCAGGCAAGGGTCAGCAATGTAAGCAGAGAAGTTGCCATTGACAGCAGAGAAATTATGAGAAATTAGAGGACAGAATGTGGGGCAAGAAGCTTCAAAAAGCTGCTCCAAGTGTGCGTTTATACTTTTACTCGGCCGCTGCAGATCATTTTCAACAACTCTCACAATCTCAGGCTTAGGATACCTAAAAATGTCTTCAAAAATGTACACACTCACACACATATTTAATATTTCAACTGAAAACATAAGTTGTTAACATTTCTCAGGGCATCTCAGTTTAAAAAACAAAATCAAAATGGTTTAAAATTCAATTTGTAAGTTTTTTTTTTGTTTATATCAAAATTTTGCACAAGTTTTGTCATAGCCAAGAACTAACATAAAACACATCGAATAAGACAGCTAAGCATATCAATTACAGCCAATGTAAAACATTAATAAAAAACATCAACAATAACACAAGATAATCATACAAAAGAGACAGACATATATGACTATACATAAACAGACAGAGAGATAGACAGAGAGAGAGAGAGAGAGAGAGTTAAAGAGAGAGAGAGAGAGCGAGACAGCGCTCCTTCATGTGTGTTTTTAAATGTATGTAGATAGAGAGAAAATATGTCTGGCTGTGTGGGATGGCGGATGGACAATGGTTATTAATGGACATGGACAATGGGCATAAAATGGGTTCAAGTTGTTGGTTTTTTGTTTTTTTTTTTTTGTTTTTTTGTTCTTTCCTCCCGCAATTTGTGGTAATGGAATGAGGGCCTACAGTTTGTTTCTCATGGTTTTATTGTTTGATTTAAGATTTTTATTTGCTTTTCATTTATCTCTTCCTTGCTTTGTGGGGGGGGGGGCAGTTGTCAGCTTCTCTCACATTTTTACTCGACGTTTGATTGGTATTTTGGTTGGTAGTTTTGTTTTTTTTTTTTTTTTGGTTTTGGTTACAAGTTTGTGGTATAAGAATAGTAAGTAGTGTAACATACATTTTGACGGTTTCGATTTGGTTTTGGGTTTTACAGAATAGTTGTAAGTAATAAGTAGGTAGGTGGGTAGGTAGTAGGTAGTAGTAGTAACATTTTAGGTTTTTGGTTGGTTTTTTTTTTTTTTTTTTAGATTTGTTCATTTTGTTTGTCATGGCAAAACCAAAGGTAACCAAAATGGCGGTATAAAAAATAGACAAATTGTTGATATGGATTAGTACAGTTGTTAAAATGGAAACAGTTGACACTCACCGATGATCTACTCACTTGCATAAACGCATAGACGCCGCGTAAAAACTCCATATTTTGTTGCTCTTGTGAACCCTTTTTGGTTGTGCGTTGGGCCCGACTTATATACTGCTTGACGGTGTCGGCAACTAAATGTGGCTTTAGTTTACGTGAGAGAACGCTGCAAAGAGAGAGTTTAGGGAAATTTATTAACTATTTGTAAGGTGGCGACCGTGCGCAGATGACTCAAATGTTTTTTTTTATAATTATTATTCATTTAATATCAAAAAAGTTAAAGAAAAATCAAAAAAAAAGGGGCAAATCGATCATTTAGTCAATTTTTATCAACAATTTCCAAAGTGGCGACCGTGCTTTGATGACTCAGATGGTTCATTTTGTTGTATAAGAAGCTCGGGAGACCCTAAAGACCGATTTTTTACACAGTTTGTGCATTTTATATGAAATAAGATGAAGAGAAGAGACGAAAGGCGTTTAAATTGATCATTAAGACAATGATTATCCATACATTCCAAGGTGGCGACCGTGATCAAATGCCTAAAGACGTTCATTTTGATACCTAAAAAGTATCTAGAGACCGCATAGTCGGATTTATTATCAAATTTATGCATTTGAAATCAAAAAAGATGAAGAGCAGAAACGAAAGGGGGTTAAATTGATCATTAAGACAATCATTATGAAGAATTTTCAAAAGTGGCGACCGTGCACAGATGACACAGGTCGTTCATTTTGATTCTTTAACAAATTGATCCATCTGAAATCAAAACGCATGAAGAAAAAAAACGAAAGGGGGTTCAATTGATAGTTAAGACAATCATTATCAGGTGCTCCGGTCGTTAATTTTGATATCTAAAAGGCTTTCGCATTGTATATCAATTTAACTTAGTTTAAGCTTGCTCTGAGGCTTTTCAGTTTTATTTATTTTCATTCATTAATGGCCTTTCCACTTCGAAAGCAACTTAAGACTAGTTAACATTAACTTTCTCAACTTGATTTTACCACATTTTGTTTTTAAGCCACTTTTTGTTAGCTTCTTTTTGTTGCCACTCATATGAAATGCAATTAAATGCGCTGCTGCTAATCCAGGCAAAATCACTGAAAATCTCAGCTGCCTTCGCTTTTGAGTCAATAGAAAAAGTAAATGAAGCTATGTGCTTATCAGCTAGCTGCCATCTCTTTTTTACACTCTAACTGAGACAGAGAGTCTAGCTGGCTCCTTGTCTCATTTTTAGCTGGTGCTGGTGCTGCTTAACCAAATGAAACTGAATGACAAGTACAGTGAGGAAAATTTTTGAAGCACCCAAACTCAAAAATATGTATCCAATCCAAATGTATCTTAGTTTGCTTGCAAATTGAAAACAATTGAATACTTTTTACTTGCAATACAATTGAAAATTGAGATAGAATGTATGCTTAGCTGTGAAATGGAATGACCACCTACTGCGCCACTTGTTGAATTGGATTGTAGTTATCACTAAGGTATATCTACGATTTAATGACTCCGTTTTAACAAATTATAAACAAATTATGGAAGAATTGCCTTAAAACATTCGAATACTCTTTGGATTTTCCTGGCATAGCTCCTCTTCATTAGCTTTTTCAAGTTGTATCTATCATCAATATGCTACAAAATTTCTTAATTCTGCCAATTTCCTTGCAGTTCCAGTTCAAATGTCTATAGTTTCCATCAAGACTTGCCTTTGCAATGACCATAATCAACACACAAGGGCAGTTGCAGGAAATGCCATATCATATGTGGCATGTTCCCGGGTGGAGTCAACACACGCACTGTGGAGCAGAAAACAGCGAATGTTGAGGCTTTTTTTTTGCTAGATCTAAGTCAACTGTCAAGTTTTTTATCAACTTCCTTCCAAAAAAAGCCACAAATTTTCTCCCAGTGTTTGTATAAAAACCATCCGACTACGGCTCTTCTTGCTGCCTTTTGGTTAGTCAGGACTTAAAAGCTTAGCTAATAAAACTGAAATTATGCGTGAGTGGGAGTGTGTGTGTGCCTGTGTGTGGGGGGGAATGGAAATGAGCCACTGGCCCAGGCTAGAGACGAGTTGTTCCTGTTGCTTGAAGCAATTAAACGATAAGCGTAATCTACGGCGTAAATTCTGGCAATTCACACAAATGCGTTAAGTCGTCAGCAGCCAAGGATTTCAATTAGACCGAAAAAAACACACACACACTGTCTCTTTTCACATTGCATATTTCATGAACTTGAGACTCACACTCACTCATGTGTTGTTGGTTGGTTGGTTGGTTGGTTGCTTGTGGGCGACGGGGGAGACTGGGTCGTTGGAGTGGGCGCGCCGCTGAGTGCGGCCAATTAGCACAAAGGCATTTTGCGACTTAAGTACAGAAAAGTGTTTCCGTTTAGCAGAAAAACGAGAGGACACTCGACGAGGGCTCTGGGTTTAAATTTAGAACGCCGAGGGTCAAGTCGTGGCGACCTCGGACAAAGGCATCCACTTAATCTCATGCACATGGGAAAGCGAATAGAAATAGAAACAACAACTTTTAATGGAACGGCTATAAAAAGATGGAAATAATTATGTCATTAGAAAGGTTCTACGTCTCTTGAACAGGTTCATCTGCAGTATGATTCAACTAAACGCTTCTCACACTATTTTGTAGAAGTTTGCCGCTCTCTTTGGATTATTTTCAAGAGCTTGCTTTGAATTTGTTCTTATTGAAACACATTTCGTTTCATTTCTTTTGGTTCACCTAAAGTTTAATATCATTTTTCAATTATTTATGGTTTGACAAAGTAATCGAGTTGGAGTTATAAGCAACAGAAAGTTCATTTGCAGCATCAATATTTATACTGTGCATACACTTTTGCTGGTAGAATACGGTAGGACTTGACCCACTTTTTTGATCGTTTATATAAAGGCTTTTTCCCTTCTATTTATACTCTGTACCTTAGGTACAGTGGAGTATTATAAGTTTGTGCCAGAAGAAAGCATCTCCGATCCCTTAAGGTATATATATATATAAATTCTCGATCAGCAACAACAGCCGAGTCGATATAGCCATGTCCGGTTCAGAGATGGTAAGAGATAGAGCTTTGACATGTATGGGACATATGTTTCTTATGTCTGCAGGCAGTTCAAGTTTGTTTTCAATTTTGGCCACGCCCCCTCCCGCCCCCGCAATTTAGAAAAAACCTCATAATTCCCACAGTTTTGAAGATAGATGGCTTGTTTCTTCTGGACATATTTAGTTATTAGGATAACTTATCGTTCCGCCAAAGGAATGGTGAAGTTTGGATGAACGGTTGTCGAGTTATGATCAAAAGACGGTTCGCTGCTGCAACGCTGCCTTCAGCTGCTAATTTCGTTGGTACAGAGTATGCTCTAGTCGGGCTCGACCGACTTTCTTGTTTTCTTATTGACACACTTAAATCAAAACTCAAATATTCCACTTGGCATTTCCCTCCAGCCAACATTTTGCGCATATTTTCCCTCCTCCCCACCCAATGCGCCCGCCTTATTTTAAAATTAATTTACTTGCCACTTCAGCTGCCAGTTAATGTGTCACAATTTGTATGCGTGCCACGCACCTCCTACCATATCCTCCTACCCCTACCCCTACGCCTACCCTTCGCCCCAACCAATGCACTGCAGTTGTTGTAGTGGCGTTTCGCAGTCATAACCTGGCAATCAAATTTATTGGTGGAGGTGGATGAACACCAACCATGGAGCTGGTAGATTGCCTTGGTTATTTTATAGCCGCAGCCAATTCACTTTTGCCATCTGACAGCTGGGAACATGAAGGAGGAGCAGCAGCAGGCAGATGCACTTGGTTTTGCTAGTTGGAGTCAGCCAGCTAATTGTCGACTGATATATGTGAAGGGGGTGGGGAGGAAATGGTAAGCAAATTAGTTTGCCAGCATAATGTGTAGCGGGCGGTTTGCCAAGCAATGTAAAACCAAACCAAAGTTTCAAGTGGAGCAGATTGTGAGATATTAAAATGGCTAAGAGCCTTCCTAATTGCATACTTTTGGGGGGGGAGGATTAATAAGCAAGTTGAACAAGTGACTCTTTAAAACTCCTCACATCCTTCATCTTTCAATAAAACTTCCGCCACGACGTCTCTTTCTCAAATTAAATAAACTGGTCTTTTAACCACCACAAAACATGGCCAAAACCGCGTGGGCGCCCAACACATTTATCTCGATTTTCACGCTGTCAGTAACAACTCAAAGAGGCGACAGTTTGTGAAAACACCCAAAGGTGGCCCAGGCAGAGAAACAAACAAAAAAGAACGGAAAGTCAATTTCAAGATTTATTTTTTACAATTTAACATTTCTGTTACGCCCTGTCACCCCGAAAGGAAAACGGCAACAGAAACAAAACCGAAATGTGGAAGAGAAAAAGGTGCACGGCGGTTAGCAGAAAAAATAATCATAAATTAAAAGCTTGCGCCAAGGCAAAAGGTCAAATAATTTCAATAAAAACCCCGACCCCGACCCCGCCCCCCTTCCCATTCCCAGAGACACAAGTTCCCAAATTGTTGGCAATGCCTTTTAAGTATTTTCGTTTTCCTTGCGGGCGCAATTTTCTTTGTAGTCGCGGCGGGGGGGGCGGGTGTTGCGATTAAAGTCAATACCAAGTCCAAAGGCAAATATCACTCGTGGCAGTGGGCTGGGGAGGGGTTGGGGGTTGGGGGGGTGAAATTACAAACATTGTTTTTGTATGTTGCCAAAAGTAATCAGCGAGCCGCCTGCACTGCGGCCCCCGCGCGCCTGCCTTAGCTCAGTTTTTCATTAATAATAAATTAAGCGCACACCGGAAACGGAAATGCGCGTTGGCAGCCAGCCCGAAAAAAAAAACACCAGAAACTTCTTGTTCTTTATTAGATTTTTGGCGTTTTTTTTTTTACTGTTGTTGTTGTCTTTCTTGTGAGAGATAATGCTGCACATTTGTGAAACGACTTAATATTTAAAATGGGAAGAGATGCAAGAATTATGGCGACTCAGTTGCAAAATGTATGTACAAACATGTCAAATGTATTCTAGTTCGAGAGAGGAAAGAAATTGCAGAAATTGCACAACATTTTTGGCTTAACTGTAAAAATATGGGGTTAATCAATCACTTTACTCCATAAACCACTTTTAAGTTCACTTTTGTGGTTCTGAGCGAAGATAAAACGCCTTTGCTTCAGTTTTTTCTGTCTTTGAGGTGTGCTGTCCTCTTGGAAAATATGTGTTGAGGGTTATTTAAGAGTTCAGCTCAAAAAATTAACCAATTTTGGTTCTTTAAGACTGACTGACAGTTTGTTACACAGCCTCAACAGTAGCAACTAGGACTTTAGAGGTTGAAGTGAACACTGGAACCATATTATGGAACATTTGCTCCATAAAGTTTGTGTTCAGAATAGTCAATGGCCAATTCAGCATAGCAAATTAAGACATATAAAGTTTGGAGGCGTTTCCATTGAAAATAAAAAAGTTCTTCTCACTGAGACTACATTTCAGACCCTACTTTTCCATGACAGCTATACTATATAGTTGTCCGATTTCGACCAAACTTGGTGGAATCATAAAAAAGCATAGCGAACTAAGATATACAAAATTTGAAGGCGTTTCCACTGAAAACAAAAAAGTTTTTCTCACTAAAACTGGTTGTTCGAGCGATCTTTTCTATGACAGCTATATGCCTAAGTCATCCGATTTGAACAAAACTTTGTAGAATTGTGTGAAAGCATAGCAGATAAATAATTACCAAATGTAAAGACATTTCCATTGAAAACAAAAAAGTTTTTCTCACTAAGACTACTTTTTAGACCCTACTTTTCCATGACAGCTATACTATATAAATGTCCGATTTCGACCAAATTTAGTAAAATTATGGGAAAGCACAGCAAACTCAGAAAAACAACGTTTGAAGGCGTTACCATTGAAAGCGAAAAATTTTTTCTCACTAAGACTACTTTTCAGACCCTACCTTTCTGTGACAGCTATACTATATAGATGTCCGATTTGGACCAAACTTGGTAAAATCATAAGAAAGCATAGCAAACTAAGATATAGAAAGTTTGGCAGCGTTTGCAATACAAATACAAAATTTTTCTCACTAAGACTGCTTTTCACACCCTACTTTTCCATGACAGCTATACTTTATAGATAATCGATTTCCATCAAACTTGGTAAAATCATAGGAAATCATTTCAAATTTAGATATACAAAGTTTGGAGGCGTTTGCATTTAAAACAAAAAAGTTTTTCTCACTAAAACAAGTTTTTGGACCGATCCTTCCTATGACAGCTCTATGCTGTAGTCATCCGATTCGGCCGGTTCCAATATAAATGCAGCGTATTTGTACTACAAGACTTGGTGCAAAGTTTTGGTGAAGATTGCTTTTAAACTGACAAAGAGAGATCAAGAAACAGACGGACATGGCTGTATAGTAATGCTGATAAAGAATATATATACTTTATGTGGTCGAAAATGCTTTCTTCTATGCGTTAAAAGCAACTGAACCATTTTAACATAACCTCTGCAAGGGTATATAAAGAATGTAACTAGTTTTCCGTTTGATCAGTTCCATGTCAGCTATATCGCTGTAGCATTAACGAATCACCTAGCCCTTGGTAGTGAGCACTTGCCACCAGTCAAGTATTTGCCTTGGTTCTGATGGTGGAAAATCTTCTTCTATCTAAGACCCAGTGTGACCAGTTAAGTTCAAAATAAGCTTAGCTAGAGCGGTCACACTGTGTTATTCTTTTTTATCCTTTATTTTGAGTCCCTTTTACCTGATTTAGTCTCACTCTAAAAACACTTGAGCAACGTCACACTTGACACACACACACAAAAAACTAGAACCACTTTAAACCAGATTCATAATTCTTTTTGTAGCCTTTAAACGTTTTGAACTTTTCTTCTCCCGTGACAATCTCTGGCGGCAATGTAAGTACAACTGTGTCCTGGGATATGTTTCACGTCCAAGTGCACGACACTCGCGACAATTGCGGCCACTGATAATTGGCCAGATGGCCGAGAGAGAGAGAGCTGAGTCGTACCCCCCCTATACACACACACACACACACACCCAGTTTTTATGCAGTTAATGAAAAGCCGCACAGCACAATGGTGGGAACGGTGATGGGGGGCGAGTGGGATGGGGGGGCTGGTTTTTATTATGTACTGACGACGACAACGATAAACACGCCGCTGCCATGAAATGAGCAAAAACCCAAAGGACAAGAGAAAGAAATTGCAATGAAATTGTTATTTTATATATATATATACATAATATTACGAGTCTATGACAAAAGTCATAATGTACATTTCAGATTTCTAGCGTCGTTCTGTGTAATAAGCGCAATTAGAAGTGGAAGGATGAGGAAGGTAGGACGAGGCAACTGAATCTGTTCCTGACAATTCACTGGAGCATAAACAGCTGAGATTTGAATGGGTAGGAATTAAAATGCCAGTTGTTGTGTTTAGAGACAATCAAAATGTCTTGGAATGGACGGAAAGCCACAGCCAGCTGGTTTCTACAGATCCTTAAAGTGGCTGAACTGTGTTTTGTGTAAGACTGAGTGAATTGTTGATGTAGATTTTGTGTGTGTGGTGAAGTGTTTTTTCTACATGGTTACAGCTTGATCTGTGGGAATACCATGGACAGCTTTAATGGATCCCGGGTAAGAATAGAGACTACACAGAGGAATACCGATGTCAATATCAATTTGATTTGGGCTGGTTAATTTGATATTTTGGATGAAATCCTTATTTTTCATATCACTTCGAGGTGCAAGAGGTCCCAAGATCGTTTCCCAGTAAAGGAGAGGTATGGCTGAGCCGAAGCTTTTATACCCTTGCAAGTGCTCGCTTAAATGTTTCCAAAATAACTTTTTCCCACAACAATCCATTTTCCGACCGATCTTTCGTAAGGGAGCTATATGATATAGTCATCCGATTTGGACTAAAATTTGCAAAATTATGTGAAAGCATGTGAAAGAAACAAATACCAAATTGCAGGATGCTACCATTAAAAACAAAAAAGTTTTTCTAACTAAGATTGTTTTTTAGACGTATCTTTTGTATGGCAGCTATACCATATAGTTGTCCGATTTTAATAAAACTTGGTAGAATTATAAAAAACCTTAGAAAACCCACGATTACAAAGATTGGAGACGTTTCCATTTTGGATGAAATCCTTATTTTTCATATCACTTCGAGGTGCAAGAGGTCCCAAGATCGTTTCCCAGTAAAGGAGAGGTATGGCTGAGCCGAAGTTTTTATACCCTTGCAAGTGCTCGCTTAAATGTTTCCAAAATAACTTTTTCCCACAACAATCCATTTTTCGACCGATTGTTCCTATGGGAGCTATATGATATAGTCATCCGATTTGGGCAAAAATTTGTAGAATTGGGTGAAAGCATGTGAAACAAACAAATACCAAATTGCAGGATGCTACCATTAAAAACAAAAAAGTTTTTCTCACCAAGACTGTTTTTCAGACCTATCTTTTGTATGGCAGCTATACCATATAGTTGTCAGATTTTTATCAAACTTGACAAAAGGATGAAAAAGCATCAACAACTTGTGAATACAAAGTTTGGAGACGTTTCCATGGAAAAGAAAAAAGTTTTTCATACTAAAACTAGTTTTCCGACCGATTGTTCCTATGGGAGCTATGAGATATAGTCATCCGATCTGGTCGGTTACGATATATTAGTAGCGTGCAGCAAAAAGAAGACTACGTGCAAAATTTCAGCTCGATAGCTTTAAAACTGAGAGACTAGTTTGCGTAGAAACAGACAGACCGACGGACGGACGAAGCTCAAGCGACTCAGCTCGTCATCCTGATCAAGCATATATTATATATAGTTTATGGGGTCGGAAATCAATATTTCTATGCATTGCAAACTTCTGGGCAAAACTATAATATCCTTTGCAAGGGTATAAAAATATATATTTCATATTTTCGAGCAGGATTTTTTTTAAATTTTAATAATATTGGCATTTTATTGATGTGAGAATATATAATATTGAGCCCCACATCATTTCATAATGTTTTTCTGCGTATAAACTATTCTATTTGATTCGAAGAACCACAAACTTGTATAGAAACCCAATGCTTCTACGTCTTAGATAGAGTTCTTCATTGTTTCTGATAATAACCCTTTCTCAGAACCAATCGAAAACATCTTAAAACCTTGAAAACATCATGCACTTGCAGCATTTTTGAGAAATTTTCCACTGAAAATGCAACACTTAAGTTTCAGTTTCCGCAAAATTCACAAAAATTCCTAACTTTATTCTAATACAAACTAGTTAACAGGATTCTTCATTCAAATTCCGAAAGCAGAATTAAAGTTTAGCTAAGAATGCAGCGATGCAGTTAGGCTTCTTTACTTTTCTTTAAATTAATCCTTACTCTTAGACATATTATTTATTGATTCCCCCCCCCATGAAATTGGTCCTACCTAAAGCAGAAGCTGCTTTTGTCTACATTTTGTGTTTTATTATATTTTGCATACATCTTGCATTTCTACTCACATTTCACACACACACTAATCACAGTTCTGGCCAACTAGTCCCTAACCCGTTGTACCCCGTTTTTGTATTTCATTGTATTTTTGATGGGTTTAAGTCCTTTCATAGTTAACCCTTTGTTGTTGTATTTGTTGTTCACATTGTCTGGTAATTGCCGACCTGAGCCGCTTTTAATTGCCTGGCGACTGTAAAGGACTTGAAATGGGAATAGAATATGCCCAATGCTAAAATAATTGCGCATAATTTCATTTTCTATAAACGAGCAATGACCGCAAAAATGCATTTGAATAATAGAAGAGCAAACAACAACAACAAAAGCAAAAGCAAGAGCAGGCAACAGAATAATAATAATAATCATTATCATGGTTAACAATCATTTAGCACAAAATTTCTTCATCATGTTAATTGTCAATGACAAAGTAGGCAAATAGACAAGTGCAATTGATGGTTTGACTTCTGGGTGGGTCAGTGGGAATTTATTTGGGTTAAGTGATGCCGATTTGTGGACACGCTAACAAAGCAACACAAGGCTGGCTATGAATTTAAAGTAACTATGGAGCAGTGGTCGGCAAAGTGGGCAGAGATGTGGCCACTGAGTACTAAGAATGGATTGGCTTAAGTATAAACAGTGCTGATTAGCATTAGTTCAGTGGTCGGCGAGGTTGCCACTAACAGCTTAGAAAATATTGCCAAAGTTATAAACAGTGTTAATGGCACTTGTTAAGTGGTCGGCAAAGTTGGCAGAGCGGTTGCCACTGGCAGCTGAGAATAGATTGGCATAGGTATAAGCAGAGTTGATGGTTTTAGTTCAGTGATCAGCAAAGTGGGCAGAGAAGTTGCCATTGGCAACTGAGAAAAGATTGCCAAAGTTATAAATAGTGTTACTGGCACTAGTTCAGTGGTCGGCAATGAGGGCAGCGAAGTTGCCACTGGCAGCTGAGATTAGATTGGCATAGGTATAAGCAGAGTTGATGGTTTTAGTTCAGTAGTCGGCAACTGAGAAAAGATTGCCAAAGTTACTGGCACCATTTAAGTGATCGGCAATCAGGGCAGCGAAGTTGCCACTGGCAGCTGAGAAAGTAAAAAATACAGAAAACGACCAGAGGGCTTTTCAAAACTTTACTCCATTTCTTTCTGCCGACAATAGAGTTGAGTAAGTTACAAGTGAGCTTTTCACAGCTGACTCCTATTTCCATGCCGCTGTCTCTGCTGTCATTGCCGACCACTGCAGTAAATCTACAAATGAATGAATTCAATTAACTCAGCCAGATCCCAGAACTTACAATTATGGTAATGGTGCAACTGGTATTTCTGGTAAGGGTATCCACTTAATTTCGCTTCAATCTCCTGGCTCTTTCTTTTTAGATAATTTTTGGTCTACTTCTTTGCCCTTTTCCATTGTGTACTGTTAATTAGACCATGCAACCTGTCTTGCTGTCGTGCCCTCTTCTACCTTTCCCCCCTCAACCAATTGTAATAACCGTATTCGGTTCGTTTTGGTCATTTCTTAGCCTTGTGCTGGTTTTAAATACGACACTGGCTTTAACTGAGGACAACTTCTAGCCAAGCACACACACACAGACACACAGAAACACACACACACACATGCACGCACTTCACCTACTACGATTTTTATTGTCTTACGCGGGGATTTGTGAGCCAAGCACTAAATGAGGACAACGCACTACTCCGCTCTGGTACTGGCACTCGCACTCGCACTCAATTCCATTTAAGTGCTACATACGAGGAACTGGTTCTTGGATTGAGGCAGGGGGAGATTGCGGAATCTGAAGGAGATTGACAGACAGCAGCAGCAGCAGCAGCAGCACAGACTGCAATGGCGGAAGCCAACTGCGAGGGGTGTTTCATGGAAGGGAAATAGTTTTATTTTATTATCTTGGATGTGTTTTTAACAGTCTTGCAAAATTTAAGGGTAATGCTTGAATGGGAAATTTCATTGTTAAGTACTTAGATTCCAAATGCTTGACGGACCCCGATTTGTGTTTGCAAAAATACAAGCGAAGCTGCTACTGTTTTAAACATTTTTAAGTGGGAAAAAGAAAGCTCTGCCACACAGTTTGTGTGGAAAAAGTTAAGCAAGTCAGATGGATTTGTTCGTGTGGTTTGGTGGTGGCTTAATTAGTACTACGAAACACTGATAGACTTTGGTCACACTTGTTTTTAGAGTAAACAGAATTTCAGACAAAGATTGGGATGTGTTGCAAAATATGAATTGAATGGAATATTTAAGAAAACAAAGCTAAAGATAGTCCAGGAGTCCATTTTCCAGATGTTTTCCCTAAAAATTAACTACTTCAGTGTGACCAAAACTCAGAAAAATGAAAAGACTAAAGGATTTAGCCAGAATGAAGTAAGAACAAAAACGGAGAATACAAAAGATGTACGAAAAAAGCGAGGAAGGAGAGGAGATGCCTGAGGAGAGAAGCAAAAAACAAGTAGGAAGAAAGAAGAAATAGTGGAACAGGAATAAAACGAAAGAAAGGGGAAAATAGAAGGTAGATAGAAGGGAAAAGACAGAGAAGAGGGGATGGATAAGGGAGATATATGGTATCAGACCAGTTATAGGACTGATAGAAGGCAGATAGAAGTTAGATAGAATGCAGCTGGAAGACAGCTAGAAGAGGGAGATAAAAGATGAATAAAAGACCGATAAAAGATTGTTACAAGTAGATAGAAGACAGTCAGAAGACTGAAAGAAGACAGTTAGAAGGCAAAAAGAAGACACTTTGAAGTCAAATAAATAGCATATTAAAGGGAGTTAGAAGATTCTTAGAAGAAAAATAGAAAATTGGTAGAAGGTTGTTAGAAGCCAGTCGAAGGACTGATATAAGTTAATTGAAAGACTGATAGAAGACAGATAGAAGGTTGTTAAAAGAGGGATAGACAGATGGAAGGGAAATAGAACATAGTTAGAAGACAGATAGAAGGCAAATAGAAGAATGAAGATAGTTAGGAGACGGATAGAAGACAGATGAAAGGTGCTAAGAAGGGAGATAGAAGGCAGTCAGAAGACAAATAGAGAGCAGTCATTAGACTGAAAGAAGAGAGTTAAAAGACAAATAGAAGATAGTTAGTGGTCAAATAGAAGGCAGACAGAAGACAGTTAGAAGGTTCTTAGAAGACGTGTAGCACACAGATGGAAGGATGTTGGAAGGGACATAGAAGACAGTCAGATGACTAATAGTAGGCACCTAGAACGTTGTTAGAAAAAGGATGGAAGGTAGTTAGAGGATGGATGGAAGACAGATATAAGATTGTTCGAAGCTGGTTAGACAACAGATAGAAGACGAATAGAAGTCAGATAGTAGATTGATAGAAGGTGGTTAGAAAACAAATAGAAGGCAGATAGAAGGTGTATAGAGGGGAGATAGAAGACAGTCAGAAGATTGTTCGAAAACAGATAGAAGGCACTTAGAGGACAGTTAGAAGTTAGTTAGAAAACGGAAAGAAGGTGGTGGTTACAAGACAAATAGACAGTTATGAGACAGATTATGCGTGGGCAGATATAAGGCAGTTAGAAAACAGATAGAAGGAAAGCACATGGAAAACAGTTAGAGGGCAGATACAAGCATGAGAGCAGGTAATGAGAAGCATAAAGAACCATAAGAAAAGAAGAAATGAAAAAGTAGAGGGATAAATGTAAAACATAAGTAGATTTTTGAAATAATTATACTCTGTACCAAAGGTACATAGAGTATAATAAGTTTGTGCAAAAGTATGTAACATCCAGAAGAAAGCATCTCCGACCCCATAAAGTATATATATTTTTGATCAGCATCAACAGCCGAGTCGATATAGCCATGTCCGTCTGTCCGTCCGTCCGTCTGTCCGTCCGTATGAACGCACAGATCTCAGAGATGGTAAGAGATAGAGGTTTGACATGTATGGGACATATGCTTCTTATGTCTGCAGGCAGATCAAGTTTATTTTCAATTTTGGCCACGCCTCCTGCCGCCCCCGCAATTTAGAAAAAACGTCATATCTCCTACAGTTTTAAAGATAGGTGGGTTGTTTCTTTTAGATATATTTAGTAATAAGGGCAGCTTATCGATCAGCCAAAGGAATGATGAAGATTGGATGAACGATTTTCGAGTTATGATCAAAAGACTGTTCGCTGCTGCAGCGCAGAAGCAGCGCTGCTTTCAGCTACTACTGCAGCATAAAAATTTATGCTGAGCATATAATTTCGTTGGTACAGAGTATGCTATAGTCGGGCTTGACAGACTTTCTTTCTTGTTTTATAGCTACAAATTAGTAAAACTTGATGAAACAATTTGGTATATATCAAAGTCGATTCTCTAAAATATGTATATCTCTTGGCTTTTGCCCAAGTCTGTAGGTTTAGCAATTATGCAACGGGATGATGCATCAACTAAAAAAAATTGCAAAAACTGGTTCAGGGTTCAAACGTAAAAAACTCGTACCAAATGAACTTGCAACTAGTCTCGGTCTCCTAATTCCACCCGCCAAAGTTCAGGAACCACCCGTTTTGGGCTGGGCTGGTATTCTCCGAGTGCGGCAACACATGAAAGTTATTACACTTATTTTATGAAGAAAATCATTTTATGTGCGTGTGTGGGATGAGTGCGGCGGTGCCGGGGGTGGGGCGAAAGAATTAAAAGAGGAAACTTCATTTGTGCGGCGGCTTGCTGCATGTTGATAAGCGAGAAAGAGAGAGAGAGAGAGCTCCTCCCCCCGGGGGAGCAGAGGTGGAGGCGTGGCACGTGTGAATTATATTTCATTATATAATAAGACTACTTCTTTCTACGCACCCCACCCCACTCTCCCCCCCTAGCAGCTTCAGTCTATTGATTTTCAACCTGCAAATGGAAACTACTTAGTTTCGCCCTCGTTTCGCATTATTTTTGTCCGCCTTTTTTTTGGTTTTTTTTTTCGTCGACTAGTTTAAAATTCAAAGCGCGCTCGTCGCATAAATAATTCTCATCGTTTGGCGAGTTGGAGAGCAGTTGAAAGCAGAAACAACAATAACAAAAGGCAATGGCAAATATTTTTTAATGTGCACTTTATCATCATCATGTCAGGCTAAGGCCTGACAAAAAAAAAAAAAAAAGGACGAAAGGAATGGCAGAGGCAGAGGCAGAGGCAAAACGAAAGAAACCAACAAAAACAAAACACAAATGACATTTATATAGACACGCCCCAGCGCCCCCCCCCCCCCGGCACGCCTACATCAAACCTCATCCTTTTGTTGGTATTGTGCAAATGCTGTCCCATTTGTCAGTTGGCACAAATTTGCATAAGCGCACTGTGGCAAGCGGTCGGATGACTTATGGTCCTGCCCTGCTCCTCACCTAATCTCACGATCCAAAAATTTCTCGTTGAAATTAGCTGTGAAATGCCAAGGAAAAAAGCGACGGAACTGACATAGAAATGAAACAGAGAGAAACAATGGGCCGACGCTGGCCGGGCAGGGAGGGGAGGGGCGGGGGGGCTGCTTGGGTACGGCGGGGTTACGGGTTACGGCAACTCTCACCGCAAAGGTTCAGTGAGCACACAATGGCCAAGTCATGACGCCACTGTGTTTTTTTTTTTTATATATTGTCGCAGGCAGTACCAGATAACCCATGAGTGATATCTGCATGCAAACAAACGAGGGGTATTTGGGACACGGATTTGGTGTACTGAAAACTTGATGACAGTCATAAGTGAAAGTGTGCGGATAAACCGCAAATAGGTCAGCATTTTTGCTGTTGTTGTTCGGTTTTTGATTCAAAAAGAGTCAATTTGCTAATCATGGGAAGCTTTAAGGGAGAAACTCTTTGGGGTAAAAAGTACAAGAAATGGGAACAAGATCATCATTTGAGTTGTGAGTGTTGAGATTGGAAAACGGGAGATGCAACTGGGAGACTAAAAGTGGAAGATTTGATCAGTTTTGGGGTATCGAGTAGTGAGGGTCAAGTTTTGAATATATAGAATACTGAGTAGCGAATACTTAATCGAGTGCGGAGTATCGAGTAATCGAGTAAAGAATAACAAGTATCGAGCTTTGAGTATCAAAATACTGAGTATAGTGAGCTCATAATTGAATACCGAGTGTAGAGTACTAAGTAACGAGTACTGATTATCGAGTACTAAATATATACAATACTAAGTATCGAATATTGAAACGAATTCAAAGTAACGAGTACTAACAAGAAAGAAAGTGGGTCAAGCCCGACTATAACATACTCTGTACCCACCAAGTTATACGCTCAGCATAAATTTTGATGCTGAAAGCAGCGCTGCTTCTGCGCTGCAGCAGCGAACAGTCTTTTGATCATAACTCGAAAACCGTTCATCCAATCTTCACCATTCCTTTGGCTGATCGATAAGTTATCCTAACTAAATATGTCTAGAAGGAACAAGCCATCTATCTTTAAAACTGTAGCAGATATGACGTTTTTTCTAAATTGCGGGTGAGGCAGGAGGCGTGGCCAAAATTGAAAATAAACTTAATCTGCCTGCAGACATAAGAAGCATATGTCCCATACATGTCAAACCTCTATCTCTTACCATCTCTGAGATCTGTGCGTTCAAACGGACAGACAGACGGACATGACGGACATGACTCAGCTGTTGATGCTGATCAAGAATATATATACTTTATGGGGTCGGAGATGCTTCCTTCTTGATGTTACATACTTTTGCACAAACTTATAATACTGTGTACCTACGGTTCAGAGTATAAAAATCGAATAATGAGTATTGAATACCAAGTATCCATTCTTAAATATCAAAAGCTTTACCGAATACTGAGTGTTGCATACTCAGTATCGAGCACTGAGTACAGACTGCTGAGTATCGAGTACAGAGTCTCGAGTACTGAGTATAGAATACTGATAATAGAGTAATGAGCTTCGATTACAGTGTATAGAACTGCGAGTATCGAGTACTAAGTACAGAATAATAGGTATCGAGAACTAAATATTGTATATAAAGTATCGAGAACTGAGTATTGAATACTAAATCGAGTATTGAGTATCTAATAGTGAGTGTTGTATACTGAGCAGCGGGAAGTGAGTGCTGTATAATGAGTATAGAGCACTGAGTACCTATGTAGTACTGCTTATAAAGAATCGACTTAGCAGTTCTGAGTATCGAATACTAAATATGGGGAACAGAGCATAGAAAACGGGATTGAATAGAGAATAGAACTCTAAACATTGAGTAATGAGTATAGAAAACTGAGTATGGTATGACTAAGTATCGAATACTGACCATAGAATACTGCAAATTGATAAATGAGTGTTGAATACTGAATGTAGTTTACTAAAACTAGTACTTCTCATACCACCTTAGTATTTTCATATAATTATATCTATGGTTTGGGCATTTTCCCAATCGCCAAGTTCTAACAAAGGCAAGATACGACCGCCATCAACTGCATTGCAGTGTATCTTCTTTCAGCTCATATTCCAAAATAAATAATGGGCAAGGCGTTAAGGGTTTAATGGACCATTGAGTGCCCAAAGCACTACTTCGCATAATGCAATTCAGAGGTGATCTCTAAGCGCGCCACCCCGTTTCTTGTCTACTTTAACTTGCTTCAAACTGACTTTATGACTAAGTGAAAGATGAAGCCTTTGGAGCCATTACCGGTTAAGGTAACCTACTTAGGGTACTTTCCTAGCTCACAACATGGCATACAACAACAACAAAAAGAAGAAGAGAAGAGGAGGAGGAGGACACGAAGTGGAGGCAGAAATCTGCTTCAACACAAATCACGTCACACTCTTGTCCTCGCATTCCCGTAGAAAACTTTGCCAACGGAATGGCTGGACGGTTGGTCGGACGGTCGGACGGACGGACGGTCGGTCGGGTGATGATAAACAACAACAGCAAACCAACTTTAATGGCTACAAAAACAACACACAAAAAGAAAAGGAGAGCCATGAAATGAAAATAAAATAAAGCAAAAGGCGCAACGACACAAAAAGAAAGGAAGAAAAACTGTTGAGGGAAAATAGCAGCATCATCATCAACATGGTCAAAGCGCGGGTGGGGAGGCGGGCGGGCTAAGGGGGCGCGTCGTATCGGGCGCATTCTGCTGCTTGTCGTCATTGTCGTCGTCATTATAAGCATAATCTTTAATAAACGAGTGAACGTCAGGGAGCTTCCCTCCATCCCCCCATCCCCCCAATCCCTCCCCAAAGGAGCCGCGGGGCAAGTCTCAAGCGGCCGCAAATGGACGACGACGTCGCCGCTCGATTTTTCAAGTGAACGAACTTTTAAATTAATTTAGACATAAGCAGCAGCTCTTTAAACTTTTCCCTCATTTTCTTAAGGGGGTGGGGGTGTTGGTTTTCCACCAGCTCAAAGTTCTCTCTGTGTGAGCCGCAAAAGTCTTGCGGGAAAAAGGAAACGTAATGTACACTAAATGGATATTTAATTACACTTTGGCCAAGCGCTAGAGACCACTTGCACCTGGGGTAGGCTCCCTAAGTGTGCACTTCACAAAGCGGGGGTGGGGTGGGGTGCAGGAGGGGCGCTGTCGTGCATATGAATTGTGAATGGCCTAATTAACAATTTTGCTAAAGTGACCCAAGCACTGTGTGTGTGAGAGAGAGAGAGAGTTCTTATGCAAGTGCCACCAATCAATAAGTGGCAATTTTTATATCGATTGAATTTAAATGGGAATAAGTGGTTAATTGTGTGAACTTTGGTGCTCTGCTCTAAATATTCACTGCATTCAACGCGTGCCATTTTTCCCATTGATATCCTGGCTTTTGGGGTATTTCAACTTGGCATTAGTTAACTGATTTTCGAAACAGAACTTCTATGACTTGAGTTTGGCTTTTCGCTTGCTTTGCAGGAATTTAGAAATTTTGCCACGCGAGTGTGCTTGCTGGTCGTATGCACTAAGATGCCGACAGTAATGTTTAAAGTGATAAACATAAAGAAATGATCCTGTGAAGTGTGGTCTGTATAGTCAGTGCTGTTTATGATTATCAGAAAATCTTTAGTCTGTTTTTATTTTACAAAATGTTGATTTATGTTAAAACTTCAAGCTCTTAGATGTAAGCTGGCGATCGTGATTCAATGCCTAGTTTCTCTACCGGTGAAAATAACACTTAAACACCTTAGATGTAAAAAAGAGTGCCTAAAACTTGAAAACGATTTCATCTGTCGCTTTGTTTGTGATTCCTTAGCAAAAGTTTATGAAAAGGTTAAGCAGGTTAATTCGCTTACCAGCTCATCTTAATAACAGTTCAGCCAGTGGCGCAGTAGGCGGTGCTTTTTGGCAACATCTTTATATGTGAAAAACACACTTAAAAACACCCAAGAGGTAAATGAGAGTGCCGGAAACTTGAATAAGTTTGGCACAAATACTTTGTTCTGTCGGTTTTTTTGCGATTGCTTAGCGTAAGTTAAGAAAAAGGCTTGGCAGGTGGCGCTGTAGGCGCACAATTCGCTCAATTTAAGTACAGTTCAACATGTGGCGCAGTAGGCGGTCCTTTCAGCTACATCTTTAAATGTGAAAAACACACTTAAAAACACCTTAGAGGTTAATGAGAGTGAATGAAACCTAAAAACGATTGAAAGAAGTACTTTATTGGGTCGGATTGTTTGTGATTGCTAAGAAATAGGTTCAGCAAGTGGCGCAGTAGGCGGTCCTTTCATTTCACAGCTCAGCTCAATGGAACCGCACACGAAAATCATTAAGAATCACTACCAAAACTGTCAAATACTTGGAAAAGTGAACTTTTAAGGCCTTGTGTTGTATAACAGGCTAGTTAAGTAGGTTCAAAAGCGGCGTAAGATCGATTTAGTATTTGAAGTTGCTAAATTAAGTTGATTCTTCCTTTCAAATTGAGCAGGCATATGAACGATGTAGTTTTATGATGTATTTATACCCACGTAACCATTCCAGGAGTCGGCAATGTGAGCAGAGAAGCTGAGATCATAATTTTTTTTGTTCTACTCAACAATTGAGCCTCGCTGTGTGGCTTAAAGTCATCCAAGACTCAGTCAGATTTCACTGACTTGACTCGAGTCTTTGAATCCTTTTAGTTTAGCAACTCTCGGTCCAGGGCCAAAAGTAATTTCCAAACAAATTGTTTAATTAAAAACTGTAGTAGCTGCACTTTTTTTCCCCCCCCTCCGTTGTTAAATGTTTGTCATAACAATTTTTCGCATTTCTTTTCCCCACTAAAAGCTGCTGTTCTAGCTGCAATTTTATTGCTGCACATTTCTTCCATATTTTTGTGTTTTTTTTTTTTTTTTTTTTTGCTTCTTTTGAAGCATTCTTCATACATCTCAGACATGCTCGCATTTGTGCACTTCTATATCATGCTTTTGATTTCCCCGCCGCTGGTGTATCTTCTTCTGGAGGTAATTGAACTCCATTTACCTTCTGTTCCTCCCTCTCTCCCTCTCTCGCTTCGACGCCCGTCTCGCTCGTCTCGCTGGCACTTGATTTTCATATGCAATTTTCTGTTGCCTGCTTTTCGGCGCTGCCAAATTGCACACTCATTTTATTGATTTGGAAATGGCATGCACATTCATTCCGCCCCGCTTCAGATGCACTTTCTTCTTGTTTTTCTAGCAATTTGTTAATTGTATTTCATATGCACGAGACCCGAAATTGCATTGCAAATTTTTGATTAGATTTGTGCGGTCCCCGAAATGTGTCAGTCCAGCCTCCTCCGGCTTCAACTTTTTCTACAAACTTTAATATGCACAGAATGTAAATACCGCACTGGCTGTGCCCCGGGGCAGCATAGTTCATAAAAGAGTGGTGGGGGGAGGGGGGGGGGGGGGAGGAGGAATGACTGCCACTTTTGCTGTAGGCATATTGATTCCATTCCAGTGCGCCGGAGCTTGCCACATTTTATGTTATCGCCAAATGCCAATCTCAGATCTCAGGCATATGAATTGATGTCTTCTTCCTTAATTAACTTTTGCTGCTGCTGAAGAGGCGACCGGCTTTAAGACACTTTTAACGCCCCTCGCTATGCAAATTCGAAATATTACTGGCAAAAGTAAACGCGTGTAACTTTTGCACACAACAAGAAAAGAAAGAAGAAAAAAAAACGAGTATAAAAAAAAAATGAAGGATGGGGAAAACAGCAAGAAAAACCAAACAAAGTACACAAAGGCTGGGGAAAAAAACATATATATATACATATATACATATACACATATAACTGCAAATATTTTCTTTAGCTTGTATGAAATGTAAGCAAGTAAATACCAGTCCACACACACACACACACACACACACATGCGAGCACACACAATGCATTGCAGTTGTTGCCAAAGTCGAGTTAAGTTGAGTTGAGTTAAGTATTCAAGGAAAGCAGACAGTTTTTTATTTTTATGACAGACGAGGGCAGATTGTGCAGTTAACTGAAACAGTACACGGAGAAAACGAACTTAATTCGTCTGAGCCGAAGATTTTATACCCTTGCAAGTGCTCGCTTAAATATTTTCCTATTTTCCGACTGATTGTTCCTATGGGAGCTATATGATATAGTCATCCGATTTGAAGAAAAATTTGTCAAATTATGTGAAAGCATGAGAAACAAACATATACAAAATTGCAGGATGCTACCATTTAAAACAAAAAAGTTTTTCTAACTAAGACTACTTTTCCGACCTATCTTTTGTATGGCAGCTATACCATATAGTTGTCCGATTTTTATCAAACTTGGCAGACTTATAAAAAAGCATAGAAAACTTATGAATACAAAGTTTGGAGACGTTTCCATTGAAAAGAAAAAAGTTTTTCTCACTAAAACTAGTTTTCTGACCGATTGTTCCTATGGAAGCTGTGAGATATAGTCATCCGATCCGGTCAGTTCCGACATATTTATAGTGAGCAGCAAAGATAAGACTCTGTGCAAAATTTCGCCTCGATAGCTTCAAATCTGAGAGACTAGTTCGCGGAGAAACTGACGGACAAAGCTCAACGACTCAACTCGTCACCCTGATCACCATTTTGGAAGGGATATGTCTTAAATATCCTTTTAATCATTCAACGGAGATAAAAATCAACCAAGGGATATGAAAAACGATGATCATTTATCCACAGGATATGAAAAACGATGATCATTCATACAAAGGATATGAAAAATTATGATCGTTTGAATGATTTTCCAGCTCCGCTGGATGATTAAAAGGATATTTAAGACGTATCCCTTCCAAATGGATATATTTTTTGATCTTTTTCGGATCTTTTTTAATGCATAGTGTTTTCTGACTGTTTTTGAACGATTTGTTTAAGAAGTCGAGGGCGGTTTGTGCAGCTAGTTAAAAGGGAAGCTCCACAAGGAAGCTGAAACAGAACTAAAAGTGTTTTTTGGACTGTTTCTCATAGTTTTTAAAGGCAGATGAGGGCAGCTTCTGCAGTTAGTCAAAAGAGAAGCTTGACAGAGAAACTGAAAGAGAAGTAAAAGTGATATTTTGGACAGTTTTGTATGACACCCGAGCCTAGTTTGTGCAGTAATTCAACAGGGAAGCGCAAATGAGAAACCGAAACCGAACTGAAAGTGTTTTCTGACAGTTTTTAGAGAAAGACGAGGGCGGTTTGTGCAGTAAATCAACAGGAGAACTTAGCAAAGAGGCTGAAACAGAACTGAAAGTGTTTTCTGACTGTATTTGGCAGTTTTTAAAGACAGACGAGGGCAGTTTGTGCAGTTAGATAAAAGGAAGGATGGATAGAAAAAGTGAAACAGAACTGAAAGTATTTTTTTGACTGTTTCTAACCGTTTTTATAGACAGACGAGGGCAGTTCGTGCAGTAGGTCTCAACAGAGAGCCTTAAGCAGATCTAAGCAAGTTTTTTTTGTGTATTTTTGAGAGTTATCAAGACATTAAAGGACGGTTTAAGCAGTCAACTTAGAAATAAAACAGAACTCAAAGTGTTTTTCGACTGTTTTTGACAGCTCTTAAGGCCACACGAGGGCGGTACGTGAAGTTAGTCCAAGCCTTTGCACAACAGAGACACTGATACAGAACAAAAATCAATTTTGCGTATTTTTTGAGCTCTTTTGAAGACATTCCAGGGCGGTTTAAGCCTTAAACTACGAAACTGAAACAGTTATCAGCCTTTATCTATTCAAATTGCATCCAATTTCAAAACTTTACCATAAATATTGACCATCTTGGCAAATATTTTGACTAAATTATCCGCACAAATACAAAATGTGACAAATTTCTGTTTGCTAAACCTGAAAATGCTTGGTTGTACACGCACACACACGCACACACGCTCACACATGTAAATATTGATTCAATATGCAGTGCATAATTTTCGAATTTGCATTGACTCCTTCCCCTGTCAAAACACACCCTCCTCCCCCCTCAGTTGGCCGGCCGGCACTCAATGATGAATTCATTGAATATTCACTTAGGTGCATAATTAATTTGCATTTTGCATCAAATGAAGAAAATTACGGAATGGGAATAAGTAATTGATATAAAGTTATTCCAATTGCCACACCAAAGTCTAATTTATTTTACAACAAAATGTTGCAAGAGTTGCAATATTTTAATGTTCTGTAAATAAATGGCCAACTCCATTGGGACGGATGGAATTTGCATAAAGTGGTAAACAAGTGAAAGCCATTTGCCGATATTAAAAGCCCAGCAGGATATTATGAAATGTGCATCGGCCACAAACCAGAAATACAAAAAAAACAAAAAAAAAAGGAGAGAAGAAAGAAGAGGCCAGATATGTTTGTCAGGCGGCAATAAATCGAAAAAGCGCCCCAAGCGACCGAGCTTGTTATTTAAAAACTCAATTTTCCGAGCTGACAAAAGAAACAAAAACTGGGCAGAAAATGCGACGATAAGTGTAAATAAAGGAGCAGAGCAGATGAATGTGAATGGCAGGCCATGTAAATATTTAGAATGCTGTCACTTGTGTGTGTGTGTGTGTGCCTGTGTGTGCCTGTGTGTGGGTGATAAATTGAGTAAGATACTCAACATTGTTATTTTTATTTAAATACTTTGCAATCGCATTTAGTCTACTTGTGATTTTAATTTAAATTTTTCCCAACTCTCCTGTCATTCCTTGTCCATCTTCCTCACATCAACACCAAACAGCAGCAGCTACTTTCCATATGTACGGACAAACAGCAGCAGCAATTTTCATATTTGTTTACAAATACAATATACCAGGGTACACACTGGGGTAGTGGCTGGTGGCTGGGGGTAGTCGCTGGGTGAGCGGGGTGGTGTATGCAAATGGTAAGCAACATGCAAAAGTTTAAATTCTTTTGTTTACAAAAGTTTTATACGACAGAGTTTTTACCTCAGAATAAGTTTTTATGTAGCATACACATTGGGGCTCATGTTTTACAAATATTTGCTACGAAATAATAAGGAAGTATATGTGTATATATACCTTCCCAAGAACCTAGAACTTTCGGTGGAACTAGGTGGAATCTTTCTCCCTCTCTTCTTAGAAATTCCGTATCGAAAACTCCACGTTTTTTACTCAAGCTAATCCAACATTGTTCCATTGTTTCGATGTATCTTTTTTTGGAATCTTGTTGTGCATTAACCCTAGATGATCATCGTTCATCGTTTCAATGACGCTTCTCAAGATTAAGCTGTCTATCTCTCTTGTCTTTGTAGAAAGAGAAGTTCAAGTATACTAAGGAATGGAACAGAAGTTAGGCATCTCCATTTTAAATGGTTTAAAATATAGTAATATAGCGAAAATTTGGTTAAATTCCCTAATATACCATTCCAAGCTGTTCCCTGATGTTAAAACACCATTCCATTCCAGTGTTTCCAAAACTTTAACAGCTGATTTAACTTTAACAGCTGACGCTTCTTAACATTATGCTGTTTTTCTCTCTTGTCTTTGTAGAAAGAGAAGTTCGACTGTACCGAGGAATGGAACAGAAGTTAAGCATCTCTATTTTAAATGAAAAAATTTGGTTACATTCCCTATTTACCATTCCAAGCTGTTCCCAGATGTTAAAACACCTTTTCTTTCCAGTATTTCTATTACTTTAAAAGCTGATTTCCAATTTTTTTTACAATTTCTAAAAGTTTAACTTTAAATTTTGATCGAATTCATATGCCAGCACTAGTATATTACCATAGGAACATTGGCAAGGAACATTACATTTGTGCAGTCAAACTTAAAGTGGCTAAATACGTATTCAAATTTAATAAAAAAAACGATTCTTAAACTTTTTTAAAAGTTGAAACGTTGGAATGAAACCCATTAAGCTGCAAATTCATAGAAACAATGTATAAAACTACTAAAAATCCGCTTAATTAAGCTTGAAGTGGTTAAAAATTGTAAGCAACTTGAATAAACATAAATATACAAGGCATTTTATTAATTTGGAACGTGGGAATTGAACACTCATTTTAGTAAAAACAAAGCAAAATGATTAGCTAAGTTAGTTACATAGCCTAAGTGATAAAGTTACTTGAATTGATATGCCAGAACATGTGTTTAGGCATTGAAACCGTGGAATGGAACATTAAAAAATCACAACTGAAGTTTAAAGTGATAAATAGGTGCTCGAATTTGATAAAACTAAAGATTTCAAGCATTTTTTGAAAATGGAACGGTGAAATGGAACAATTTTAAATATCTAAGGAGCATTAAATGCATGAAAATGTATTTAATAAGTGGCAAAAAATGATGCAGTTGCTTTTTTGACAAGTAAGGTAACGAAAAGTAGGTAAAACTTAGTTGGAAATTGTATTCAGCTTATGAAACTCTGTTGAAAAGATAAACACTCTGTGGATGATGCAGGTTTCCTTTAATAATGCAAAAAAAAACCCAGCCTAAAGCTTTAAGACGATCCTTTGAAAGCCAAACCAAAAAACCAGGTTAGAAATTGCATTAAAATTTGGGTTAAGGCTTTTGATTATCTGCCCAGTTAAAGTCGATTACAAACCGGCCTTTATTTTTTTTTTATTTTGTGTAAAGCCTCCTCCAACAGCCAACCAAACGGCGGCTCGTGGCCATAAATACTTATGTATAACAAGGTGGAGGGCGGGGGGGGGTTTGGGCTCGCTGCTCTGTCCATGTGCATTGGCCAAGCCATTCGTTATAGCCCGGGGAATTGGACGTTTTCAAAATTTATTACATTGCACCGACAAGTTTCGCGTGTTTCGCTTGCTGCCTACACTTCAGTTAACAGCGACCAACTCCTTTATGCCACAACCCGACCCAACTTTTTGCACCTAAGACATTGTGAAAATCATTTTTTTCTCTTTTTTTCGTTGTTGTTGTTGTAATAAGTTGGCGACCAAAATATATATCCAAATTACTAGAAACGAGTACAAATTCAACGGCTCGAAACGTAAACATTTGCATATCTGCGGCAGCAGTTTCGTCTGAGTGCATTGAACCCCCATCCCTTGCGCACAGTGCATTTCGCGTGAAAAGTCGTCGGAAAAGCCGGCAGAGTGAGTGAGTGAGTGGGTGGGTGGGTGGTTGGGTGGGTGCATTGCTCTGTCTCGCTGGCAAATCCTTTAAAATTCTTTAAAAACAAAAATTATGTAAACACTTCAGATTTAGTTGTAGGTTGTAGTTTGGATGCTCTAAGTTTGAAAGTGCAAATTTCTGTGCCTCATTTGTGACTCTCGTCTGTCTCTTTTTTGTGCCCCTTTTTCACTGCTCGAACAAATTTGATTTGCTCTGTCTGCAGGGTATTCCACCATTCGGTTTCCGACTCGCCTCTCTTTTTATACTCTGTACCAAAGGTACATAGAGCATTATAAGTTTGTGCAAAAGTATGTAACATCCAGAAGAAAGCATCTCCCACCCCATAAAGTATATATATTCTTGATCAGCAACAACAGCCGAGTCGATATAGCCATGTCCGTATGTGTGTCCGTATGAACGCACAGATCTCAGAGCTGGTAAGAGATAGAGGCTTGACATGTATGGAACATATGCTTCTTATGTCTGCAGGCAGATCAAGTTTATTTTCAATTTTGGCCACGCCCCCTGCCGCCCCCGCAATTTAGAAATATCTCCCACAGTTTTGAAGATAGATGGCTTCTTCCTTCTGGACATATTTAGTTATTAGGATAACTTATCGATCCGCCAAAGGAATGAAGAAGTTCGGATGAACGGTTTTCCAGTTATGATCAAAAGACAAATTTTCTTTGTACAGAGTATGTTCTAGTCGGGCTTGACCGACTTTCTTTCTTGTTTTTTGTAGTGTTTTAGTAATATAAAAATAAATGCCGTTGCACTCGCATTTTTTCCCCATTTTGCAGGTCCATTTCCAAATGCTTTTCATGTGCGTTCAGACGCAAAAGTCAAAACGTTTGGTTCAATGAACGTTGAAAACGCCCCCCCGCCCCCCAGCCCCACGGCCAACTTTAATGCGCTTTAAGGAGCGGCGAGTCGGGTTGAGTTCCGTTGAGTGATAAATCTTTATCACTTATTTACACAAAACAGCGTTGGCCAAATTGATTAATTGCCCAAATAAACGCGCCGGGCTCCTTAACTTGGCCGCAAATCAGAAATCGGGCCAGAATGGCGGTCGGTCTGACAACTTTCGTCACGTAGCGTCCATCAAACGGAAATAATTTATCAAAGTGGGCTTATATTAAATAATGACTTGATGACACCAATAACGGGGCATCCCCCACCCCGCGGTTGGCCAAGCCAACGCCGCTCCGACATAATTACCGAGCGAGCGGGATGGCGCGGGAAAGGGGGAAGGGGGAAGGGGAAGAGAGAAAAAAAAATGAGAGGAGAAATAATTGATGGGGTGGCTAATTAAAAATACTCGAGAGCAAAAATAAATTACATTTCTTGTTTTCATTCGCATTTTCTGGTTCTTCGGGTGCCTCGGCCATTATGCAAATGTTGGCAATGGGCAAACAAGGCAGAGTAAATGGCATAAACCAATTACGAACATCAGAAACCATCGGGTGTCAAAGGCATTTATGTTTAAAGAGTAGAGAGAGAGAGAGAGAGAGAGAGCGGGAGAGAGGGTCAGGGTCGGGGTCCTGCTTTGGACTGCGCTACGGGTCATCATCATAAAATGGCAACACTTTTTTAATTAACTTGGCTTAACTGCGGGGCAAGGAGCCGGCCAAGACAAGACAAATTACATAACACAAATAAAAAAAATGTACAAAATATTAATTTCCCATTTGTGGATTGTGCTGATTGTGTGCTATTTCAAGACCCCCGGGAGAAGTGAGCTTTAAGTTACAATTTGTGCATTGAATTTGGTGTTCTATTCCAAGGATTCACATAAACTAATTAACATGAAATAGTGAGTAGTTTGTTCTATATTTAGTTTCCAGTTAACTTAAGAGATTAGTTTATTCGCTCGTGGCTAACTTTGGTGTTCTATTTCAACGTTCCGCTTGTCAAGTAAGTTAATGAATATGAAATATGGAATGTTGTGTTCTAATTTGAGGTTCAAATGACTGGAAGAGCTCAATTTATTCATTTGTGTGCACATTTTGGTGTTCTATTCTAACGTTCCACAAGTTGGGTAAGTTAATATACAGGAAATATTGAATGTTGTGTTGTAGTTTAAACTACCTGTCAGTTTATAAGCTTAAATTATGAATTTTTAACTAAATTTTGCGTTCTTTTCCAACGTTCCACAAGTTAGGTAAGCTAACAAATTTGAAATATCGAATGTTGTGCTGTTATTTTAGATACCAGTCACCTTAAGACCTTAATTTATTCATTTGTGTATATTTTTAGTGTTCCATTCCATTGTTACACATGTTAAATAACATAATGTATATGCAAATTTTATTGTTGTGTTCTAATTTTGGGTGCCAACCAGTTTAACAGCTGAATTATTCATTTGTGTATAAATTCAGCGTTCTACTCCAACGTTTCACATGCATATGCAGTGTTTACCACTACTATTCACATACTTTTCGTTGTACAGTTGCCAAATACTTAAATCTAACGCAAGGATTTCTTTCAAAAACAGTTCCATTCCATTGTTTCAATTACACAAACAGCTGAGATTCAAGGATTTTATCAACTTTGAAGCTTTAGCTCTAGATTTAAGTCAATTGAATACTCCAGTATTGAAATAAAACCATTGAAACATTGGAAAGACGCGAAATTGAAGTGCAAGTTGAAAAACAAACAAAAATTTTGTCAGAAAAGGTTTACCAACATTTTAAGTAATATTTTGGAATAGAAGAGTACATAAACTGCTGTTTCATGCCCAAGGGTCCACCTTAGAGACAACATTTAGTTTGGGTTTTGTGGAGCAATGTTCCATTTCCTTGTAGCTTTACCATGTATGGCTATTACTTTGTTGTATCACAACTCAATGCTGTTGCCACTGTTCCACTAAAGAACCAAGGTCATATAAAGTTCGATTAAGCTGAAAATAATGTAACGTTCCCAGACTTCGCTGCATTGCTTAACCTAGATCAACCCTAATGTGGCTCTCTCCAAAGGTTAAGTCCTTAAATTGTTCAATGTTTCAATTCATTATTTCCTCAAGTAAGTGCCGCATTACTTGCATATTATCGGGGCTAGATTTTCACGCACAAACACTCTCCCATACACATACACACACACACACACAAGCACCCATACATTCTCCTATACACATACTTACTGGCGTTTGGCGAAACGTCAAAGTCAATAAACAATTTTATTCAGCTCGATACGTTTGGTTCCTTTTTTTTTTGGATTCTGTACATGTGCTATAATACAATCAGGTGGATCAGACAGACGACGACAGCGACAACGAAACGTGGCCACATAAACCAGGTGAGTGTTGAGCACACACACACACACACACACACACACACACACACTAACACTTACACCCGCCGAGAACGCGTCGCGCATTACGAGCAACTTTTTTTAAAGTCAGGCAGAAAAATGTTTTTTAAACGCTAAATTACTTTTGAATGGCAGGTGGGCGTAACACGACTGCTGGGCGTGGCAGCAGCGTCACAATTTCATTTTGTGCTTCCTCATTTGCCTACCCTCACACCTCTACCCCCACCCTGATGTGTGTTGGACAGGGCCGAGGGGGGGGGTGGGGGTGAGGGGGAACGCGTATTTTTTCGTGCCACGTCTGAAGAGCGGAAATGCTTATCCGAAAAACACTTGAGCGTCACGTGCTGCAGCGACACGACAACGCGACGCAGCGCCACAGTTTAACTCACACATCGACGTGGGACTTACACTGCACAGCAGCAAGGATATGAAGCCAATGAAAGGAAGGGGAGCGATCAAGGTGGGGAGATATATAGGATTATAAAGTAACAACTGGAGTTCTAAGTAAGGAGGAGTTTGATGGATATAAAAAGGGGTTAAGAAACAATGGGAATGGAACAGTTGAAGGTCAGAAAAAGTTAAAGAAAGGTTAAATATCATCTTTATATGGGAATAGAAACCAGCGAAGGATACAAAAAAGTATTCAGAGAATGTGTTAAGCTAAATAGAGGCAAAAAATTGAAATTCCTAAAGTTTTATCATTTGGACGTGTTTCGAAATATGGTTTTTTTTGGGTTTTCCTAGGCTGCTTTTAAGCGGTTTCTCTGAAAGAAACTCAAGAAAGACGCGAGAAAATGTAACAAAATCAAATGAAGCTCTTCTTGTGGTCAAAAAACATACAGAAGCCATTTTTCGACCGATTGTTCGTACGAGAGCTATATGATATAGTCATCCGATTTGGCCAAAAATTGGTCAAATTATGTAAAAGCAGGTGAAACAAACAAATACAAAATTGCAGGATGCTACCATTAAAAACAAACAAGTTTTTCTAACTAAAACTGGTTTTCAGACCTATCTTTTGTATGGCAGCTATACCATATAGTAGTACGATTTTTATCAAACTTGGTAGAATTATAAAAAAGCATAGAAAACTTATGAATACAAAGTTTGGAGACGTTTCCATGGAAAAGAAAAAAGTTTTTCTCACTAAAACTAGTTTTCCGACCGATTGTTCATAGGGGAGCTATGAGATATAGTCAGCCGATCTGGTCGGCTCCGACATATTAGTAGTGTGCAGCAAAAAGAAGACTCTGTGCAAAATTTCAGCTCGATAGCTTTAAAACTGAGAGACTAGTTCGCATAGAAACACACGGACAGACAGACAGACGGACGGACAAAGCTTAATCGACTCAGCTCGTCACCCTGATCAAGCATATATATGGTTTATGGGTTCGGAAATGAATATTTCTATGCGTTGCAAACTTCTTATAATACCCTTAGCAAGGGTATAAAAAGAAAGAAATGGGAAGATGAGACAGAAATCTATACAGAAATATCACAGAAAATAAGATACTACACTCAAAGGGTAAATAGATAAACCAGAAGATAGATCACAGAACCCATAATACTACTCAAAGGGTAAATATATAAACCAACAACGCAGCTAAAAACAATGGAAGATAATGTTAAGAATTGGGAAAAATAAAAGACAGAAGACAACCATTTCTCAAATTTAAAAAAGAAGACCCAAAAATTCATTACCAAACCCCTGAAGTAGTCAAGCAGCTTCCCCGCTAATCCGTGAGGGTATGTTGAAAAATTTGTCCGGCCTCAGCCTTGCCTAACTGTGCCACACACACACACACACACACACACACACCAAACACAGTCGTCGTCGTCTCCGCAGATTCAGCCGCAAGCGTCTAAGGTCGTTGTCGTTGGGTGAGTGGTGCAAAAGCCAGTCGCCGCCGCCGCCAAGGAGGAGGAGGAGGCTGGATCCGGCTGGCTGCGGCGGAAGGCAGGGATTGGGGGTCGTGTAGGTGTTTTGAATGTTTAGCTCAAGTGGCTTTTTAAAACACATTCTATGCTAATTAAGGGCCTGGTCCTGAGCCTAAATGAGTTGTCGTTGTTTGCATTTGATAAGCAAAAGATTGTTGCCAGCCAATGTAATCAATGCTAACTAGGCAGCGGGGTGGGGGTGGGATTGGTTGGGGGAGTTTGGAATCCCGGCGTAATCCTTAAAGTTGAATTCCTGTTTACAAGCTGTCATCGGTTGGCCCGACCCGGCCCGGCCCTCGGCATTTAATTAACGAATTAACAAAAGCCGGAAGTTTTTGTGGTTTTTAAGTAATTTCGGTTCTTGCGGCAAACATTTTGCGGCCTTGTTATGCATAATTGAATTATTGCCATATGAAAAAACAAACTGGGGATAAACCCCAAAAAGAGAGAGAGAGAGAGAGAACGGAAAAGAAAAAAAGGAGACGTGGACAGAAAGAGGCAAGGCAGTTGACGGCAAACTTTTCGTCGACGTTTTTATGTTTCTTGTAAAATAAATCAAAAGACACAGAGCCAAAAAAAAATAAGAAGAAAAGAGGCAAAAGCCAAAAAGGCGGCGCCAAATTGAATTAGGGCTTTAATTGAGAATTGGACGGGGGGGCGAGGGCGAGCGGGGTGCAGGACAATTTTTCTTTTCGGCTTTATATTAATAAGTTTAAGAGCCCGGGCCCATAAAGTGTTTCGCAAAAGGGAATACGAAATTTTTGCGGCAATTTCAAGTAATTCGCGCAAAAAAAAATATAAGAGAATGGAGGAGGAGTAGAGTGGCTGCTGTAACCAACTTAAGTCTTTTGCTGCCATTCCATTCCTCACCAAAGACTCGCGATTCTTGAGTAGTTGAGCAATTCAATGCCACCAAATGACAGCAATTTCTGGCATTTTTCTTTGTAAGTTTTCTAGTTCGCTAATCGCTTAATACATAGAGATGGCGTTGCACTTCTCTTCATCCCGTAGAAATGGGCACACACACAGCACACAAATGTAAAATTGGGGGTGCACATTTTTTGAAAGTTTTCTAGTTAGTTAATCGCTTAACAGTATGTATTTGGCTTGCACTTCTCTTTCAGTCACCCCAGAGAAATGAGCGCACAAACAGCACACAAATGTAAAGTTGGGGGTGCACATTTTAGGATTTTTTTTTTACAGTTTTCTACTTCGTTAATCGCTTAATACATAGAGATGGCGTTGCACTTCTCTTCATCCCGTAGAAATGAGCACACACACAGCACACAAATGTAAAATTGGAGGTGCACATTTTTTGAATGTTTTCTAATTCGTTAATCGCTTAATACATAGATTTGGCTTGCACTTCTCTTTCAGTCACCCCGAAGAAGTGAGCACACAAACAGCACACAAATGTAAAGTTGGGGGTGCACATTTTTGGCATTTCTCTTTGTAAGTTTTCTAGTTAGTTAATCGCTTAATACGTAGATTTGGCTTGCACTTCTCTTTCAATCACCCCGAAGAAGTGGGCACGCACACACAGCACACAAAAGTATAACTTTTTTGTTTTCAGTGGAAATGTCTTTAAACTTTGTATTTCTTAGTTTTCTATGCTTTTCCATTACTTTACTTCGTTTGCTCGAAATCAACTATCTATATAGTATAGCTGTAATACAAAAGTAGAGTCGAAAAACTAGTTTTAGTGAGAAAAACTTCTTTGTTTTTAGTGGAACTAATACCAAACTTTGTATTTCTTAGTTTGCTATGCTTATTTATGATTCCACCAAGTTTGGTCCAAATCGGACATCTATATAGTATAGCTGTCATACAAAAGTAGAGTCTAAGAACTAGTTTTAGTGAGAAAAACTTATTTTTTTTCCATGGAAATGTCCTTAAAATTGGTATTTATATATTTAATATGCTTCCACACAGTTCTACAAAGTTTTGTCCAAGTCGGATGGCTATAGCTTATAGCTGTCATAGGTACGATCGGTCGAAAAACTAGTTTTAATGAGAAAAACTTGTTTGTTTAAAATGGAAACGTATCCAAACTTTGTATTTCTTAGTTTGCTATGCTTTTCCATGATTTAACTAAGTTTGGTTGAAATCGAACATCTATATGGTATAGCTGTCATGGAAAAGTAGGGTCTAAAAGGTAGTTTTAGTGAGAAAAACTTTTTTGTTTTCCATGGGAACGTCTCTTAAATTGGCATTTCTTTATTTAATATGCTTTACCATGATTCCACAAAGTTTTGTCTAAATCGGTTGACTATAGCATATAGCTGCAGTACGAAGGATCGGTCGAAAAAGAAGTTCTACTGAAAAAAACTTTGTTGTTTCAACTAGAATCGATTCCAAAGTTCTTACATGTTTGTTTGCTATGCTTTGCCATGATTCCACCAAGTTTGGTCGAAATCGAACATCTATATAGTATAGCTCTCTTAGAAGAGTAAGCTCCAAAAAGTAGTCTCAGTTAGAAAAACGTGCTGCCAGGGGTATAAAAACTGCGGACGAGCCTTAGTCAACGTTCCTCTATGTGTTTTCTATTACAATATCCATTTTCAGCTCCATTGGATGATAATTTAAGATCCATTTAGCATTAAATGGATACCGAAATCTTCCAATCGAAGATCCTTCTCTTTGCTCCTCACAAAAAATCTAGTTGTGAAGCAAATTTCACCAAAGAAAGCCAACTAACACTCCGTTTCCCTTTCTCTTGCGATTCCTTGCAGCCATCACCATGTGGCTGGGCCTGATCATCTCCATCATTGCCCTCAGCGTCATCATGTGCAGCTGTCTGAACTCGATGCAGTGTCGCTACTTGGAATTCCTGGAACGTCTGTTCGCCTACAGTTCCCAACAGTTGCAGGCCACGCGGCGTCTTAGGGCGCGCTTGGAGCGCCAACGTTTAAGCCTCTCATCGGCGTCAACAACCGTGCCGCTGGCTAGCGACACACCCGAACTGGCCGCCACCACACCATCGCCCCGGCCCGTCAAGAATCGCTTGAACCAACGCATCGAACAGTGTTGCGATGTCATTGCCTCCGGTTTGCGTTTGGTATTGGAGGATGAGGTCACGCCACGATTTGCGGCCGCACCGGCTCCGGCCGGTGAATGGAATCTGTTGACTCGCAATTTGCGTCAGCAGAAGCGACATCTTAATTGGCGTTTGTGTTTGGTTTGGCTCGCCGGCTGGCTGGTGCGCTACGGCCTGCTGCTGCCGCTCCGGGCGCTGGGATGCGGCGGCTGCATCCTGCTCATCACACTGGCCACGGCGCTGTTGGGCCAGCTGCCCGATTGGCGGGTGAAGCGCCGCCTGGTGGCCATCGTGTTGAGGCAATGCTTTCGCCTGGCCGCCTGCTGTGTGCCGGTGATGACACGTTTCCATAATCTGCAGCATCGCCCCACCATGGGCATTTGTGTGTGCAATCATACGAGTCCGCTGGATGTCCTGGTGCTGATGTGCGATGTGAACTACTCGCTGACGGGTAAGAGGAGGTGTGGTTAGAAAGATTGAGCACAACTGACGGCAGCCTGGGGGCGGGGTGGGGGTGGGGTTTTGGTGATTAGGTCAGCGGCATGATGGACTTTTGGGTCTGTTGCAGCGGGCCCTGGCCCGCGCCTCGCCACACATGTGGTTCGAGCGCCGGGCGCTGGGTGAGAGGGAGGCTCTGTCGCTGGTCTTGCGTCTGCATGTGGCCGCCCGGGATCGCCCGCCCATCCTACTGTTCCCGGAGGGCACCTGCATCAACAACACCGCCGTCATGCAGTTCAAGAAGGGCAGCTTCGCGGTGAGCAATGTCATCCATCCGGTGGCCGTACGCTATGATCGACGCTTCGGCGAGGCGTTCTGGGACAGCACACGCTACTCGATTGTCCGCTACCTCTTCATGATCATCAGCTCCTGGTGCATTAGCTGCGATGTGTGGTACATGCCGGCCCTGTTGCGGCAGGCCAACGAAACCCCCATTGCATTTTCGAACCGCGTCAAGGCGGCCATTGCCGCTCAGGCGGGCATCGAGGATTTGCCCTGGGATGGGAATCTAAAGCGTTGGAGTCCCGTCAGGGATTGGCAATAGTAAAAATAAACTAATTCTACGGATTTCTAACACTCTCTCTCTCTGTGTGTGTGTGGTTGGGGTAATGGGGCACCTACCGTTTCGGTTGCACAATCTTGCGCTCGTTGTGCCTGAGGGAGGCGTTCGCACCATAGCGTCCCAGCAGCGCACTCTGCGACTGGGAGATGCCACCGGCTGCACTGGCACTGGCCGCGGTGATGGCCGCGATGCCGCTGCGCAACGAGGTGCCTAGTTCCCGGTGGTGCAGCGCCCCGAGCGCCGATTGCGAGTGCACTGCATAGTCGAGGCCGGGCAACTCCAACGAGGTAATCGGATGGATGCGTGTCAGCGAGAGGGTACTCTCGAGCACCGTGCTCAGTAGCGGGGCGCTGCGCAGGGATCTCAGACTGCCGCGGCGCGTTAACGTATCCGGTTTATACATCTAATACACATCCACCGCACACTCCAATTTACGAGAATTCACTCACTCACTCACGCATCCCTTTTTGGCCAGAGGGCGGACTCTCAGCTGATTGCTCTAAGCGTTTCCCTGTTTTACAGGGGGCGGGGTGGTGGGGGTGGTGGTGTGGGTGGAGCAATTACGTTGTTTATTGTGCAAAACTAGCGGGTCACGCGAACGCCGCGTGACGTGACGTGACGTTTTGTTAGCGCAAATGTTTGTACAAATTGCTTGTCGCCTGACGGCGAGGACGACGGCGAGGACGACGGCGACGGCGACGACGAGGACTTTGTGGCTATTTTGCATACGAGATTTGATTTGTCAGATTTGCAGATTGCTTGGGCGCAGGCGATGGGAGACTACGAACTAGCCACTATTTAGCTCTGCGTTGATTAATGTAAACTATGTGCAATAAAAACGCGATGCAAGATTCGATGGTGGGTCGACGATGCGGCGGTGGGGGGGAGGGATGGGTGTGTGGCGGGTGCAACGTTTCAGCAGAGAAAAATGCTTACTAACGATTGATACTGAATGCCAGGGTGAAAAGGGCCACTGTATGCCCATCACAGTTCGAGTTACTTTCATTTGACTTCAGCTCATTTCGATTCAGCTTAATCTGAGCTTAAACACAGCCCATTGCCGCCACACGAACTGTGTGAAGTACTACTTGTCGAAGCTGTGGCGCCACAGGAACTGTGTGAAGCTTAATTCTTAGTCGCAGTGGCGCCACAGGAACTGGGTAAAGTTGTGAAGTGCTACTTATTGTGTTTTTAGCGCCACGGAAACTGTGTAAAGTATTAACCATTATCCCTGTGGCGCCACACGAACCGTGTGAAATGCTACCAATCGTCCCTGTGGCGTCAATCAAACTGTGTGAAAAGTATAGTCACACACACTGTGTGAAGTAGCGCCTACTATTCTGCTTCAAACTTGATCATAGGTTAACTGATCTGTAACATATACAATTTTGGGATATTTTACAATTTTACAATATTTTACAGAATTTATGCAAGGGCTGCAAGCTGATAGGATCAGAAAAGCTTTCTTTCAAAGCCATACTGATAATTTAAATTGTAATTTTTCATATTTTCCTTGCATGGAACCCGAAATCAGAACCTCGACGGGGGGACTGAACCCACTAAACTTCAGTCGTGTGACGTTGCGACACATCACAGAAAAGATTGCAGTCATATTATATGTAAACCTCACGTTATGCAAAAAACCCGGTGGTGCAGATGGTAATATCGTTTCTTTTTATACTCTGTACCGAAGGTACAGAGAGTATTATAAGTTTGTGCAAAAGTATGTAACATCCTGAAGAAAGCATCTCCCACCCCATAAAGTATATATATATTCTTGATCAGCATCAACAGCCGAGTCGATATAGCCATGTCCGTCTGTCCGTCCGTCTGTCCGTATGAACGCACAGATCTCATTGATGGTAAGAGATAGAGCTTTGACATGTATGGGACATATGCTTCTTATGTCTGCAGGCAGATCAAGTTTATTTTCAATTTTGGCCACGCCCCCTGCCGCCCCCGCAATTTAGAAAAAACGTCATATCTCCCACAGTGTTGAAGATAGATGGCTTGTTCCTTCTGGACATATTTAGTTATTAGGATAACTTAACGATCCGCCAAAGGAATGAAGAAGATCGGATGAACGGTTTTCGAGTTATGATCAAAAGACAAATTTTCTTGGTACAGAGTATGCTATAGTCGGGCTTGACCGACTTTCTTTCTTGTTTTTTTTTTTGATTTTGATGTGAAACAACTTAAATTTCGTTGCAAATGAGTTGAGAAGGAGTATAATTTTAGGGCAGCGTCAGCGTTTGACTGTGTAGGGATAAGGATATCAAGTACTAAGTACTTAAAACTGAGTAGCGAGTACTGAGTACTGAGTATCGGGAACTGAGAGCCAAGTACTGAACAGTGAGTGCGGAGTATCAAGCACTGAGTATGGAGAACTAAGTTTTGAGAACTCAAGCACTGAGTATTGAGTACTGAGTTTTCTATACTGAGTATCTAGCACTGAGTATCGAGTACTAAGTATTGAGAGCTCAGTATTGAATTCCCGATTCTGAGTATCAAGTACCGAGAACTGAGCATCGAGCACTGAGTATCGAGTACTAAGTATTGAGAAATCAGTACTAAGTTTCCGGTACTGAGTATCAAGCCCAGAGAACTAAGTATCGAGCACTAAGTATCTAGAGCTGAGTAACGAGTACTGAGTATTGAATACTCAGCATCGAAAACTGAGTACTGAGTACTAAGTATTGACTACGGAGTATCAATTTAATTTTCAAGATTTTTCATTTGAGTGATTCGATCAGATTGACTTTCTTTAGAGAACTTCTTTTGTAACATGGGGCTAAGAAACAATTTTTCGTGTTGAGTCGTGCTTGACTGGGTTTCAAGGTCTGAAATTATATACTGTGGCATACAAACTTCATTTGGAGTCGCATTAAGTATACGCCCAGGCCTGCGACTCGAAATCAAGTATACGCCCACTAACATCTAATATTTTAGATTATAATTTCAGTTCATTCCCAGAACTTTTCAACTACTTTTCGATACAAAATGAATGTGATCTAAAATGACAGCTGTTTGCATACATATTTACAAGTTGTTAAGGCTTAGAACTAAGAATGAATTGGATTGATAGCTAAACTCACTTGTGTCAAATCTAAACGAACGATGATGAACGAACGTTGTTTTGGTTGTTGTTGTTGTTGTTGTTGATAATGGCAATGGCATTGGCAGTGTTGAGGCGTGTCGTTGTTGCAGTTGTTGTTGTTGCTGTTGTTGTTGTTACTATTTAGTTGTTGTACTCGTTGCTGTTGTGGCCAAAAGTAGGCGCTTCCGCTGGGCCAACAAACCCGCAGCATGCGCCGCTCTCTGAGAATTGGGTTTTGTTTTCTTTTTTTGTTGTATTTTTACTTAGTAATATTTAGTTTTGAGTTTAAAGCACGGCACTTGGTTTGTGGCAGTTGTCGTTTGGTAAGTCGGTTAATTGGTTTTTGTTTTTTTTATGGGTCTAGAGCTGCTTTGTTTGTATTTACAGTTAGATGTGCTTCTACGGAGATTTATGAGGGACAACGACAACCGAACGATCGATTGATTGAATGGGTGACTGACTGACTGACTGACTGACTGATTGATTGGATTTGAATTTTGATAGAACCTACTATGACACGGGACTGGAATCAAATGGGCAATCGCTTGCTATGATGGCTCATCCGAAAGTTGCTGCCAGTTCTGTCTCTGGCCCGGGCGTCTTGCCAGCGTGTCCAATCCATGTCTATTTCGAGTCCTGCTCACACACAGCCCCCGCTTCCCAGTTGGGAAGGGAGGGGGGAAAAAAAAAAACAAAACAAAAAAAAATTAACACACACCACCGCGAGTTTGATTGCTTTCGGATGATCTGTGGAGTAGAAGAAGCAGAATGGAAAGGGGTTGGGGTGTGAGTAAGTGAACAGAGATAGGAGTTAAAGTTAACTAATTTATGGCACATTAAGCAGAGGGAGAGAGGGAGAGATGGAGAGAGAGAGGGCAGCGGTTAAGTGCTGCAATCTGGCCTTTGCCTAATCCTCATTACAATTACAAAAACTATAGCATACCTTTGAGGGCACTCACCAGCCACTCTGTGTCCATCTCTCTCGCTCTCTCTCTCTCTCTCCCTTTGCCTCGCCTCTTATAAGTCCTTAAGTTAAGCACACGCATTTCATTTGCCACCACTCTGCCCTCTGCCAAAAGTTAATTACAACTCTCAGTCGCTGCCAGCGTCGCTGCAACTTTAACTGCCGAAAGGACGAAAAATGAAGTTCAAGCAGTATCTAAATGCTGCAGTTGCCTGCCGCCCTTCGCCCCTCGCCCCTGCCAGGGTATATAAATATTAAAAAGAAAATCTGCTACATGCTACGTGCAACGCATTGCAAAAGCAGCGAAGGCGACGACCTACTCAACCTAAACGCCCTCGCATAAAGGATACGCAAAAAGAGAGAAAAAAAAAAAATGAAGTGAAATTTACTTTGACATATTTTTGTGCTTAGCAAAGCAAATACTTTCATTATTTTTGCTGCTGGCATAAAATTTTCCCTCTGCATTGTTGTTACTTTGCCCAACCCCCACCCCCGCCCACACACACATGCCGCTGGGGTAGCTTGAGGAACGGACTCTCTGATAGCCCAATGTGCTGGACACCGCCAGCTATGCTGAAATTTCGTCTTCTTTTTTTTTTGTTGGTTTTTTCTGTGGGCGTGTCCCGGCCTTAGTTGTGGAATTTTGTAATTTTTTGTGTGTGTGGAAACTTGGAACTGATTGTAGATAGGACACGCTTCGCATTTGCTGTGTGACCAAAGGCAAAAAACCAACAACCAACTGACTGACTGCCCCGGACGGACCTAAGCGCCGACTGACAGCCAAAGCGAGAAAGTTCATGACACGATTCTCTGGTCAAGTGCATACAGATTTATCAATTTTTGTACAAATTATTCAATGGCAGCTAAATTACACAAAAACGAAACCCAAACACACAACAATGATCTTGTAAATTAGCCAAAACTCATGGGGAAATTTTTTTTATCAAATTTGAAAAGATTTTTAATTGATGTAAAGTAAAGTGGTTCAAGAATCGTTGTACCCATTTTTGTCTAATCAGAATCGATTACAATCGAAAGAAGTTGCATCACTAATGGAGAAGCGCAACGCAGGCGAGATCTTACCATAAAAAATTTACAGAAAAAGGATCCAATTCGTTTGCTTCTCTATTTTGGGATAACTAAAAAAGGTTGTCAAGCATAAAATGAGGAAATTAATATAATATATAAACTGTAGAAACAGGTCCAGCAGGAGTAGTGGGTTGAGTGGTTAGGAAGTCCCGAGTCTTACCCACTCGAAACAGTTGATGGAACTTAGAACGCCATTAGTGTAAGTTTTCAAACAGGGTTTGCCTTTAATTGGAGACCTAAATGACCAAAAATCTAATTTCCTGGCTTTCTTATGGAAAGAGGTTCCAAACTAAAATCCTGGTGGCACAGAATTGTCTGCAAATGACTTCACCTTAAATTTCACAATGAAAGACTCAATCTGCTAACGAATACAATCAGGTGGCAACACTATAGCGTTGCCACATCAACTAGTTACATGGAACATTTCGATTAGAATGGACCCAAAGGGTCATCGAAAAGGCTAAAGATTATAAGCTAGTATATATGAAGTATATATGAAAACAAGTCTGCGGACACACTGGCCAGTCTAGGCACAAACATCGTAGACTAACGCATACAAGGTAGCATCTCCCAGCACATTCGGTATATATATTCTTGATTAGCACGACGCGCTGAGCTGATTTAGCCATGCCCGTCTGTTTCTATGCCATCTTCTCCATCAGTTTTAAAGCTATCTTTACCAAACTTTGCACCAAGTCTATTGGTATAAATACGCTGCTCATTTGTCGTTACCGGCCAGATCGGAAGACCATAGCATACAGCTGTCATAGAAACTATCGGTCGAAAAACTAGTTTTAGTGAGAAAAACTTTTTTATCTTAAATGGAAACGCGGCTAAACTTTGTATTTCGTAGTTTGCCATCCTTTGCCATGATTTTACCAAGTTTGGTCGAAATCTGACATTTATATGGTATAGCTGTCATAGAATAAAAGAGTCTGAAAAGTGGTCTTTGTGAGAAAAACTTTGGAAATGTCCTAAAAATTGAAATCTATTTAGTTGATATGCTTTTACACAATTTTACAAAGTTTGGTCGAAATCGGAGGACTATAGCATATAGCTGTCATAGGAACGAGTGGTCGAAAAACTAGTTTTAGTGAGAAAAACTTTTTTGTGCTTAATGGAACCGCGTCCAAACTTTGTATATCTTAGTTTGGCATGCTTTCCCATGATTTTACCAAGTTTGGTTGAAATTAAACATCTATAAAGTATAGCTGTCATAGAATAAAAGAGTCTGAAAAGAGGTCTTAGTGAGAAAAACTTTTTTGTTTTCCATGGAAATGTGCTTTAAACTGGCATTAAATTATTTTATATGTTTTCACACCATTCTACAAAGTTTTGTCCAAATCGGATGACCATGGCATATAGCTGTCATAGGAAAGATCGGTTGAAAAACTAGTTTTAGTGAGAAAAACTTTTTTGTTTTAAAAGGAATCGACTTCAAATTTCTTACATGTTAGTTTGTGAGACTCTTACGTGGTACCATCAAGTTTGGTCGAAATCGGACATGTATATGGTATAGCTCCCATAGAAAAGTAAGGTGCGAAAAGTAGTCTCCCTTAGAAAAACGTGCTTATAGGGTATACAAACTGCGGCAGTGCCGAGCCGAGTTAACTTTCCTCTACTTTTTTTTTACTCTAAAATGTAGAAAATGATTTTCCAAAATCTGGAAAATGTTTTTCAACAATTTCGAATATATTTTCCAGCTAATAGTTAATATTTTTTTCATTTTAGAAAGTCTTTGTGCGCTTTTTAAAGGTGAATTTTAAAATTATGGGGTGTATGTTTAACTGTTCATTAAGACTGAATTTGAACCGGTTTGGAGAAGAAGCTAAAAAGTTATGTAAAAGAGTTTTAGCCTCCCCCGACCCAACAAATCTGTATCTTAGTACTCGAATTCAGCTTGCCTTATATATTATGGTACAGTCGCCGGGTGTGGTGCAGCGGGTAGTGTGTGTGTTAAAAAATCTTTCACGCCTGGTCACCTTAACTAGCTATTGGCGCCATCGTTGAAGTTACAAGCCATGAAAAAGCTTCTCAAATTTCGCTATTCGAATAAGAAGCACTCAATGCAAGAGATTGAGTGAAGTTCGGCTTGGCGCGTCAGTTCAGTGCTTCAATCCTTCATTCACTCAATTTAATATTGATTTTTAAATATCGAAATAATATATTTCGCTTGTTCTTTCTACAAATGTTTTACCTCCCCCCCCCCCCCCCCCCCCCCAAAAAAAAGTATGCTTTGATTTATGCTCTAGCCCGCAGAATTCGTATTTCCTTTCCACACACACTTCCACTTAAGCGTATAACGAACACAACAGCTGACACTTTGTAACATTTTTTACATGTCGCCAGTAAAAAAAATAAAGGAGAAAAGGAATATGTAAAGCTGAAATTTAAATGCCTGACGGCAGCTGCCAAATCAAGAGGAACTTTAAACACGCAAAACGACGACCCATATCAGGCGAGTGCGAGTGAAACAGAGAGAGGGAGAAGGAGAGACTTCTTAACCCCAAGTACGATATGATATATCACGATTACTGCTGACTATTGCTTATTTTCAAAATCTGTGTAAGTGTGCCACTGTGTGTGTGCGTGTGTGTGTATGTGTTTTGGTCCCTGTTGTGGCTTGACGGGTAAACAAGCGAATCCATCAATCAACCGCACGTAAAACGCACACAAAAGTGACATTGAAGGCGGGGAGCGAGGATAGGGGCAGGGGTTAGAGGATGGCTCAAAAACCCTTAAAGAAAGCAAAACCAAATTCGATATGCATGCTACGTACGCCAGCATTTTGGGTAAAAAGAAATGAAATTTCAGACGTCAACAATAACAATGGCAAACGAAAAGCAAAAGTGTATGCCCCCAAACTCTCCTCAAGAAAGGCTTAAAGCAGAGCAAGGGGTAAGAGGAGAGCGTCAAAACTTTAAGCTAATTTCAACTAGCTGATCTATCCGCTTCCTCTCATAAAAAGTCATTAAAATATCTGTAATACTTAATACCAAATTTGTTGCCTACTTCTGGGCTCATTTACTCACACACACACACACACACAGACGCACACGCACTCAGGTATGTGACAAGACAAGATTTAAGCAAATAAACCAAATTTTGCGGCTATAATCTCACGAATAATTACACACGAAAATGAAATTTGATTAATTCAATATTTACACTTCCCTCTAACCTCCCCCCCCCCTCTCCACAACCCGGCCACCATCATGTGTGAAACGTGCCTGAACCAAACTTTGCTCTGTGTTTGTTTTGCTAATAAATTTTCGGAGCAAAAGTAATCAAATAATTGCAGAATATACGAAAAAAAAGCGACGAGAAGGAAAAACAGACGAGCAGAAGAAGGCAAGAATATGGCTTGTTTTATTGCCATTTTATTTCACAAAATTTACGAGCGGCAAAAAGTTTCGTTCTCCTTTTTTTTTTCTTCTTGTTTTTGTTGGTGTGTGTGTGTGTGTGTGTATAACAATGACATGAAGAACCAGCCGAGCAATAACTTGAACATAATAAAGTAGTACAGGAAATCATGTACAAATGTAACCCATATTGATGACACTGTTTCCGCTGCTAATAAAGCCGCTTGACTTGACAAATCGCGGTTGGATTAGGTGAAGGCAGGGAGTGGGGGGAGGGGGGGAAAAGGCAAATTTAAGGGGATTAGATTAAGTTGAGTCAGCTTGAATGGCAATGGGCAGCCAATGGCCCTCGAAATCTGTGCACTTATTTCACTCAAAACGGAGACGGAGAGGGGGGAGATTGAATATGATTGTTGATGTGGCTCCCTTTTGTAAGATTTGCAGTATTCTTAGGTTAAGTAGGCTTCAATAGCAAAGATCCTCTCAAATCTGTCCACTTAAGCCACCCAAAATGTGAGGGGTATACAACTTCATTGTTGTTCTAGCGCCCTTTCTTTAGATTTTTCATCTATTTTGCATATTTTATGCATTTTCCATTTTACACTCAGTGCAACAAGTCAACATTTCATACCTGTCTTTTTATAATATTCCAGCTTAAGAATGAAAATATGAAATCCAAGACTGAAATTCTTATTTTAAATCGTATAATTCTTATTCCAAGTGTATTTATCCCTAAGCTCTACAGAAAATATTAAATCCAAGAGCGAAATTCTTATTTTTTATCTCAAATTTCTTATGCCTAGAGGCCCTTCTCAAGGCTCTACATATTGTTGGTTTGCCCTGCCCTTTAGGAACTAAATTAAAAACCAATTTGATGGCAATATCAGTTAAGTATTCCTGATTCTTAAAACATGTTTTGCTCACCAACAACCCCAACTTCGATTAACTGTAGGTGCAATGTATTACAAAAGGTTACAGGGTGTAGTATATGGAAGAGAAGCTGGTCGTGATTCTGAATAAATGTCGTTACCATTTTCGGAAATGGTTCTTGTTTGAGCTTAAAGCTGCTAAAGAAGGTCATGTAGAGGCTCTTTTGTGGTTCGTTTTATGGGTAACTATTTCGTTTGTTTTAGATAACTTTGGTATAATCGTAAGGTTCTATTTCTTAGCTTTAACATCAACTATGTCAAATATTTTTGGGATTTTTTTACGCAAAGATATACCAAGTAGAGTAAATGTGTTCAAAATTATCATATTTTGTGCCGCCCAAAGATATGCAACAGATGTTAAGGAAAATTTTCATAAGGATTCAATACCAGTTTCTAGCCGACTGTAAAAAAAGCTTAAAAAAAATCGCAGAATTGTTTTGGATACTTTTTTGTTAAAGCTAAAAGGTGACACTTTACCATAATATCACAGAGAGCTAAAACAATAGTACAGTTTACCACATAAAACGTGGCTTGAGAGGGTCAAAATAGGCTTTTTAAGCGACTTTAGGCTAAAGTTATTTTAAATCTTGACGTGAAAAGCCATATGGAGAAACAGATTTGCGTTCAGCCCCCTAAAATCATCTAGAATCAACACCAATACTTCAATATACTGGAAATAGTTTAAGTATGTTGCCTTGAATAATCATCATACTTTTGTATAAGTCGGTCAATTAGCTATCACTAAACCATACCTGAAATAACGAAAAGCAAACTAACGATAAAGAAGCCATTGAAATATGGAAAAGAACAGAAAAACAAAGAAAAGAGTACTTTCAAATGAAAGGACCGCCTACTGCGCCACTTAGTGAACTCTAATTGAATTACATATTAACACAAAATGACCGCCTACTGCGCCACCTAGTGAACTCTAATTGAATTGAACTGTAAAACGAACTGAGCTGCTACAGTGCCATCTGTGGAGTTTCTTTTTCCACTTTTCTTAATGCAATTACGAACCAAACCGCAAGAGAAAGTATTCCATTTGGTGCTGTCGTTTTCAAGTTTGAGCCTCAAACCATTTGACTTTATAAGGATAATAGAGTTCATGTGCAAGGAAACGAAGTTCATGAATGAAAACAACCTCCACACAATCAAATCACCATTTGTGACAATCATTTTGCTCTTGGTTATACCATCACATTGCACTTAACTGAAGCACATCTAAACAAAATTTGAAAGTGCTTGGAGTTTTCAAGAGATGCCTCCTCTCAACTATCCCACAATTACAGCGAAAACAAGATGAATCTCTTCAAAATCTGATTAATAGCCTAGTTATTTGTTGCACTGCCATAAGCATGAGGTGGGCATTCCGCAACTGAAAAACCCCTCTCTTTTTCCCTGAACTTCTCTGCCACAATTCATCCTCAAGTCATTTCCGCTGCCCATTCCCCACCCCCACCCCCCATCAAGTGCCAAGCTCAAGTGGATGCCACAAGTGCTGCACACATTTTATTGCTCTTAAGATGCTCATAATCGATTTTACGACTTTAAGCCATCATTTGTTTGTATGTTTTTTGCCTGTTTTTATGATGTTTTTTTTTGTTTTTTTTGTGCTGTTTCCCCAAATTGATTATTGCACAGGCAAACTTTTGTAAATTTCAACACGTACACAAATCCCATAACAAAGCCTTTTAATGGCCAGACCCGAAAAACTAACAAACCGCATTAGTGTGAGCCTTAACTAAAGCTGCCGCACGCATATTTGTTGAGATTTGCTCCGGCCAACAACACACACACACACACACACATCCGCCTTTCGCACACGCACACACTCCGGGAGACAAATCTAATAATAAATCCAAGACACTTAACGCCTTGAAACGCTCCAGCCAAACTAGCTGAGGGATGGCCGGCCGGCGGGGGGATGCAAATCGCCGAAACCCAACGAACCGTCAAGGCGTGCAAACGAGTTGTGGGATTCCCCCGGACAACCACGGAGCGCTTTTGGTCTTCACTAATGTGCCACAAATCCATAGCACCCATTTGGGGGGGATTTTTCTCTCCCCTTCTTTATGGCACTTGGTGTTGGTGTTGTTGTTTTCGATTTTTTTCTTCCCTTTTCTTGGCTTTTGTTTTGTTGCCCGGTTGGAGAGATACCCTAACCAGGTGAAGTGAGTGGGAAAGAGGGGGGAAAAAGATCATTGAATCTGCTGGGGTTTTGTGAGTGCCAAAACTTATTTAGAAACCGGGTTGGTAAGTTAACGATTTGGTTTAGATTTAGAAAAAGCTTCACACAGGTGTGCAAGTTCGAGTTCAGCGTGCCGCGTCATGCGTTATGCGTTACGCGGACTTGGCATTTAAAGTTGTGCTAAGAATGAAGACATCTACTGAGTATAGAGTACTCGATATGGACTACTGAGTATCGACTTTGCGTACTAAGTATTGAGTACTGAGTTTCAAGTACTTAGTAATGAGTACTGCTTAAACAGCAAAGAGTGACGAGTACTGAGTTTTTAAGTACTTAGTAATGAGTACTGCTTAAAGAGCACAGAGTGTCGAGTATTGACTAATGAGTAATGCATTTCGAATACTGAGTATGGAGTACTGAGAGTGGAATACTGGGGATAGAAATATCGAGTACTGATAATCGAATGAGTATTGTGTACTAAGTATTGACTTAGCATCGACTGAGTAAGGACTAAGTGTAGATTGAGAATGGAGTACTGAGTATAAAGTACTAAATATCGAGAGCTGAGTATCGAGTACGGAGTTTTCTTTGCGAATTGAGTACTTAGTAAGAAAAACTGAGTAGCAAACACTGAGTTTCGAGTACTGTATCGACTGATTATGGAGTAATGAGTACTGAATAGGTATCGAGTACTAAAAAATGGAAGCTGAGTACCCAGTACTGAGTTCTGAGTAGCGACTACGAGTAAAGTACGGAGTTTGGAGTGCTGAGGATTGATATTTTGAGTATCGAGTACTGGTAATTGTTCGAGTATCGTGTACTGAGAATTGACTGAGTGTTGACTTAATAAGAACTGAGTAAGCGCTGAGTATCGATAGGGTCTGGAGTACTGAGTATTAAGTACTGAATATCTAGAGCTTAGTATCGATTGCGAGTCGAGTGCTTCGTGAGGAATACTGAGTATCGAGTACTGAATAAGAAGAGCTGAGTATGGATTGCGTGTCGAGTATTCAGTAAGGAATAGTGAGTATCGAGTACTGAGTTCTTAGATACGAGTACTGTAGCAGCCGAGTATGGATTAGTGAGTATCGAGTACGAAGTAAGAAAAGCTAAGTATCGAGCAATAAGTTCTGAGTATCGACTTCGAGTCGAGTACTGAGTATGGAACACTGAAGATTATTATATTTAGTATCGAGTACTGTTAATCGATTGAGCATCGATTACTAAGTAAGGACTAGGTATCAATTGAGTCCGGATTACTGAATATAAAGTACTAAATATCAATAATTGAGTATCGAGTACTAAGTACCGACTGCTAGTCGAGTACTAAGTATGGAGTACAGAGTATGGAGATATTGAGTATCGAGTACTGAAAATTTAATGAGTATAGTGTACTGATAATCGACTGAGTATCGATTGAGAGTCGAGTATGAACTAAGTATCGAGTAAAAGAATTGAATTTTGAGTACTGAGTATCTTTTAAGAATCGACTTATGGAGTTAAGAGTATTGAGTATCAAGTTCTTAGTGTAGGGAGTGGGGGAGAACTGAACTTAAGGTACTAAGTATTCACTGAGTATGAACTTAAGAACTATGTAGTACTTAGTATCGAGTACCGAGTGCCAATAATACTTAGTAAAGAGTACTAAGACCAGAGCATACAGTGTCGAACCGCTGCCAAACCGATCTACAGAGCCTGCTTCGCACAGAACTTGACTGTAAAAACAGTTTTCTCTTCTTGAAATAAAACTCAACTTCAAATCAGATTCAATAAACGTGTCACTTGCTAAGCTGAGAGTATGCCAACTTCGTTGCTTTCATACCAAATTGATTGTGCACTCCTCCTCCTAGTCCTCCCGTTATCCCCACATCTTTTCAACATTGTCGACATCCTCGTCGTCGTCGTCTTTGGTTTCTGGTAATTTAATTGAGCTTGCGGTCAAACGTAGAGAATCATGGCAAATTACTTGATTCTGATTTGATTTGCCTAGATAACAATTCGGAACGGAGTTTTGGTATAAATTTCTTTTGTTTCACTTGCCCGCTCAAGTGGATTAGGCGCGCTGGCAAACTTTTGCTCAAGTGGTGGTATTTTGGGGCCGGGCCGGGCCGGTCCGCCCGCTGGCAAATGGATAAATGATTGAACGGCCGACTGAACAATGGCCGGGCGGCAGGGCATCAGCTCCGGCTCCGGCTCAGCTCCGGCAATGATTGCCCAAAACTAATTTGAATTTTATTGATTCAATTCGCTGTGGCCTGTCTTGGCAGCCCATTCGCCAGGCCATTCCGCACATTTCTTCGACTCGACTTGATGTGTCCGTCTGGGCCTAATCTCCATTTTGTCGAAAGGATTGACAGACAATACGTTTGATTTTTCGGGTGTGACAGGTTTTAATGTGGGCAAATTGTGTTTTAATATGATAAACGCATATGCTCATCGAAATCACATTATGGCCGCATCAGTTGAGGGTCCTTAAAACGCACGCACACACACGCACGCACACACACAGTGTTAAGTAGCTTAAATCTCTATTGTGTGTGTTTTATTTTGATCCCAGGAGTTTGTCACTCGGTTGTTGTTGTTGTCCAGTTTTTCAATCGGATTTGAATTGTAATTTTGTTTGTGGATTTTGCGATTGTCCCTCAGATTTGTGCATAAATACCTTGGAGATATTAAACAGCAGAGGAGGAAAACTGTGGAAAATTGTGGTAAACTCCCTTCATTCGATCAGCAGCTTTAAACTCGATTTGACAGAGAATTGAGCCAAACAATATCAAGTGCTAGACAATCGGATATGCTTAAGTCTATTTTGCATCTGCATTTTGCCCAGAATTGGATTGATTGCTCCTACCATTCCATCTCAGGTTTACTCCCACCCACCCAGCTGTGTCCTGCACCACCTTCGGCTCCAGCTGGCTTACTCCTTTTTCCATTTGCGGTAGCTGTGCAGCTTTTTATGGATAATCGATGCTTAAAGTCGAGACGCACTCGACAGGCAGGCAGGCTGTCGGAGGGGTGGGTGGAGTACAAAAACCTAACGACAGCTTAATCCTTTTAAAACTGAGAGACCACATAAAAGCACAGACACAGAAAGCAGCAGCAGCAGCAACAACATCAACAACAGAAGGAAAAACCGCACAGAAAATGGAAAAAAAAAGAACGAAGCGAAATCGACGATGAGAACAATACGCCGCCGCCGCTTGAGAGGATGAGCGTCGTCTAAGGCAAGAGTTGAAGGAGCAGCAGCAGGAGGAGGAGGAGCCGCAGGAGGAGGAGGAGCCGCAGGAGCAGCAGCAGCCTGACACAATAAAGACAACCCAGAGAACAACGTATACAGCACACAAAGGCAAAGTGTAATAACTATAAAAATAAACCGTTACCGAAAAAAAAGAGAAGCGAAAAAATACGCAGACAGCCGTGAAGAAGCAGCGGGACGAACGGACGGACGGACGGGAGGTCGCCTCAAAAGCCATTTTGTCATTACAAATCTTCAAAATGCCTTCGTCTAAGTATTCGGTAGATCTCTCTCCCTCTTCTCGTATTTTCTGTTCTTTTTTTTTGCAATTTGTTGTAAATGTGTAATAAAAAAATGATGAGGAAACATAAGTGAAAGCAGGAAAGCTGGGTAGCTGGGAGGCAGGAGGCAGGAGGAGCGCGTCGCTGCGCCCGTAGGCCTTTCAGCTCGCAGGGGCTTTAATTTTCAGCAATTGTCTTGAATTTGGGAATAATGCGAGGGCGGGTTTTATATGTAGTACAGCAGCCGCCTGATGACATCTGAAATCAAGCACTCAAGTCGTAAAGTTTAATGCGATTCGGAATGAGCTGTGAACCGCCATAAAGCCAGGAAACGATGACTAGCATCACTTTGAATTTTGAAAGCAGTCGAGTCGGATATGGCCAGGTTATAGAGGTTCAACAGATTTGGATATAGCCGTATGAATGGACACATCTTACAGATGATGGGACATATAAGTTTGACTTGCAAGTGACATATACTTCTTATACCTGCAGACAGATTAAGCTTATTTTACATATTAGCCACGCCCTTTTCCGCCCCCGCAACTTGGCAAAAACTTCATAACTCTCACAGTTTTATAGATAGCAGGTTCGTACCTTCTGTTCATATTTAGTAATCAAAATGATACATCGATTCTTAAAAGGAAAGGTAAAGCACGTTGGGGAAAACAAACATTTATACCGGCTGAAGCAGCGATGGGCAGCACTTACTAACTTTTGTAGGTACAGAGTATGTTATAGCGACTTTCCTGCTTGTTATACCCTGCCTGAGGGTATTATAAAATTGTCCGAGTGTGTGTAAAGCATAGAAGGCAGCATCTTCAACCTCATAAAGTATATATATTCTTAATCAGCATGACTATATAGCCATGTCAGTCTGTTTCTTTGCTATTTACTCATTTAGATTGAAAGCTATCTTCACCAAACTTTGCACAAAGTTGTTTAGTACAAATATGCTGCATATTTGCTGAAACCGGCCGGATCGTTTGACTATAGCATATAGCTGTCATAGAAAGGATCGGTCGAAAAACTAGTTTTAGTGAGAAAAACTTTTTTGTTTTCAATGGAAACGCCTTCAAACTTTGTATTTCTTAGTTTGCTAAGCTTTTCCATGTTTTTATCAAGTTTGGTAGAAATCGGACATCTATTTGGTACAGCTGTCATGGAAAAGCAGAGTCAAAAAGTGGTCTTAGTAAGAAAAACTTTTTTGATTTTAATGGAAATGTCCCTTAAATTGGCATTAAGTTATTTAATATGCTTTCACACAGTTCTACAAAGTTTTATCAAAATCGAATGACTATAGGTTATAGCTGCCTTATGAATGATGGGTCGAAAAACTAGTTTTAGTGAGAAAAACTTTTTTGTTTTTAAAGAAAACGCCTTGAAACTTTGTATTTCTTAGTTTGCTATGCTTTTCTCATGATTTTGTCAAGATTGGTCAAGATCGGACATCTATATAGTATGGCTGTCATAGAAAAGTAGGGTCTGAAAAGTGGTCTTAGTGAGAAAAACTTTTTTGTTTTTAATGGAAACAGCTCCAAACTTTATATTTCTTAGTTTGCTATGCTTAACCATGATTTTACCATGTTTGGTCGAAATCGGACATCTATATAGTATAGCTGTCATAGAAAATAAGAGTCTGAAAAGTGGTCTTACTGAGAAAAACTTTTTTGTTTTCAATGGAAACGCCTTCAAACTTAGTACACCTTAGTTTGCTATGCTTAACCATGATTTTACCAAGTTTGGTCGAAATCGGACATCTATATAGTATAGCTGTCATAGAAAAGTAGAGTCTGAAAAGTGGTCTTACTGAGAAAAACTTTTTTGTTTTCATTGAAAATGTGCTCAAAACTGGTATTTATATATTTAATATGCTTTCACAGAATTCCACAAAGTTTTGTCAAAATCGGTTGACTATAACATATAGCTGCAGTACGAAGGATCAGTCGAAAAAGAAGTTCTATTGAGAAAAACTTGTTTGTTTTAAAAAGAAACGCCTCCAAAGTTCTTACAGGTTCGTTGGTAAGGCTTTTGCATGATTCGGCCAAGTTTGGTCGAAATCGGACATCTATATAGTATAGCTGCCATAGAAAAGTAGTCGGAAAACTTGTCAAAAACTTAAGCTTGCCCACTGAAATTTCTTTCCAACTGCCTTGAAATAAAATGATTTTTTGTAAATTGCCCGCGGGATTAATGCCAATAATTTCAGCCACTTAACTCTTGCCGTTGAATTGGCACACCTGAAATCAGTCAGTCAGTACAAGTTTCTAACTTAAATTGAACACTTTTCATAGACTTCAATTTGTATTAGACAAGACACTTCACATCAACACATTGTTGGTTCGAAAGTCAACTGAAAGGTGAGCCCCAAAAAAAACCAAAAGAAAACAAAAGGCGGCAATAAACCTGCGTAAAAGTATGCCGGACGATGGGGAAGGTGGAAAGGGAATTGCTCGAAAAAGCATATTTTGCTGTTTTCCGTTTTGTGGGTCCAGCCAGGCGAAAGGGTTTTAGGCGTGCATCAAAATGTGTGTCTACCGGGCGATAAAAAATAATAAAATTTAAAATGTAAAGGCCGGTCGGTGGGGGTTGGGGGATGCTGCCACTGCCGCTGCTGCTGCTGCTGCTCGTTTTGTGGCTTGTGTTTTGTGGGGTTTTTGGTATTTCGAGAGGGTCTACCGTTTTTATGACCACGTTTGATCGACCCCAAAGAACTCGGTCGGTGAGTGTGGGGCAAATTAAATGCGGCATGTAAAGCAAAACCAAAGAGGAAAAAAAAAGATTGTCTGTATATATATAAAAAAAAGGGCCAGAGCGAACAGGTGAACCGAGTGACATGGGACAGATGGACAGACTGCGGGCTGATTTCTATCGGAGATGTTTCTGGTTGGTATTTTCCCGGGGAAGTGGTAGGTGTGAGATCAAGATGGGAAATTGTGTTCAACGTTAACAAACATATTTAATAACAAATGAAAGCTTTTTGTTTCCATCAATCAAAAATTAGTTGGGAAAGCATTTTGAGAGTTGTCCTTAAGTTGACCAACTATTGAGCACATTTTACGTGTAAAATAAAAGTTCTTTCAATCATCAACCCTCTTTTCCTCCACACATCTTAAGTTTCTGGCATTATTTATCGATTAAGACGAGTTATAAGCAAAAGAAACAACCCTGCTGGGCAGCACCGGCGATGGGCAGCACTTTAAACACCTTTACAAATACTTTGCAAGGTATTTCGAGCGACTTTCTTACTTACATTGGGATGCTTGCATCAAAAGACCACATTCACTCACCCAGGGTAGCATATTTACCACGTTTGTGGTACTGAAATCTACCCAAATGAGTGAACACCACAACTTCAACTTAAAACTCCATTAAGCTGCCAAATATAACACCTTATCTATCAGTATTCAGTCTGTGATTTTGGACACCAAGCAAGATTTGTGCATTCATCACATTTAGCTTATCATCTGGCCCAACTCATTTGCATACTCATATCTATAATTGCCAGATCTCTGCTTAAAGCCAAGACTCCGCATCTGGTGTCACCTTTGGTCTCTCTCCCTCTCTCTCTCTCCCTTTACCGCCCACTCTCTTTATCTCTCGCTCTCTACTTTCAATTGTACTCATTCACATTCACCTGGCTGGCCTTATCACGACCTTTTGCGGCCTGTTCTTGCCCTGTTCCTGCCATGATTTAGGCACGTAGGCGTGCTCAAGCGAGCGACAGCCAAGCTCACACACTCACACACACTCACACACACACACACAGCGGGCGGGCACTTTAAACCTTTAACCTGGGCCCCACCATCGGTCCATCAACTTCAGTACATTTTTAATTCAGTTGCACAGTGGTTAGAAGGTGGTTTAAGATGTCTTTTCAGTTCGATTGGAAGAAGTATGGTAGTTGTTCTCAAAGTAGCCTAAGCGCACCTGGTCACACTTAAAGTCATCCTGGTGGTGTAGTTTAAGCTTTCGATGAGGAAATGTGAGTGAACTTGATTGCATACTTTGCTTATTTTAGTGTAGAAACGAACGTTTTTGAGTATAATGGTGCTAAATTGTGCGGGAAAATAGGCAAAATCGAACCTGGTCACACCAAAAGTACACCCTGTAATGTTAAATGGGCAAATGTGTGTAAGCTTGCTGGTAAACTACGCTTACTTTGACGCAGGCACACTTCTTCTGCCTAAGCAAGTGCTGAAATATGTGAAATTTTCTGATAGACATTTCCAAACCGAGCCTGGTCACACTTAATTTTGTTTTCAATATTTCAAACCACAAATGAGAATATCAGACGAGCTACCATTTTTACTTTTACACAAGTTTTGGCAACTTGTAGACCATTTTTTTATGAAAGTTACCATCTCACGCCTGGTCACACTTAAAAAATATGTGAAAATTTCAAACTACTTATAAGAATAACAGTTGAGGTTGCATTTTCAGTTAAGCAAAAGTTTTTGTAACTTCTAAACCAAATTTTTTCAAAAGTCGGTTTGAAATCGCAAAATATTTGCGTAAGTCAAAGTGGAAGCAGGCCTGCATGTGCTTAAGCTTCCAAATCTGTCACTGTAAGCTCATTTCAGAAGAATTGCCAGAAAGTCAGAATCGATTTGGAGTAAGAAAGTGCTTAAGTATGTGAAAATTTGTAATATAAATGTTTAAATTGCACCTGGTCACACTAAAAAAGGGGATAAATAATAAACTACCAATAAGAATATCAGTCAAGCAGCTATTTTCACTTCGCATACCAAATCTGATCTAAAAGTCGTTTTCAAACCGCAAAATATAGGCGAAAGTTGTTAGCTCATTTTAAAAGTATAGAAAGGATGCAAGAAAAACTATCCAACTCAAACCTGGTCACACTTAAATAAGCCAAAACTATAAATTTAAGAGAAAAGTTAGTTACTTTGAGTATTCAACAGCAACAGCAAATCGACTGCCCTACTGCTGACTGCTTGAACCACTGTGCTCACTCTGTCAGCTCATTTCAGGCGCAATGTGTTTAACCCTTTGCCGGCCTTCTTTTATTGCCTGCCCACACACACACACACACACACACACGAATTATAAACTATTGTTTATACAAAGCGGAAGTCCTTCTTGCCCAGTGACTGTTGTATATGCTTCATTAAATTATGCTTTATTAGCCTTTCGGGACTTGAATATGAAGTAGTACCCAAAACGCCAACGTCAAGGCCATAAAATTTGGCGCAGGCAGCAGAGGACGTGAAGGAGCGGGGGGAGGCAGTCGGGCCGGGCCATATGTTCCAGAGGGTAACGGGAAATTTATGCTTTTGTCAAGTGATAAAATTTTTAGCTTACATGCGCAGTTAACGGGCAGACTCTGAGCGAGCTCGCACATAATTTGTGGCCATAAATTGAAAATTCAATTTCTTCAAAAATAGTAAAGGACTCACCTGACCCTCCCCCCAACCCCAGCCCCTACCCCTAGCCCACTCCACCCATCTGCTGCCCCTTCAGAGTTTACGATTTGTTTGGGTTGGCAGGCAACGTTTCGGTTCTTTTCGTCTCTCTCTCCCTTTTTGTTTTTTTTTTGTTTTTGTTGTCTCCCCCTGACCCTTCTTTTGGCCTTTTGTGCTGGTTTGTTTAGGCCGGCTGGGAAGAACGTGCTCGGGCTCTTCCAGTGAAATGCAAATTGATCACTAATTAGTCAAAGTGCCCGGCCGGGTTAAGGCAAAACTTTTCTGTGACTAGATAAACACGCGCCTCCCGCATCCAACCCAACACTTGATTAACATTTTCTGCTGACAAAACTCACCTTGAGACAAATTATGCTTCGAGGCACTGATTGATGCTGAAGTGGACGCCCCTGGAAAGCCAGGGGTGAAAAATGCTGACTGTCATTTTGCCATTTTAATTAAGCGCACAGAAATGATGCAGCAACGACCCTGAAATTGATTGAATAATGGAAACCAAGTGGGCAAAGAGCAGCCCGAGACAACAAAAAAAAGAGAAAAAAAAACAGGACGAAGGGGCGGTGCAGCATCGCATCGGCACACCGTTATGACTTAATCAAGTCAATGTCAATTGCCAACTTCAAGCTAATCAAAATGGAAAGTCCTCTAGAAAATTTGCAGATTTCGAAAATGCAAAAAAGGTAACAGGCAAGGTGCAGAGGGGCTGGCTAGGGAGAGGGGACGATGGCAGTGAGTGGTTTGCTGGAGTGGTTTATCCAATGAACTAACAAGTTTGCTTGAATTTTCGAGCATCCTTCAATGGCTGACAATGCACAAGGATTTGTGAGATGATCATCATGACGATGACTCTGGCCTGGTTAGTTAGCACAATTTATGGGGCTTGGGCAAACAACACACCAACACACACACACACACACACGCACACACAAATGCCATCATCCGTTTGGCCAATTTAATTTGGGGAAGAAAAACATGAAAAAAAAGACGAATCTTTAATTGGATGTTTTAGTTGGTTTGAAATCAAGTTCATTTGATGACTGACGAAAGAGCTCTCTAATAATGGAGAGAAGGTCACTTCACCTTCACAGATCACGATATCTACTATTATATAACAACTGACTAGTTCACTATCTTGACTAACTCTTATGTCTCATATCTGATGAGGAAATCACTAAAATAGCCCCATACCTGATGTCCAGCTCGAAGGACCAACTGTAGGGAACGTCTTTTATACTCTACAGTGCATCTACCTGATATCCGGCTCGAAGGACCAACTGTATAGAACGTCCTCAATACTTTTTAGTGCATTTACCAAGTATCCGGCTCGAAGGATCAACTATTTAAAACATCTTTAATGCTTTTCCGTACTTAATGCATTTTCAATACGCTCTAAAGAGAAGTTTGTGATCATTTCCTGCTCAGAAATAGACCTCTACCTGTTATCCGGCTCGAAGGACCAACTGTATAGAACGTTATTCTTACTCTTCAGCACACAATTCATTTTCCATACCCTCTAAAAAGAGGTTTGTGATCATTTCCTGCTCCGAAATAGCCCTCTACCTGTTATCCGGCTCGAAGGATCAACTATTTAGAACATCTTTAATGCTTTTCCGTACTTAATGCATTTTCAATACGCTCTAAAGAGAAGTTTGTGATCATTTCCTGCTCAGAAATAGACCTCTACCTGTTATCCGGCTCGAAGGACCAACTGTATAGAACGTTATTCTTACTCTTCAGCACTCAATTCATTTTTAATACCCTCTAATGAGAAGTTTGTGATAATTTTTTGCTCCGAAATAGCCCTCTACCTGTTATCCGGCTCGAAGGACCAACTATTTAGAACATCTTTAGTGCTCTATTGCACCCAATGCTTTCTTAAAACGCTCTAAAAAGAAGTCTTTGATGATTTCCTGCTCAGAAATAGACCTCTAAATGCTATCCGACTTGTATTTAAACGTCTTCAATACTCTTCAACACTCAATGCATTCTCAATAAGTCTCTTATGAGAAGACTGTGATGATTCCCTGCTTAGAAACATATCTCTCACTTGCATCCGGCTCGAAGGACCAACTTTAGTTCCCATAGCTTAGTCATAAGTAAAGGAATTATAAGGACCATGTCAAATTGTAACTGCAACTGAACTAGAAATATGAAAGCCAGCCCTCGTCTGCCGGCTATTGTTATGTATTCCAACCACTCTCTCTTCCTCCCCTCCCTCCGCATCCGCTTAGAATGGTGAATATAAAACTCCATAAAAATTGCAATCCCCAACAACTAAATCAGTTTTAAGTTATTCATGCATACAACCGAAAGCAACAAAACAGCCATTTAGAGGCGCACACACACAGACACACCACACTGGTGCTGGTGCTGGTGCTGGTCCCGGTGGGTTGGTCTCTGCATGACTTTCATTTATTCATTCCGCATGTTCCGATTCCAAAATCCTAGTCAGAATCAGACCGAGAACAGCTCGTCCGAGTGTATTTCCATTTAATGCGCTGGCAAATAAATTTCGATAGAGCGCATAAAAGCCACTGGGCCGGCAACTGGTCCTGCCCCCCGTCGCCCGCCGCCCCCTCAGTCGGCATTGGAAGTATTTATGTTGTGGATATGCCATCTAATCGATATGCGGGCGCGCAAACGCAACGCCAACATGAGCAACCGAAAACCGAAATCAAATTAAATGAATTATTTAATGAAACAACAAGCGAGATTACGAGATTATGTGAGTTACGCGCCGGAATGTTTTATGAATGTTTATGGCCGCGTAAAATCTATTACGTCACACACACACACACACACACACACACAAAGAGATGGCAGGAGCAGAAGGGCTATCGACGCAGCGGTCGTAACTCAACGCACCCGCCGACCCAAACTCAATGCAACTTGAGTGAAGAAGTTTGGGAAATGTCTTTAAGGCGCGATTGAAACTCGCCGACAAACTCTAAAAGTTGGCTTTTAAGGAATAAAAAGTGGAGCTGATTGAAATTGCATTGAGTGCTGACGTGTGTGATTACTTTTTACTGTTGGTCCTTCGAGCCGGATATTGGGTGGAGCGCGAGTTTGGATATTTCAAATGCTCTACACACTTTTTTTGAATGAAAGAGAAAGCATAGATGGAGGTGCTTTGACGTATATGTAGACTTATGATGTATAAAGACATTCCATACTGTTGGTCCTCCGAGCCGGATACAAGGTAAATATACTAAAGTGAATTACAGACGTTCTATAGAATTGGTCCTTTGAGCCGGATCCCAAGTAGAGGCCTATTTTCGATCAGGAAATCATCACAGACCTTTCATTAGAGCGTTTTAAACAAGGATTCAGAGCTGAAGAGTATTACAGACGTTCTATACAGCTGGTTCTTCGAGCAGGATCCCAAGTAGAGGCCTATTTTTGATCAGGAATTCATCACAGACTTCTCATTAGATCGTTTTAAAACAGAATTGAGTAATGAAGAGTATTACAGACGTTCTATAGAATTGGTCCTTCGAGCCGGATCCCAATTAGAGGTCTGTTTTTGATCAGCAAATCATCACAGACTTCTTATTAGAGCAATTGAGTGATGAAGAGTATGAAAAACATACTCTACAGTTGGTCCTTCGAGCCGGATAAGAGGTAGATATACAGGGGAGTATGAAAAACGTTCACTACAGTTGGTCCCTCAAGCCGGATCCCAAGAAGAGGTCTATTTTTGAGCACGAAACCATCACAGACTTCTCATTAGAGCATATAAAGGTATAAAGGACGTTGTTAAAAGTTGGTCCTTCGAGCCGGATGCAAGTTAAAGTGCTATTCCTAAATGGGAAATCATCACAGACTTTTCTGTAAAGCCTATTGCAAATGCATCAACATTTCTCTATACAAATTGCAATGATATTCTATACATTTTGCTGTTCTAGCCGGATAAGCGAAACATATCCTTTCCTAATCAAAGATCAAAATGTTTTCGCATTTGAAAATTTGACTAGAAATTACCATGAATCCCTTTAGGGTATCTAAACTTCAGTACAGGATTTGGTTACTACTTTTTTTTTTGTAGTTGGTCATGTGTTTCACTTATCCAGACATGCACACACACACACACACACACACACACAGACAGACAGACAGACAGCGTCGTGTAAGTAAGTAAGTGAGTGAGTTTATTCCAGCTAAGGATGACTTTCATGTGCGATGGCCTGCCATGCATATAAATGATAAAAATCCATGCTAATGTTTGTACATATACAATGTATATGTCTCTCTGTTTCAATGTGTGTGTGCGTGTGCTTCTGCCTGGGGAACCGAAATGAAAGCCAAGGCTAATGGCATGCTTAAGTTTCAATTATTGGTAAGCGAATTGCCTGGGAATCAAAATGATTTTGCTCTTTTGATTTGGCAAAACGTATCCCAGCTAATTAGGTTGCGCTCCTTGAATGGGGCATATCAATCTCTGTTCCTGATTGATGCCCCTCGCCCGCGTATTTGCTGTCAAAAATGTAATTCCTGATGGGACGACAAATCCCATTCCTAAGCCCAAGGCTTCCGAAAATAGTGTTGATGCCCGAGGCAACTTTTCGCATTTATTCTTGCAAGCCCGGAGGAAAAATGCGAATCGAAAAACTAACCCAAAACGAAGAAGCCGCATTTAAATTCGACAGCGGGAGGCGGTGGCAAGGCGTGTCAAGGAATTGAAAGACTTTTCTCTCTCTCTGTGTGTGTGGGTTTTTTTGGTGACGTTGCACGTTGCACCCCACAGCAAGGTTGAGGAGGGCAAATGCCAGAAATAATGGCTTGCCAGCGCAAGAAAAATTGCCAACGAAAAGTTTTTAACTACGTGGAGCCGGGCCGGGCCGGGCTGGTTGAGAGACAGGGTTGCGTGTAATTTGGTGCCAAGCTTAAGGAATGCTTTTGGCCCAGTTTTAATGCCAGTTCGAAGCGAACACGAAGACAGTTGGTATCGAAGCTCCATTCCTGCGGTTATTCCCACCAGCTTCAGCCATGTCGAGGTGTGCGTGTCGTAATTGCAGCCGCGCAACGGAAATGAGAATTTGGCCAGTTGAATGGATTGAACATTGTGAATTTAAGTTCAACTTGAGGAAATCTTTAAGGCGTGTGAGAGACAACAGCAAGTTGGGGCAGATGTTGGCATTGTTGCTGTAGATTTTGTATAGTTTTTTTTTAAATTTTTTTTGTATTTTAAAGTATTAGAGGCGAAAGCCTCGGATGAGTATGTGAAGATGAGATTCCCATGTTGGAAAATTCGTCCCCAGGGCGGGGAAATTCCGGAAAATTCTGTACTGAAAAAGCTAATTTTCAATTGATTCACCTTAAGCTCGGTTTGTTTGGATAGTAAGAGAAATAGCTTGAGAAGTGTTTCTCCGATGTTAGAAAATCTGTTCTCAGGGCGGAAAATTGTCTCTCTAAAACTTTAAATGTGTTCCGATTGATTTTAAACTTGGTTTGTTTGGTTGGTTTAGAGAAACGTTTTTCCAGTGTTGAAAAATCCTTCCTTGAGATGGGAAAATCCCGGAAAATGCAGTATTTAACAAATGATTTTCAACCGATTGACTTTAAGTTTGGTTTGTGTGTGAAGATTAAGCCAAATAACTAGAGCATTACTTTTCCCATGTTGGAAATTTGGCACCCAGTGCAAGAAATTCCAAAAAATTCTTGCTGATTCAATAGTCTTGGTACTAGGAAAACCTCTAAAACTGTTTTTGATGCTAGGAAAACGGTTGTCAGGGCGGGAAAAGCCCGGAAAATTCTGTATGTATAAGACTATCTTTCAACCGATTGACTTTAAACTCTGTTTGTGTGACTAGTAAACGGAACTAAATGAGTAGTGTTGGAAAATCCTTTTTCAAGGTGCAAATTCTGAACTCAAAGTGCTATTTTTCATCCGATTGACTGAAAACCTGAATTGATTGAATAGTAGGCCAAAAAGTTTGAGTTGAGGTTCTAAAATGCTTACTCAGCGAGGGAAAATCCCGGAAAATTCTGTATACAATTAACTATTTTTGTTACCATTGCTTTGAAACTCAGTTTGTAAAAGTGGTAAGCGAAATAATTTGGAAAAAATGATTTTACCTAGTTGGAAAATCCGTTCTTAGGTCGGAAAATGTTGGGAAAATTCTGATTTTAAAATACTATAATTCATTCGACTGCCTTAAGACTCGATTTGTATGTACAGTAAGCAAAATAGTTTTCAAAATGATGTTCAAATGATGCAAAATTTGTCCTCGGAGCCGATAAATGTTCGGAAAATTCAGCATTTAACTTCTTAAAACTGGTCTAAAAGCTTGATTTTCAAGTGCGGGGCTTGTTTTTAAGTGAACAGCTTGGTGTTTAAGCTGATCTATGTACAATGGGGGTTGCCAATTTGAGAAAAGATGGTTTACAATTGGGAAATATGTTTGAAAATTTCCCATTTCTAGTTCATAAGGCGGCTATAGTTCCAGCACACAATGCATGCGACGCCAAAGCCCTGCCCCCCTCCCCCCCTTAGATTCTTGGTACAACTTTGCCAACTTGCAGGGATATCAGTGCAATCCTGCTGCAGCACACGCGTCTCACACGCCGCTGTCCTTAAAATTCTGCCAGTTAAGTATTTGAAAATCGTTAAAGTTGAGGCATGCTGACAATTTTTGGGGCTTGTTTGTTAAAGCCCAAGAATTTGATTATACAACAATAAATCCTTTGGTCCATTTGCCACAGAACTTACTAAGCTGAGAGCGAGAGGGAGGGAGGGAGGGAGGATGGAGAGGAGAGAGGAGAGGACGGACCGGCCGCTGTAAAGTTTTGCTGCCTTTTTGGTATTTGGGCCGCGCTACGTTTTGCCAAGAGGCTCACGTAAAATTAGCATGTGAAAATATTTGTCAAAGATTTGCGCAAAATTATGTGCAGTGTTTGCGCAAACACACACACACAGACACACAGACACACACACACACATACACGTGGGAAAGTTTGCAGAATTTTAATTTGAATTTTGCGCTTCGAGTTTTTTGAGGGCTCATATGGCCAAAAAGTTTTTGCCGAAAAATTATGTTCCAACATAAACTAAAAATTTCCAAAAAAAAAAAAAAAAAACAAATATGAAAAAAAAATTGTTTGCCAAAGTTTTAAGCTATTTACATAAGCTTACTCGGCGGTGTGTGCCAGAGCGAGAGAGCGAGACAAAGAGAGAGAGGGAGATGGGGAAATGTTTGCTATATGAGCCAAGTTTTTGGTTTATTCTTTGCTTTCCTTCTCTTTCTTTCTTCCTTTTTGGCCGGTTTTCTTTTTTTTTTTTTTTTGGGTCAGCTTGAAATTGTTGGACTCATGGGGATAAAATACGCGAAGGATTAGCGCACAACAAGCTGGCAAAGCCGCCGCAGGGGGGAAGGGAGGGGAGGGGAGGGGGCTATGGAGTGAGTGAGGCTTCTTTTGTATGGGAGGCCTTTTAATGGCATTGAAAATGGTCGCCGAGCCGATCCAATGATGACCACGACAATGAGTGGTGGGTCGGGGGAGGGGTGGTGGGGTTTGGGGTTTGGGGGGGTTGGTTCGTTCGTGGTGTCCAATTACGTCGCATAAACAATGCGTTTTTTATGGCGCTTGCGATTATGTGACCCAACACCAACAACAACAACAACAACAACAATAACAGATAAGCCGCCACGACGCCGCGGGCCACGCTGACGTATACGTGATTTTTTTTTTTGTTGTTTTTTTTTTTTGTTGCCTTCTGGCCCCGATTTCTTTATGTATCTTGCACATTTAAGCCATATGTGAACGTGTTAAGGCAACAAACCAACATGCAAGCCAAACATGATAAAAAAGAACAACATTTTGATAGGCATTTTGCATGCTGAAATAACAGAATCAATGCAATAAATGGTTCAACTCGAAAGTTTGGTGAAATTGTTTCATTTTCAAGTGAAAATATTGCAGAAGCTTTGATCCGTCGACTTTGATTGGGAAGGCTGATGACATTTGAATTCATTTGAGTCAATTTCCTTGCAAATCTAACGAAAAAGTCAAGCAAAAGCTAAAAGATTCCACAAAATATACAGAAATAAGGCTCAAAACGTTATATATTCCTGATCAATTAGCTAATATTTTAGACTCAGTTGTCTATCAAGTTTTTTTCTTGAAGTTTAAGTTTATATTGAGGCATCTTTGGTTAAAAATGTGCCTTTCTATACTAACATGGTCCTTCGAGCCGGATGTGTGACCTTTTATCAATATTTACGTTAATTTTGACGCCTCTTTCCTTAAAAATCTGCCTTTCTCTATTTACATGGTACTTCGAGCCGGATGTGTGACCTATAATCAACATCTAGGTTATTTTTAAAGCACCTTTCTTTACAAATCTGCCCTTCTATATTAACAAGGTCCTTCGAGCCGCATGTGGCACCTTTTATCAATATTTACGTTAATTTTGACGCCTCTTTTTTTAAAAATCTGCCTTTCTATATTAGCATGGTCCTTCGAGCCGGATGTGTGATCTTCTGAGCTTAGTTTATATGGCTTACAGATGCTTGCAAAGCTCCATTTGTTAAGAAACCTACAATAAAAATAGAAAATAGTCCCTTGCAAGGCCTAAGATCAATCAAAAACAAGCAGAAAATGCAACGGTACAAAGATATGAAGGCTGTTAGGGTGTTTTTAGCTCTAAGACTGTCTTACATTTGCTTCAAATATAACTCTTTTTTTACTTTTTAAGCTGATGAAAGCTGTTAGGGTATTATTAGCTCCAAGACTATCTCCAATTTGCTTCAAAAATGGCTTTTATTTCTACTTTCTATAACCTTTTAAGCTGATTGAAGCTGTTTTGGTGTTTTTGGCTCTAAAACTATCTTAAATTAGCTTCAAAAATGGCTCTGTTTTTACTTTCTATTACTTTTTAAGCACACTGAAATTCTATTTTTTTTTTTGCACATTTAAATTGACCTCTGTAATATTTGTGCTCCATTGCCGAGCGTTTAATGTGCCTTTAATTTCCCTCTCTCCCCATTTGTCTCTCTTCCTCTCTCTTTCTATCGCACAGCGTATGCAAATGAAATTGTATTGTATATGGCCATATAAAACTGATATCTGGCTCACTAATCTAAGATACAAACAATATATTCAAAAAGCGACCTAGATCCTTGCTTAACGTCGAATAACAACAACAACAACAACAGCAACAACAACAAGGACTGCGATAATAATAACAATAGTAAAAGTGAATGCCAGCCTGAATGATAGAGGGAAGCGAAACTGAAACAGAAACGGGAACGGGAAGCTTCTGGGGGTAACAAGGGAACAGGGGAATGGGAATGGGAATGCCTGTCATGGTGGTCGAACGGTCGTTCGAGCTGGCGGTGGGAGACAGGCAATGGCATAGAAATGAAATCAGTTAGAATATTGAAAAATTACACTCGAAAATGAAAATAAACAAAACAGGCGAAAAGTAGGCAAATGTCAGTGAAAGTGAGGAGGAGGAGAACTAGACCAAAGATTTGGGTTTGAAGCATTTGAGATCTAGAAGATTTTAAGAGGGAAATTTAGTTTGATTTGTAAATCTAAGTGGGTAATTCCGAGATTAGCTCATAAACCCTCAGAATGCTGCAACTTATTCAGAGTTAGAATGAAAGACTTAAATATCAGAGAAAAGTATTGAAAAAGGATGGAAAAGATAAAGAAATAGCTAGCTAACTTTGGCTCGACTGAAGTTTTTTTATACCCCTGCAGCGTGTTTTTCGAACCAAGACTACTTTTTGGACCTTACTTTTCTATGGGATCTATACTATATAGATGTCCGATTTGGACCAAACTTAATGGAATCATGGGAAAGCATAGCAAACTAAGAAATGCAAAGTTTGGAAACATTTTCATTCAAAACAAAAAAGTTTTTCTCACTAAAACTAGTTTTTCAACCGATCGTTCCTATGACAGCTATATGCTATAGTCAATCGATTTTGACAAAACTATGTAGAATTGTGTGAAAGCACACCAAATGTATAAATGCCATTTTAAAGGACATTTCCTTTGAAAACAAAAAACTTTTTCCCACTAAGACTACTTTTCAGACCCTACTTTTCTATGACAGCTATACTATATAGATGTCCTATTTCGACCAAACTTGGTAGAATCATGGAATATCATTTCAAACTAAGAAATGCAAAGTTTGGAGACATTTTCATTGAAAACAAAAAAGTTTTTCTCAATAAAACTAGCTTTTCGACCGATCGTTCCTATGACAGCTATATGCTATAGTCAATCGATTCGGACAAATCTTTGTGGAACTGTGTGAAAGCATATCAAATATATAAATGCTAATTTTAAGGACATTTCCACTGAAAACAAAATAGTTTTTCCTACTAAGACTACATTTCAGAGCCCACTTTTCTATGACAGCTATATTATATAAGTGTCCGATTTTGACCAAACTTAGATTAATAATGAAAAAGCATATTAAACTAAGAAATGCAAAGTTTAAAGACGTTTTCACAAAAAACAACAAAGTTTTTCTCATTAAAACTAGTTTTTCGACCGATTCTTTCTATGACAGCTGTATGCTATAGTCGTACGATCCGGCCAGTTCCAACAAATGTGCTGCGTATACGTACAAAAAGACTTCATGCAAAGTTTGATGAAGATATCTTGCAAACTGACGTAGAAGATGGCAGAGAAACGAACGAACATGGCTAAATCTACTCAGCTCATCATGCTGATCAGGAATATATATACTTTAAGTGGTCGTAGGTGCATCCTTTTTGCTTGCCTTCTCCGTCCTGTGTTGCTCGAAGAAGTACAGAGTAATTGCAAGTCGAGTCGCTCGATTGTTGTCAAAAAATTCAATATAAATTAAGGCAAAAGTATAAATTGAGTTTAAAATAAAATTGTTGGTCAAGTCAGTGCTGCCTTGTGTTGGGCTCCGCACACTTCGGGGGTAGTTTAAGGGGTAGCTGCTGCTGCTGCTGCTGCTGCTTTTCCCTCCCTACAACCACCCACCCAACACTGCCTTCTCCTAACCGATTATTGTGTGGCCCACGTCATTTTGCGTATCGATGACGTCGACACAATTTTCGTTACGTTGCTTTTGGCATTGTTTGTTGGTCGCACAAACAAACACAAACAAACCAACAAACAAACAAACACACACACACACACAGACACACACAGAGAGAGAGACTCGGCTGTTCTTTGTATTGTGTTGTGTTTGCCTTTCATGCTCTTTGTCTTGGCTTTATTTCCGCTACTGCTGCAGTTTCCTCCTCCATCCACCCGCCCCCACCCGTCCCCTCCCTCTCCGCACAACAACAATCTTCATTTCGCCTTTTGTCAATTGACAGTGAAAACTAACGATACGGAAAAGTAAACGCACTGTGAGTAATATTAGTTTGTAATTTGATTTTATGCTTGTTTTCCTTGCCTGCCTAGCAGGAGCAAGAGGGTGGAGGCAGGGTGACTTGGTAGGGCTAGGGGTAGGGGGTTGGTGGTTGGGCTAGGAGCTACAATTGCAGCTTCATCTTCGTCTTTCTACTTAGCGTTAATGCGCTGACAATTGTTTATATGAGCGCAAGTTGAGCCACTTAAATTAATTTAATGTGCGTGTCTCATGTTTGTTTGTTGCCATTTCTATCTACTTGACTTTCTTTTTTAGCCATAAATGGCTGTTTGTGTGTGTGTGTGTGTGTGTGTGTGTGTGTAATGGAGTAGGGGCCAATGATGAGAAAAACCATGGAGAATGGCTTCCGCTGGAATTTGATGGGGTGTTTCAACAGCAAATGAAATGCTTAAGCTTACATAATTTTGTTGTGTTGTTTTTAGGTTTCGAAATGTAATAGGCAGCAAATTGAATAACTTTCAACTGAGAAATGAGCAACCTGAGGCAAGTCTGCCTTACTTTTATACTTCTCCATACTATACTCTCTATATACTGTCTATACTTCAACTAGCTTTAATTACAAGTCATAAAAGCCTAGCTAAAGCTTAGCTAACTTCGTTTGTGCTGAAGTTTTTAGACCCTCGCTTAAATATTTTCCAAACAAAATACTCTTTTTCCCATTTTCCGACCGACTGTTCCTATGGGAGCTATATGATATAGTCATCCGATTTGGCCAAAAACTTTTAAAATTATGTTAAAGAAGGTGAAACAACTAAATATAAAATTGCTGGATGCTACCACTAAAAACAAAAAAGTTTTTCTAACTAAGACTGTTTTTCACACCTATCTGTTGTATGACAGCTATACCACATAGTTGTCCGATTCTAATAAAACTTGGTAGAGTTATCAAAAAACATAGTAATCTTACGATTACAAAGTTTGGCGAAGTTTCCATGGAAAAGAAACAAGTTTTTCATACTAAAATTAGCTTTCCGACCGATTGTTCGTATGGGAGCTATACGATATAGTCATCCGATTTGGCCAAAAATTTGTAAAATTATGTTAAAGCAGGTGAAACAACTAAATATAAAATTGGAGGATGCTACCATTAAAAACGAAAAAGTTTTTCTAACTACAAAGTTTGGAAACGTTTCCATTGAAATGAAACAAGTTTTTCATACTAAAACTAGTTTTCCGACCGATTTTTCCTATGGGAGCTATTTGATATACTTATCCGATTTGGACAAAAATTTATAAAATTATGTTAAAGCAGGCGAATCAAACACATACAAAATTGCAGGATGCTACCACTAAAAACAAAAAAGTTTTTCAAACTAAGACTGTTTTTCACACCTATCTGTTGTATGGCAGCTATACCATATAGTTGTCCGATTCTAATAAAACTTGGTAGAATTATCAAAAAACATAGAAAACTTATGAATACAAAGTTTGGAAACGTTGTCATTGAAAAGAAACAAGTTTTTCATACTAAAACTAGTTTTCCGACCGATTGTTCCTATGGCAGCTATGAGATATAGTCATCCGATCCGTTGGGTTTCGACATATTAGTAGCGTGCAGCAAAAATAAGACTCTGTGCAAAATTTCAGCTGGATAGCTTCAAAACTGAGAGACTAGTTCGCGGAGAAACAGACAGACAGACAGACGGACAAAGCTCAATCGACTCAGCTCATCACCCTGATCAAGCATTTATATATATAGTTTATGTGGTCGGAAATGAATATTTCTATGCGTTGCAAACTTCTGGGCAAAATTATAATACCCTTTGCAAGGGCATAAAAAGTCACTCAAAAAGTAACTTCAAGTCGACACTCAAGATGTAATCATAAAATATACAAAAAGTAAAAATTAGTCTTTCTCAAGATTTCCCTGTCATGACATGCAAATGTAAGAGCTCTCCTACCGACTTTTTTTTTTTTTGTTTATTTGTCAATTTTCAGGTCTCTCATCAAAAATGAGCCTCAAATTACCCACAAATGGGGGTCAAGGGCGATGTCAAAAAGTAGATCAAACGACATATGAACCATAACCAAACCATGCCACTGCCCGCCACTCTACTCGACTCCAAGCCTGACAACATCATGGGGGGACAAAAAAAGAAGATAAAAAAAACGAAGCCGGAACAACATGAAAGCGATTGAAGTTTTCTCTTCCTTTTTTTCTTTTTTGGCTTGGACTAATGAAATTCCAGCTGCGGCAGCGAAACGTGCAACGTATGAAAGAGAACATTGGGGGGAGCCTTATTGATTAGACACCCCGCTAGCCAGCCAGCCAGCCAGCCAGCCAGCCAGGCCAAAGCCAACCCGCCAGGCCGAGTTATTATTGAAGGAGAGAAGTTTGCTTCATTTTTTTTTCGTTTTTTGTTGCAATTGGAAAAATTGTCAACGTGACTGCAGCAAAAAGAGACGAAAATGCTGACAAGGTCGTTGCAGCAGGTTGGGGTGGAGGAGTTGAGAGGGGAGCGGCTTGTTTTGCAATAATTGCTACTGCGCCAGCAACTACAACAACAACAGCAACAGCAACCAACAATTGACGATGACGTCGCTGGGTTTTGGTTTGGTTTGGTTTGGTTTTGGTTCGGTTCGGCTGGCTTGCCGTTTCGTTTGTTTTATTGTGGCTTCTTTTACTCTACAACAACAACAACAACAACACGACCTAACATTGCTCATTTATATGGAGACTGTCCAAAAACCCTACCCAACCCACCCTTGCTTCACTATTCACCGCAATTTGTGTGCCTGCAGTGACCCAGTAACATGGAAAACGCCGCAGTTGCTTGTATCCCCTTAATCCCCCCTCCGCCACGCCTCGGCACTATCAAGCAAGCAAGCAAGCAACCCCTTTTTGCCATTTGCGAAGCGTCTTCCGCACAAATGCCTCCATTTGACCCACTTAAATGGCGTAATTTATGATTTTATAGTGTGAATTTTTTTTTTTTTTTTTTAAAGTGGCGCCTCCCAGCGACGACGTTGAAGAGTTTGTGTTGCTGTTTTTTTTTTGCTTTTGGAAAGAGAGAAATATATGTGCTAAAGAGTCGAATTTGAGTGTTTGCTTTAGTAAAACCGGAAGATTTTTATGTAGAGATCGACCCCAGAGGCTGAAAAGTGGGCTAAAAACTAAACACTTAGGCTAAGGAATAGAATTTGAGTGTTTGTTTTGGTAAAACGAGAAGATTTTGACCAATTTTAGTTGGGGTTCGACCCCTGAAGCTGAAAAATAGTTGTTGAAATATGAACTAGAAACGTAGGGACAATAAAATATGTCCCTAAGAGCTCAATTCGAGTGTTTACTCGAGCATAATAAAAGATTTTGAAGAATGTTCGACCCCAAGAGCTGAAAAAGGGATTGAAAAAGTTTTCAAAACAGTTGGGAATTGCAATGGCAGCACAGCAAATGGGAAAATGTGAGCTACGAAATTGAATTGAAGTTTGTGTTCAACTAAAACAGCAGATTTCAATATAAAAAACCTATTTTAGTTTGAGTTCGACCCCAGAAGCTGAAAAATGGATTTCTAAATGAGCTCTAGCAAGCAAAGGAAGACAAAAGTATGCGGAATTTGAGTGTCTGATTTATGTAAACAGCACACATCTACCAATTAAGACCTATTTTGCCTAAATTTTGTCCCCAGCAGCTGAAAAACAATCTTTGTTACCTAATCTAGAGACAGTTGGGGGCTGCAGGGACTTCGTTTTATGTAAGTTGTTTGCATTCCAGATTGATTTTAACTTGATTAAGCCACGAACTTTTGTCCCACACAGCATTTCATTAAGTAAATGTATTTATTGGAGCCTAAGAAATTCCACATATATTTATAATCCCAAAGCTCTTTTTGGTCTCAATTCATTACAATTCGCCCACCCCTAACCACAGTTTTGATACCCTCCTATAAATCTGTCCAAAACAAAATACTCGCTCGCATATTTGGTATCATCTGGAGTGGCTGGCACGATTTATGTTTTGTTAATTTTCTTGCCAAACTCTACACACACACACACACAGAGAGAGAGAGAGAGAGAGAGAGAGACAGACAGACAGACAGACATAACTTTATGTACAATATTTCACATATGACTTATGTATGGCATTAGGCAAAAATTCACAACTGGCCATATTCTTGGACTGGATTCTTGTTTTGCTCAAAAACTCGTATCTTATTATGTAAATGGATATTTGGCTTACTTTCAAAAAGAAAAGACCCAAAAATGTGGGTGGCTGGTGGTGTCCTTTTCTTACTTATTTGTATGCCAACCGAAAATTTGTGGTCTAAAGTTTACCTGCAAAAGACAAGAGAGCAGAAGGAGAAGAGTTGAGTTAAGATTTGAGAATAATTTGTGGTAAATTAAGAACTTGTTATCAGACATATATGGAATACATAATGGGTGTTGATGAAAGCTGGAAGCTAGAACAACAAATATAACATTTAAAAGGTATTTTATTATAGACGTGGGCTTGAATTCAGTTTGAAAAAGCTCGACAAAGTTCCTAATTAGCTCAAAACAGTAAAAATGTGGCGTCACAGGTACCGTGTGAAGTACCCACCATTGACGAAATAGTCAACATTGTTGTTTGGTAAATATATATAGGAACTAATAAATGGTAAATACATTATGAATATATATTATAAAACATAAAAATTTAATAAGAAATCGTAAATAGTAACTAAGGGCCGTTTTCTAATCTGCTACATAGAGCTATCTGTCACATAAAACTACAAATAACAGAGCAAAATGGCTTCGGCCTATCTGAGCTGAGACATAGCAGCTATTTAGATACGAGAAAGCTAAGCTGACTTCGTCTGTGCCGAAGTTTTTATACCCTTGCAAGTGCTCGCTTAAATATTTTCAACAAAATACTCTTTTTCCCATTTTCCGACCGATCGTTAGTATGGGAGCTATATGATATAGTCATCTGATTTGGACAAAAATTTGTAAAATTATATGAAAGCATGTGCAACAAACACATACAAAATTGCAGAATGCTTCCATTAAAAACAAAAAAGTTTTTCTAACTAAAACTGTTTTTCAGACCTTACTTTTGTATGGCAGCTATACCATATAGTTGTCCGATTTTAATAAAACTTGGTAGAATTTAAAAAAAACCCTAGAAAACCTACGATTACAAAGTTTGGAGACGTTTCCATTGAAAAGAAAAAAGTTTTTCATACTAAAACTAGTTTTCCGACCGATTGTTCCTATAGGAGCTATGAGATACAGTCATGCGATTTGGCCAAAAATATGTAAAATTATGTGAAAGCAGGTAAAACAAATAAATATAAAATTGGAGGAAGCTACCATTAAAAACAAAAAAGTTTTTCTAACTAAGACTACTTTTTGGACCCATCTTTTGTATGGCAGCTATACCATATAGTTGTCCGATTTTCAGCAAACTTGGTAAAATTATAAAAATGCATAGAAAACTTATGAATGTAAAGTTTGGAGAAGTTTCCATTGAAAAGAAAAAAGTTTTTCATACTAAAACTAGTTTTCCGACCGATTGTTTCTATGGAAGCTATGCGATATAACCATCCGATCAGGTCGGTTCCGACATATTATTAGTGTGCAGCAAAACCAAGACTCTGTGCAAAATTTCGTCTCGATAGCTTCAAAACTGAGAGACTAGTTGGCGTAGACAAAGCTCAATCGACTCAGCTCGTCACACTGATCAAGAATATATATAGTTTATGGGGTCGGAAATGAATATTTCTATGCGTTTCTATGATATATATCATATATCATATATCATATATCATATATCATATATCATATATCATATATCATATATCATATATCATATATCATATATCATATATCATATATCATATTTCATATATCATATATCATATATCATATATCATATATCATATATCATATATCATATATCATATATCATATATCATATATCATATATAATTTATCACATATCATAAATCATAAATTGCAAATAATAAATCATATTTCATAAATCATAAAACAGAAATCATACTTAATAATTAATCAAAATAATAAGAAATAATCATTAGTTGACACGCACACACATGCTACAAAGATGCATCAATATGTGACCCACATACAAAAGCTACATCAACAGAGCGCTAAAATTTATGAAATTTCCCAAAAACCATTTAAAACCTGGCATATTAAATTCAAATATTTTTGGCATTTTTGGTTGCCTACTTTCGTTGGGCTTTTCTCATAATATTCATAATGGCACTGCTCACACACACACACACACACACACTGTTTCCCCTTATTTCGGTTATAAATTATATCGATTTTCCCACCCAAAATTTCCACTCATTGATACTTAATCCCATAAGTTTCTTGGCCTTCCCGATCTCACCCTGCCATTAATTCCGTTTGAAAAGCAGCTGGCAGTGCCATTAAATTTACCGCAAAACGCTGCCATTCGCCCCCAACCCACCCTTACCCCCCATTCATTCACCAAAATAACAAATCTGCATAAAAAATAATTTCTGTATAGGCGGAAAAGTGGCTACAAAATTAATCGAGAAAAAGCCGTGCGACGTCATCATCGAGATTCAAAATGAGCGACGGCAATTTGTAAGCCATAAATTTTAAACAGAATTAATGGCGTTAGACATTCAACATCCAGTCAGCCAGCCAGCCTGCCTCCCGCCCAGCTGCCCCTGCCCCTGCTGCTGATGTTGGAGTATGAAATGAAATCAATTGAATTAATTATTGGCGCTTAATTGATTGAAACGAAGCGAGTTTCTCTGCCAAACCTCACCCCACCACACCCCACCCCACCCCATCCTCACACAGCAGCGCCAGCAGCATTGTTGTTGCTAAATAGAGCGTATTTTAGCCATTTCATTTTCATAAAATCAATTAGCCGTCGACGTTGCCCCATTTTCAATGTTTCGCGGGGAGCAGGAGGAGAAGGTGGAGGAGGAGGAGGCGAAAGAGCGAAGCCTGAAAACAAACAACAGCCAAAGCTTGGCATGCAAAAATCGTGGCCAGAGTTGCCTAGGGGAGGGTGCATATTATTCTGTTGCATTAGTCGCCCTCCTGGCGAAATTCGTACCAGTTTGAGTTTATTGATTGGCCAGGGCCCTCGCCCCCTCCCCACCCTTTTTGGCATCACCACCTGATCCCGGGTTCTGGATTCCCTGCTTCTTGTTTGCATTTTTGGCCATTTCTATTGTTGATTTTGTCTTAAACGGTTTTTGTTTTGTGCATTTATTGCATTTCTTTGTTTTGTTTTCTTGTTTTTTTTTTTTTTTGTTTTTGTGCCGGAAAACTCAAATTGAATTTGGGGAAATTGTATTGTAAGTTCCAGGCTAAAATTAGTTTGGCTGGTGAATGCAAAATTTTTGATTTATCAACCCCATTTTGGCAGTTCCAGTTGGGTATGGGGGTGGATGGGATCCGATTGCAACGGATTACAACTACTGAAAGCGAATTGGCCATTGACTGTTGGTTGGAGAACCGAACTCGATTAAAGTTGCTGCCATTTAAATTCAAAATTGTACACAGCATTTTAAGCTGGGTAACTAATTGGGGGTAGGCTAAGCTTGCAAATGCAAAATGAATTGAATGATTGCTGATTTCCTTTATATTCTATGATATTCCTTCAGTTGCTGGACTAAATATTTCCATTAATCATGTAAATCTTTCATAGAATGTATTATTTTAGTATAAAGCTAGTTTTAAGGGAATTTTGCACGGCTACTAACTGATCCACCCTCGTTTTTTTCTGTCCAAAAATGAAAATTTTAGCGTTATTTCAGCTATTTGATACACAAACTGAAACATTTTAGTTGAAAGTTAGTTTTTAGGGAATTATACACGGTTACTAATTGATCCACCCTCGTAGTTTAGAGTCAAAAATATTAATTTGAGCTTTATTTCAGCTTTTACCAACACAAAATAAATAATTTTAGCATAAAGATGATATTTAGGGAATTTTAGACGAGTACTTATTGATCCACCCTCGTAGTTTTTGGCCAAAAATATTAGTCTGAGCTTAATTTAGGCTTAAAAAAAACACAAAGTCAATCACTTATGTAGAAATGTCATATTTAGGTAAATTTGCCCATGTACTTATTGATCCACCCTCGTAGTTTTTAGCTCAAAGTATCAGCCTAAGCTTAGTTTCGGCTATTACAAACACAAAATAAGCTATTTGTGTAAAAAAATCATATTTAGGGAATTTTACACTTGTACTTATGGACCCACCCTCGTTGTTTTTAGCCAAAAATAGAAGTCTTAGCTTTATTTCGGCGTTTTCAAACGAAAATAAAATTATTTTTATTAAAATATAATTTTTAGGCAATTTTGCACGAGTACTTATTGATCCACCCTCGTGGTTTCTAGCCAAAAATTAAAGTTTTAGCTTTATTTCGACTATTTCAAACTCAAATCATGTCATTTTTGTAAAAAGTTAGTTTTCTTGGAGTTTTACCAGGGAACTTTTTGATCCACCCTCGTTGTTTTTTATCCAAAAATACTTATCCCAGCAAGACTAACTGATACACTGTCTTAAAATATATTTCTGAAGATTTTTAAACTTAAAATCTATGAACTGAAGGTGTATTTTGCATTCTAGTTCAGAGATCGGCAATGAGAGCAGAGAAATCGACAGAATAGCATTCCGCTGCAGAGAAAAGATGTCAGTGCGGTGAGCGCTTATAAAGAGTCGCAATTCTTTACTTCAGATGTCTACCGAAAATGTGCTCTCTAGCCAGTGCTGAATTCTCTGCTCCCACTGCCGACCACTGGTTAGGAGCTTTAGCTCGAAACTTTGCATCAAATAACAAATTGTCATCCAAATCGTTCAAATATTTGATGATTGGCGAACGCAAGTGCAAGATGTCAAAATGTCCCCTAAAAATCAAACCATTTGAATTTCTGGCACACTCACACACTCACTTTATCATTCATTCATCAACGAGTGCATTCATTTATTCATTTCGATTCGCATATCAGTTTTGCCGGATGCTGCCCTCCCTGCCATGACTCAAATGGCACAACCCCCTTCTCTTCCACCCGCCCCTCCACCATTCCGTCGCATTCACACCCGCCGCCGCACTCAGTCATGCGGTTGGCGCAGTGTTGCATACTTTCCGGCTGCCTTCTCTCTTTTTGGCTCTTGACTTGACGTTTGGCAGGCGCCGGCGACCAGCGCGCACGTTGACCTTATTTGCATGCAGCCGCCGCGAATCAATTCTTGGCAGGCCGTGCACACCCACACCCACACCCACACCCTCACCCACCCGCCACCCACCATCATCTATTGCGGTGGTGGCCAACAAATTGAAACGAATTCTCGTATTGGAGTTCGAATTGCAATTGAAATTGGTTGCAGAGGTGCAGACGGAGGACGCGGAGGAGGCGGCGGAGGAGGAGGAGGTGAGGGCGCTCGCTTTTATTGCGGCCAAAGTTTTCTGTGTTCGCTTCTGTTTTGTTGATTATTGTTGGCGGCGTTGATTTAATGCAAAAAGCCGACAACAACCTCGTCGGCGACGCTGGCAGCAACTTCTACGACCATTAAAACAGGCCCCCACGATGGAGAAGATGTGGCAGGAGAAGAAGCAACAGCAGCAGCAGCAGCAGCGGCAGTAGAAAAAATACACAAAAATGTTAAAAGGCGCTTCTAAGTAAATAACTGGGTTTATGGGTCGATTGGGTGCACCAAATCGTGAGCTGAGCAAAAACTCGGCTAGGAGATATAACCGGCTAGAGGAAGTAGGGGGTGGGCGGAAGGGGCGAAGCAAAACGTTTACAATTAACAAAATTTACAAGAAAAATGCTTAGAAATCAAGAATATACCGAAATCCGCTTAACTCTCGACCAGAAGATACCCTTTAGTTAACCTTCATTTGAAACCTTTTTATATTTCAAAACTGAGTATTGTACCTAGTACCGCTTACTGAGTATCGCGTGTTGTGTGTATCGAGTATTGAGTACTGTCAATCAAGCACTAAGTATCGAGTGAAGAATACTGATTACGAATATGGAGTATGGTATATTAAGTATCGAGTACTGAAGAGAGTATATAATACTGATTACAAATATAGAGTATGGTATATTAAGTATCGAGTACTGAAGAGAGTATATAATACTGATTACAAATATAGAGTATGGTATATTAAGTATCGAGTACTGAAGAGAGAGATTAAGTAATAAGAATTGAGTATCAAGTATCTAGAAATGCGGACTAAGTACAGAGTATCAATATTTAGTACTGAAAATTGAGTAATGAGAATCGAGTACTGTGTAAAGAGAACAAGGTACAGAGAGCTGAGTACTAGTTCTGAGTATGGAGTTCTGAAGATCGCGAACTAAGTAATGAGAGCTGAGTTCCGCGAAATGAGTTTCGAGCATTGATACTTAATACTTAGTATCGAATACAGAGAATCAAGTACTGAGTATTGAGTACTGAGTGAAGAGTACTGAATATAGAGTACTGAGCATAGAGTACAGAGTATTGAGTAATGAGTATAGAGTACTGAGTATAGAATACTGAGTACAAGTGTTGAGTATAGAGTACTGAGAATAGAGTAATGAGTACTTGTAATGGGTATAGAATACTAAGCACAGAGTACTGAGTATAGAGTACTGAGTATAGAGTACTGAGTATAGAATACTGAGTATACAGTACTGAGTATAGAGTACTGAGAACAGAATACTGAGTATGGAGTTCTGAGTATAGAATACTGAGTATACAGTACTGAGTATAGAGTACTGAGTATAGAATACTAAGTATGGAGTTCTGAGTATAGAATACTGAGTATACAGTACTGAGTGCAGAGTACTAAGTATAGAGTACTGAGTATGGAGAGTACTGAGTACTGAGTATAGAATACTGAGAATAGAGTACTGAGTATAGAGTATTGAGTATAGAGTAATAAGTAATGAGTACTGAGTATGGAGATTCTATTAATGAAAACTGAGCACCGCGTACTGAGCATCAAGTAACGAGTATCGCGGGGCAAATATAGAGTATCGATACTAAGTACTTAGTAACGAGTACTTAGAATTACGAACTGAGTGTCGAGTATTGAATATCGAGCTCTGAAAATCACCAACTGTGTATTGAACACCACTTACTGAGTATTAATTATCGAGTATTGCGTACTGAGTATCGAGTAATAACGCTGGGTACTGAGTATCGATACTGAGTACTGAGTATGAGGCACTGAGCACCGTTTAACAAGTATACGTATACTCAGTATCGAGCACTGCGTACCAAGTACTGAGCATCAACTACAGAGTATCGATACGGAGTATCAAATACTAAGTAACGAGTACTGAGTACGTATATTGAGTACTGAGTTTCGCCAACGGAGTATCAAGTACTGAGTATCGCAAGCTGAGTAACGAGTACTGGGTATGTGAGTATAGAGAGACAACCATAGAGAATTAAGTACAGAGTGGCGAGTAATCAGTTCGAGTACAGAGTAACGAGTACAGTACATCAAGTTTTCAGCATGATGTTCTCAGTATCGAGTGCGTACTAGGAAATAATACTTAATTCAAAGCTCAAATACTCGGTGTACTCGATAATTAATGCAAAGAATTCTTTAAAAATTTCCATCATCGGGGGTAATGCATTTCGCTTTTCTGTGGCTGCTTTTCCATTCTTATGCTCGCCTCCCCGTGAAAGCGGAGAAAGTTGGAAAGTGCGTTTTGCGTGTTTTTTGCTGGCGAAACAATTTGTCGTTGCGTGTGTGTGGGAGGGTGGGGGCGGGGGGTGCTTCAAATGGAATTAGTAATGAAGTTTGCCGCGGGTTTACATTTTTGTTTTTTTTTTTTTTTGCCATTGCCCACACTTGGTGTACATAATTGCGTTTGGGGCGCTGATTTTACTGATTTGCTCCAAGTGTTTCCTCTCGCTCTCTCTCGCTTCCTCCCTCCGTCTCTATGTGCGTGTGTGTGTGTGTAAATCAAAGTGCAGTTTGAAGTGAAATTGAAATGGAATGCCCACTACCCACCCCCCTCAGTGGGCAGTGAGGCAAAAATTGGCTTCAAACAAATTGCAAAAACAAAATAAAACATTTCATTGAACAGCGTAAAAATGCAATTAAGGTAGAATTCATTCAATTTGGGCAAACTAATTGTAAAATTGCTTTATAAATTTTCATTAATTTCAGTTTTTCAGTCATGGAACTCAACATGTTTTCAGTTTGCTGACTTCGTTTTTCATTTAATTGCCGAGAGAGTCGCTGCTTTGGTTTCATTTCCAAAGTAGACCTCATTATTTTTCCATTTTTCCCCATTTTTAATTGCCGAATCAGTCGAGTTTCTTGGGGCTTTAATGTTTAGTGGAGCGATTTGGCGGTGTTTAAGATATCTTTAACATTGCCAACTTTGTGGCATATTAAAAGTTTTTCAACTTGTTACCTTTAACTTTGGCCCAAGTTCACTTGGAGCGAAAAAAAAGAAGAAGAAAGAAACCTAGAAGAAGGCATGACCCGCTGCACTAATGTCACACACTTAAGCACTCTCTCTCACACACACACACACACACACACACACAAAGGCAGACGCGGACGTTGTTGGAGTATTTCTCAACTCAAGCAGCGCCAAATGCAATCAAACAAACAAAGTTGGCGCTTGTATGTGTGCTTGTATCTGTGTGTGTGTCTTGTGTGTGTGTGTGTGTGTGTTTTGTGTGAATGTAAAGCATAAGATAGACAATTACACTTTGCCACTGCGGAGAAGAGCACACAACTACACCTCAATTGAGAGCGAGCGAGCGAGATGGAGAACGAGCGGGGGAGGACGAACATTTAGATAAACGCTAAAAGGTAAATGAACTTTATCACCCAGCGAGGTGCAGTTATGTCTGTCTGTCTGTTTGTATGTATGTAGTAGTGTGTCCTTTTGGGCAGACTTCATATTGCATGACCTCTTCTGACTAGGCAAAAAACCATGAAACCTCCTCCTGTCAAGCAAATGCTACATAAATGACACAGCTACAGCTCACTGCCAGATGGGTGCCTTTGGGTGCTTACACTTTACACTAAGCTGCTGCTTAACGGGGAACGACTTGATCACGAATAATGGTATGTACACAGAATAAGCATCATAAAATTACCAAATATATATTAAAACATTTCAAAAGATTTTCAAAAATTTTACAAAATATCAACTATATAGAAAAAATTTAAAAAGTATCAAAAAAATTCAATAAATTATGTGACATATTAAAAAAAAAAAATATATATTATAAATAAAGCTTTAATTAACACAAAAAGATAACAAAAACTTCCAAATATATCAAAAAATTCCAAAAGATTTCAAAATATTGAAAAAAATATTCCAAAATATAAGTAATATATGCAAAATGTTAAAAAAAAAAAAATAGAGAAAAGTTAACTTCGGCTTGGTTGAAGTTTTTATACCCTTGCAAGTGCTCGCTTGAATATTTTCAACAAAAATACTCTTTTTCCCATTTTCCGACCGATCGTTCGTATGGGAGTTATATGATATGGTCATCCGATTTGGCCAAAAATTCGTAGAATTTTGTGAAACCATGTGAAACAATCAAATATAAAATTGCAGCATGCTACCATTGAAAACGAAAAAGTTTTTCTAACTAAAACTGTTTTTCAGACCTATCTTCTGTATGGCAGCTATACCACATAGTTGTCCGATTTTCATCAATCTTGGCAAAAATATAAAAAAGCATAGAAAACTAATGAATACAAAGTTTGGAGACGTTTCCATTGAAAAGATACAAGTTTTTCATACTAAAACTAGTTTTCTGACCAATTGTTCCTATGGCAGCTATGAGATATAGTCATCCGATCTGGTCGGTTCCGACATATTAGTAGTGTGCAGCAAAAAGAAGTCTCTGTGCAAAATTTCACTTCGATAGCTCTAAAACTGAGAGACTAGTTCGCGTAGAAACAAACGGACAGACAGACAGACGGACGGACAAAGCTCAATCTACTCGGCTCGTCACCCTGATCAAGAATATATATAGTTTTTGGGGTCGAAAATGTATATTTCTATGCGTTGCAAGCTTCTGGGCAAAAATATAATTCCCTTTTCAAGCGCTTAAATAGTATAAGAAAATATAAAAGCGAATCAAAAAATTCCACAAGATATTAGAAAATATATAAAAACGTATCAAAAATTACAGAAATATATCAGAAAATATCAAACATAACCAAAAAACTGCAAAAGAGGTTTTTTTTAACGGCTTATGTGAACCGAATCTGTATAATAAGCCACTTATATTAAAAAATCAAATAATAAAAACTATAAAAAAAATAATACATAATTTTTCAAAAAGTATAAATTTATTCAAAAACTATCAAAAAGTATCAAGATAAATGCTAACTTTGATGGTCTTCACACCTTTAATAACTGAAAACTTCAGCTTGCAATGGTAAAATTTCCCACCTTCAAATTCTTATCAAAGATTTCTCCCCTCACCTCTCGCCACGCCCTAATCACAGACATATTCTTCGTCTTTGCCTGGTCATTGCCATATTTCTCATACATTTTTATGTCACGGCATTTGCACAAAACTGCCAGAAAAAAAAAAAAGGGGGCAAGTAGGCAAAAGTGTCAGCGAAATAAAATGGGGGGAAAACTCGGGCGATAATAAAATATGCAAAAAAAAAAAAATGGAGTAAGAAACATACAAGTGGAGGAGATGGGAGTGGTGAGGGGGATGGTGGAGCATAGACAAACAACGTGAAATGCAGAAGCTGGATTTTATAACTGCAGTAATAAATGATAAACAAGTGCAAGCTGTGCAAAATGGGCGTGGCGTGGCGTGGCGCGGAGGGCAGGGCTGGGCAGGATAGCAATTTCATTCGGTTGCTAGGCTGATATTGAAAACTGCTGTGCAAGGAGCAAGGCAAATATTTGTCTCTGTCTGTGTGTCTTTTCACACTCTTGCATTATTTATGCACATGTGTGTGTGTGCGCGCCCGGTACGTGCCTCCTGCAACTGCAACAAAAGCAACGACAGCTGCTCCAGGACCAAAAACCAGGCCTAATTCCCTCAGCTTTCTGTGTGAGTGGAATACATACATATTTATGCCATGTACTTGCCTCGTGTCAAACTTCTAATTAACCTCGTAATTCAGGCAAAACCAAACTGAGCGCCGCCGGGTTGAGCAGAGCAGAGCAGAGCAGCTGCCTGCTGCTGCAACATTTGCTGCTGGCCAACTGCAATGTCAGCCAAAAAGGAGCCCGTTTTTGTCCCATCGCCTGTCGCTGTCATTTGTAATTAAATTTTTGCCCCGTTTAATTGGAAAAAAAAACACACAACAACAACAGAAACAACAACAATAACAATTGCAAATTTCATAAAAATAGAAATCCCATGTAAATTGATTTTAATTGTATGATTAATTGATAAAGATGCGACACGAAAAACAAGCGAAAACAACCAAATTCGATTTTCAGCGATAAACAATTATTGCCAACATTTTTGTGGTCGAATTTCGGATTTAACACACGCACACACACACAGAATTGAAAACTAATTAGGATGAGAATGCGTTGTGATGAGCAAAACAAATTTACAAAACAATGCCACCAAATTTGATCCTAATTAGCTGACTCTGGCCATGTCGCCATATCGTGGAGGGAAAAATCAGATTAAGTGGGGAAAAACAAAGCTTGCAATGCTCTCATCAAGCATTATGTGAGAATTAATCTCAAGCTAAGTACCTCCAGAGGCTAAAATAAAGTCTGGAAACCGATCGAGCACGCTCCTGAATGGTTTTCTTTATGGTTTTTCGATTGAAATGGAAGGCAATGCATTGAAGAACTATTGGAATTCTGTGAAAATCATATTGTGTGCATCAATCACTAGTTAAAGAACCTCAAGAGGCCAGAGATTGATTTAATTTAGTTTTTTGACTGAAATTGAATGCAAAACAATGAAGAACCATGGGAATTCTCTGCAAAACATTATGTGTGGATCAATCTAAAGACAAACAAAGACTGGAAACCAATCGAGTACGCTCTTAATGTTTTTTGTTTATAGTTTTCAGATTGAAAATAAAAGCAAAGCACTGAAGAAGCTTTATAATTCTTTGAAAAACATTTTGTGTGCATCAAACTGAAGATGACTACTTTAAAAGCCTTAAACAAAAACTGAAAGCCGATCGAGTACGCTTTCAAATTTATTTTTTTTAGTTTGTACTATGATGTTGAATGCAATTCAGTAAAGAACATTTGCAATTCTCTGAAAAAAAAACATTATGTTTAAGCCAGTCTCGAGTTAAGTACCCTGAGAGCTTTAAACAAAGACTGGAAACCGATCGAGTACGCTTCTAAATGCATTTTTTGTTTTGTTAGTTTTTTGCTTGAAATGCTATGCAAAGCAATGAGAAAACATGACAATTCTCCGAAAAATGTAGTGTGAGTCCTAAAGAAAGACAGGAAACCGATCGAGTACGCTGCTGAATGTTTTTTTTTTTTTAAGTTTTTTGATTGAAATTGAAAGCCGACAATGAAAAACCACTGGAATTCTATGGAAACCTTCATGTGAAAAACAATCACAAGTTAAGTACCTTAAAAGCCTTAAAAAAAAAGACTGGAAACAGATCGAGTACGCTTATGTATGTATTTTTTGTTTGTTTGTACATTGATATTGAATGAAAGGAGGGAAGAACTTTTAAAGTGCTATAGAAAATAAACAAGTTAAGTACCTTAAGAGAATGTAAAAAAGACTGGAAACCGATCGAGCACGCTTCTAATGCTATTTTTTTTAAAGTTTTTTGATTGAAATTGAAAGCCAAGCATTGAAAAACTAGGAAAATTCTCTTGAAAACATGATAAGAAACACAATCTCAAGTTGAGGACCTTAAAAAAAAGACTGTAAGCCGATCGAGCACGCTTTAAAATATTTTTTTGGACAGTTTTTTGATTGAAATTGAATGCAAACTGTCAGAATTCTCTAAAAAAAACACCTAATGTTTGAATTAATCACCAGTTGTTGCGCCGAGAATGCTTCTGAATCTAATCTTTCAGAGGATTCTACAAAAACTGAATAATATGTAAGGCTCCTCTCTTGATTATTTTCCAAGCCATTAGCCTTATTTGCGTTGCCTTTTCTCAGATAAATTTCAGCGAATGCAAAGAATCACTACAACATTTACCACTTTCTCCCCTTCCCCGCATCTTTCAACAACTCGGAAAAGTTGTTCCTTACCATTTGCCACTGGCTTTTCTTTTTTTTTTTGTGGTTGTTTTGTCTCAATCAAATATTCAATTGCAATTTATATTGTGGTCAAAAAGTATATACATATATATATATACATAAAAAAAAGGCGCTCCGACCGCAGCACTTAATTTTGCAGCAAAAATTGTTATTGTCTTAGTTTTATTAAAATTGCGTTTTTATTAAAAAGCGCCAAAAAACAAAAAAAAAATAGCAAACTAAAAGTTAGTTCGCTCCAAAAGTTGTCAAAGGCAACAAAAAAAAAAATAACTCTGCCAATTTGTGTGCAATTTAAAGTGGAGACGTTAAGCGGGGGGAACGGTGGCGGCGTCGGAAATACACATAAAAAAAAAAACAAAAAACAAAATAAGAACACAGAAAAAAGTTGCCAACTATTTAGCTAGGATGGCAGAAAAAAAACTTGGCAGACACAAGACCACAATGGACCTGACCGCGACCAGGACCAGGACGAAGCCATAAAGCGTTCAACAGCAGCAGCAGCAGCAGCTGTGAGAGGCAGGGAGCGGAAGGGGTGCGGGGTAGGGGGGGGTGTGGCAGTCCGCATTAACGCTGGCCGAAAAATCTCTGCAGCTGAAGTTGAAGTTTCTCTTCGTTGTTGTTGTTGTTGTTGTTCTTTTTTTTCGCAATGGGTAAAAAATTATTTTCGCGAACAAAGCAACTGCCTGTCCCCATCCCCCTCCCCCTCAGCAGCAGCATTGTTGCAACAATAACGGTACATTACAAGTGGCAGGGCAAGCAGCGAGTTAGTTAGTTGGCTTGTCCCGTCGCTGCTGTCGCCGTCGCTGCCGCTGCTGCTGCTGCTGCTGCTGCTGCGGTCTTGTTAGTCTGGCTGGCAAGTTGGTTAAAAAGTTGTTGATGCACTTACTCCAGCCAGTTGCGGGGTAGACGGCGACATTTGTGCTAATGGGCAGCCAACGACCTGTAGCAGAGAGCCCCAGCAGCTCTACACATCACACACACACAGGCTCACACACAGCCTCACACACATACGCGCACTCAGGGCAAACATGTTGCATACTTTGCGGCGTAAGCGAAAATTGTTTCCCCTTCTTTTTCTACATTTTTATTTTTACACAATTCAACACGAAAATGTTGAAGCACACACAAAACATTGAGCTAACAATGTGTAACATTGTTTAATTAAAAACAATAATGCAATTATTTTACATATTTCACACCCCCTCACCCATCCCCTTTTATCCTGAGGCCTTGCCAACTTCAATGAGCACAAACAACAATTGGGAGGAAAAAGAAAAAGGAAATTGGGGTAAATACAGGTAGTTTGCCCTGAAAGTTTCATTTTCTGTTCCAGTTCGGTAGTTAGCTCTGTACAAAATTTCATCTATACTAAAAAGTTACCCCCAACCCCCCAAATTTCAAGTAATTTACGCACAAATCTAAACAAAATGGATGAAGAGGAGTCGGGAGCCAGCTCTTCTACGGGTGAACAGCCCTCGACCAGCAGTCGAACTGGCCAGAATTCAAGTCTATTGGGCTATGCCCATTCGGAGTATTCGCTGTGCATACCCCTAAATGGTCCCATCATATCGCATCAACAGCTGCCCGATCAGAATGATGGCAATGCCACCGACGAGGAGGTGGAGATTTGTATTACACGCTTGAATTTTCTACCCACTCCTCGTCTCTATATGGACTACGAGGTGTGTGGTCCTTCGGGTGTGAATGTGGAAATGCGTGGAGGAGCCGAAGTGGATTATGGCAACTCGATGTCTAGCTTATCCACCCCGGAATTGCGTTACGAGCGGCTACGTCGCTCAACCAAGGAACAGCAGACACATCGACGATTGCAGCAATTGGCCCTGGCGTGCCCATTGAATGAGTGTAGCGCGGTGGTGAATGCTACCAATTTATTGGCTCACTGTCTGATCTTTCATGGCGATGTACCGCTGTGTGAAGTGCTGGCGGAACCAGTTTACTGCTCTCTGAGTCTGAGTCCTGAATTTATATTGAATTCACGTGGCAGGGGCAACTGTGCGGGTTTCTTGGTCTACGCCAGTCCCCAGCAATTGGCCATGAATATGGATCTAAGTGAGCTGCACCTGAAATGGGCCACCCATTTGACAGTTTTGTTAATGTTGTGGAAAACCTCGTGGGATACACTACCCAACAGTCCCCGGGTGACGCATTTGTATCTACTCTGGCTGCTGTGTCCACAGGCAAAGGCTTCACTGTCATTGACGGTGAGTGCCAGGGAGGGTGGCGACACGCAGGAGGAGTTCAGGCGACAATTGGTGCAAACCTGCGCCAGTTTTGAGGTTCTAGAGAAGTGCGATCTGTTGGGTGATGATCCACACTTTATGCGTCTGACACATCGTGAGATGATATTATTGACACAGAATTTTACAAAGGAAATGAAGTTGGATGTGAGCATCAGCAGCGATGGGAACGGTCAGCAGATGGAGCAGAGAGAGGAGAAACAGCCGTTGCCGGAGGCGGAGTCGGAGCAGATGTTGGAAAATGAGGTGGTGTTGATGTCGGATGCAACTTCTCAGACAGAGAAAATCAAATACTGAGTCGATCCAAAGAAACTTGCTGCAGAAGAACTGCAGTCAGAGGAGGAGAAACCTCCAGTTCAAAGTGAAACAGAAAGTTGAAAGTTAAAGCCAGATAAATGTTATTTTCTGGCTGATTATTAAACAAAAATTCAATGTGCAGTGTGTAAAAATCCAATTGTCCTATTTTTTGTAGGCTGGTCACACATAAATATCATTTTTACTTACATTTAAGTGTGACCAGTTACCTTGGGGGGTTTTTTTAAAGAAGGTTCACTTTGTCTTTGGCTTACTTTGTGTTGACAACATCAATTCGACAGAAAAATTCAATTAATTTGAAATATTTTCTTATATATGGTCACACTTAAAGTAGCTTAGGTCAATTAATTCACTGAATTGATGTCAGATCAAGTTTCTTTATAGAAAAACAAGTGAGAAACGACTTTCACATACAAAAGTGTATGCACATTATGAATTTACATGCTGTACTTGCTGCAGCAAACTTTCTTTTGCTCATAACTTGGCTATCTTGCACTCCAACTCGACCAATTCTTTGGTAGAACAATAAATATTCCCAATAACTAAAATATGTTCCAAAGAAACGAGCCTTTTATCTATAAAACTGTGCCAGATATGATGATTTTTTCAAATTTCAAAGGCAGATGGAGGCGTGGCAAAATTGAAAATAGACTGCCTGCAAGTATGTACCATACATGTTTAAACTCTGTCTCTTTCGATCTCTTAGACCTTGCAGGAACGTATAGACAGGCCTGACTATAACGAAATCGGCTGTTAATGTTGATTAGGAATATATGTACATACTTTTTAGGGTTATTACATATAAAGAAAACCACAATGATACAATTTGGGACTCAATCTTATATAGAACGAACGATGAACTTTGCATATGTCAAATATACCGCCGATTCAATAACCGTTCAGGGTTTACGGACAACACATAATGAAAAATCAATCTAAAACTCGACCGCCACCCATTTGGTGGCAGTTTCTATGGGTAGTTTTTGTCTCCCCACCCTCCCGCCATCCAACCCCCCAAAAACTCTTCTTTGTACATAAAAGGCAGCCGCTCGCTTGTTTTGTATTCAACGAAAGAAACAATGTGGCAACTCCCGCAGAACATCTTGTTGCATTTGTAATTTCCGGTTTTGCACACCAGCAAACGCACATAGTGCTCTCCTCTCTCTATAGAGCTGATGGGGCGGGAAGGGGTAGACAGAGTTGTACTAAAAATGTGTCAACACACGACAAAGCAAAAACAAACAAACTCAAGTTCTTGTGTTGTGGACCACAAATGCAACTGAAGGCGGCTACAAAAGGGAAAAAGCATCATCGCATCTTTCACTCCCAAAACTCCCCCGAGGGTGGGCCTAACCCACTGCCTAACCCACTATTGTGCAATGCAGTGTACCGCGCGACAAGGACTCCCCGGCAGGAGCTGGGAGTCGAGTCACGTGCATGCGCCATTTGTTTATGCCTTTTACTTCTACTTCTTCAGCTTTTCTTTTTTTTTTTTTGTGCCTGGCTTTTACTTATTAGTTTGCTTCTACTTCTAGTTCTACTTTTGCAATTGTCAGTTGACAATGCAGCCGGCACAGGCAGGCAAGTAGGAAAAGGATGGGGGTTGGGTAGGTGGAAGGGGGGATGATGTTTCAGAAACATCTTTAAAATTGATGGGAGGGAAAATGCTTTGCTTTTTGTATTTCTTTTTTTTTTTTTTTGCTGTCTAAGAAAAGGGAAACCAAAAGGGAGAAGTACTTAAATGGCAAAACGACTGGGTTAGTCACAGGATTTTTAAATGCAGATTTTCAGCACCAAAAAAAAAAAAAAACAATAATAAAAAATAGTGACTGTTGATGAAATTGTCGCAAACACAAGGAGAGCAGCTCTCAGGAAGCAGTACAAGTCGCCTGGCATTTCCTTTGCTCTGTGAGAAAAATACAGGGGAAAACGCAGGCACAATTAAAGTAGTCGAGGAGGGAAGTCAGAGGATCTTTAAAGTTTGCAATTAACCTTGATGCATTCCACTTTTTGCTGACATAAAGTACATCGTTCGTCGTTTCGACTACGCTTTGTAGTAAGTAAATACCAAAGGGACCAACTTCAATTGAAGCTGAGGGCAGAAATAAGAGAGAGGAAAGATAACTCGACGAACGATGAATCTCTAGGGTTAAGTATATCAGTTGACAAAATTAGCAGAAAAATTTAGTTTGTAAACCCTTGCAGCACGTTTTTCTAGCTTAGTTTACTTTGCGGACCTTACTTCTCTATGGCAGATATGCTATATAGATGGCCGATTTCGACCAAACTAAATGGAATCAAGGGAAAACATAGCAAACTAAGATATACAAAGTTTGGAGGCGTTTCAATTGAAAACAAAAAAATTTTTCCCACTGAAACTAGTTTTTCGAACGATTGTTCCTATGACAGCTATATGCTATAGTCGTCCGATTTTGACCAAACTTTGTAGAATTGTGTAAAAGCATATCAAACATATAGTTGCCAATTTAAAAGAGGTTTCATTGAAAACAAAAAAGTTTTTCTCACTAAGACCACTTTTCAGACCCTACTTTTGTATGACAGCTATACTATATAGATGTCCGATTTCGACCAAACTTAAAGGAATCATAAAAAAGCAATGCAAATTATGAAATGCAAAGTTTGGAGGCGGTTTCATTGAAAACAAAAAAGTTTTTCCCACTGAAACTAGTTTTTCAAACGATTGTTCCCATGACAGCTATATGCTATAGTCAACCGATTTTGATCAAACTTTGTAGAATTATGTAAAACGATATCAAATAAATATTTGCCAATTTAAAAGAGGTTTTCATTGAAAACAAAAAAGTTTTTCCCACTGAAACTAGTTTTTCGAACGATTGTTCCTATGACAGCTATATGCTATAGTCGTCCGATTTTGACCAAACTTTGTAGAATTGTGTAAAAGCATATCAAACATATAGTTGCCAATTTAAAAGAGGTTTCATTGAAAACAAAAAAGTTTTTCTCACTAGGACCACTTTTCAGACCCTTCTTTTCTATGACAGCTATACTATATAGATGTCCGATTTCGACCAAACTTAAAGGAATCATAAAAAAGCAATGCAAATTATGAAATACAAAGTTTGAAGGCGGTTCCATTAAAAATAAAAAAGTTTTTCCTACTGAAACTAGTTTTTCTAACGATTGTTCCTATGACAGCTATATGCTACACTCAACCGATACGGCCGGCTGCGAAAAATGTGCACCATTTTTGTGCTAAAATACTTCGTGCAGAGTTTGGTGAAGATAGCTTTCAAACTGACGGAGGAGATGGCATTAATCAACTCAGTTCGTCATGCTGATCAAGAATATATATACTTTATGGTGTCGAAAACGCTTCCTTCTATGCATTATAAACATCCTTACAATTTTATAATACCCTTGGGCAGAGAATCAAAAGCAAAGAGCAGATATAAGTCAAGCACAGAACATAAAACAAAGCCCGGTGGTGCAGATGGTAAGTACTGATGCTAGTAATGGGTCAAACTGAACCCCTTTCTTAACTTTTGCCTCAAAAAACTACGCTTTGGGCGTAGACCGACCCTACAAGTATGCTTTATGTTCTTATGACTCTTCTACAGTTTATAGCCTATTGCATTTCTGCTTTTAAAGAGATCAAATACAAATGTTGGCTTTCACGTGCTTGTTAATCTAGGCACGAACAAGCACGAAATATACAATAGATGTTTTCTTAATGCAAATCGGTTCAGCTCATATTTGAGCTCAAATATCAACACCAATTTGCCTGCTATTACTCATCCAACCTCGTTCCTGGATTGTTTTGTCATTATACAGCTGACACCAGGACTTAAGCTCGAGGAATAAACTCGTTACATTTTGTGTCGTCTGACAGCTATCAGCATACACGGAAATATGCAATTAACATTTTACCATAATTGTTGTTTGGGTGGAGGCGGGTGGGGGGCGAATAGCAGTCGCTTACCTGCCAAGACAAAGGGAGAAGCGCGACGGTGGTGGGGGGAGCTCTGCGTTAAATTCATAAATATGGCAAATCAAAGTCAAACATAAGCCGTAAGTCAGCCAAGCAAATATGACAACAAATTAGGGTGAAAGTCTACTGTTTCTCTGCTGCACAGTCTGCTGGAAAACCCAAAGGACCATCAAAGGGAAAAGTGTTCGCGCGGAAAGCCAAATACAACAGCGGGAGGCAGGGGGGGAATTCACTTTGCTGAAAGGTTAATTGAAGCAATTTTCAGTCAACTTGAGCTGAAGTTTACTTATTTACACACATCAAGGATAGGCGCAGCTCTCAGCTGCAGGATAAGTCCATAAACTTGTAAAATCGCTGCCTGGCATAAAGCAAACAAAAGGACGAGACGACAGCTGAGCCTTGCCTGTAAAACAATTGTCTTCCCGTGTTACTCCCCGAACCAGCTGCTCCTTCTCCTCCTCATCTGCCCCCACCACCCCGAAGAATTCCAGCGCTCTGTCGGTGACAGACAACAACAAAAGCAGCAGCAGCAGCCAGTGAAGCCATGTGCCAAAGTTTATACGAAATTAATGTTAATTACAGGGCACGTGAAATTCTATGAGTGTGTGCGTGTGTGCGTGTGTGTGTGTGTGTGTGCGTGTGTGTGCGTGAGAGTGGGCGGTGGCGGTGTGTGGGGCTGCCATTGTCAATTTCCATTCAAAGTTGCAACCTCACCCAAATGCACAAATTCTGGCCAATTGTCAAGCGCTGTAGCATGAAATTTCGGAAGTTTTATCCAACCGGAAATTAGAGAAATTTTGGTAATTAATTTAATATCGAGAGGTGATTCATACAATTCACAATTCTGCATCAATTTGATGTAATTTATTTTCTATTTTAATGAAATATTTGTAAAATTGACTCGAGTAGAGCAAAAGCGGCACAAAAAGAGACTATTTCTTACTTGGATCAAGAAGAGTTTTAGATAAGAGTGTTTGAAGCAGTTCTCCTAGATTCCAGAATTTCAGTTAAACTCTGATTGCAAGTGGAAGAGTTTTATAATCAAGACAGAAGCAAACTTGAATTGAGAACTAAACATACACAAACCAGAGCTGCCTATTCTAAGGCAGGCTTAAAACTGTGACCTCTCACTCCTGAATCAAGAAATGCCTTAGATTACCAAAATAGATAGCTGATTCTCTATAAAACTCTCATGTCAAGTTCCATAGTTTTAGAATCAAGAGCTTGATAGAGTCAAAAACAAGAACTACCATTCTTATTCAACACCCAGATGGCACCTTCTTGAGTCAAGCGCTTAATAGAGACAGAATCATTCTTGAATCAAGAACTTCTACTCAAATACTGAAAATTAGGATTACCTATGCTTAAATCAAGAGCTTGATAAAGACAGCACCAAGAAGATACATACTTGAATGAAGACCTCTACATACTTAAGACCCAGATCGTTCATTCTTCAATCAAGAGGTTGATAAAAACATAAGGAATAAGGTACTAAGCTTACTCAGAACAAATATTGCCTGTTTTTGAAGAGAAGAACATCTATACTTGAATTAAGACCTTAAAATACTCTAAACTAAGATCGTTTATTCTTGAATTGAGAGCTTGACAAATAAACAACCAAGAAGTTTCATTCCTCAATTAAGATCTTTACATACTCCATACCAAGATGGTTCATTCTTGAATTGAGAGTTTGATAAAGACAGAACCAAGAAGATACATGCTTAAATTAAGACATACTCAATACCAAGATCTTTCCTTCTTGAATCAAGAACTTGATAAAGGCCAAATCAAGAAGATCCACACTTGAACTAAAACATTTACCTACTCAAAACCAAGAATAGTCATTCTTAAATCAAGAACTTGATAAATACAGAACGGAGAAGATCCATTCTTGTATAAAGACTTCTACATACTCAAAACCTAGATCGTTCATTCTTGAATCATGAACTGGGAAAGACAGAACTAAGAAAATAAGTTCTTAAATTATGACCTTAACATACTAAAAAACCAAGATCATTGATTCTTGAATCAAGAGCTTTATAGAGACTGAGTCAAGAAGAAACCTTTTTGAATAGAGATCTTATAATACTCAAAACCAAGATGGGTCATTCTTGAATCAAGAGCTTCATAGAGCCGAAGTGGAAGTAAGAGCTTAAAATGTTTGGAACCCAGTTAGCCCATGCTTAAATCAAAAGCTTCTTCAGTTAGCTTATTCTTAAATCAAAAGCTTCTTAGGTTCGTAAGTAAGATCGTGCGGTCTTGAATCTGAAAATAGCTCAGATGCCAAAAAAATAATTTCTCAAATGATTTTTCTCAATTTTGGAAATATTGAAAAATGTTCAAAATTATGTTACTTTATCTATATAACAATTCAAGATGCAAATAGACTAAGAATATGATAAAATAAGTTAATAAAGGTATATTATTGAACCCCAGAGCTGAAAATACAATCTGTCAGAGTAATGAGTTGAACGTTCTCTCACACCAATTGTCAAAAACGAATGAAAGTTCTCGAAAAAAAACCAAATAACGAATAAAGTTTTTTTTTTTTTTTTCAAAATCGTTTGCAAAACATATTTCTTCATTTCCCTATCAATTTCCCCCCCACACACACACACACACACACAAACTCTTCTTCCTCAATTGGTGTTTCAATTTCCAAATCCACACACACACACACACACACACACACACAGATTGCCATCAAATGGCCCCACAGTTTGGAAAGTGTGTAACCCAACGTCCCATGCGTTTCTGTCAATTTCTGTTACCCACCTCAAAAATCACAGCAGCAGCAGCAGCAGCAAACAAAACAAAGTTCAAAGTTCAAAACCTAGAGAACATGAAAACTTTTCAAACATAAATTGTTTGGTTGTTGTTTTTGTGGCCAATGCAGCCGTTGGTTTGGGTTTGCCCATAATCTGAAAATTAATTGAAACTGAAGCACGTTGAGGGGGGCCATCAAATTGAAATAAATAAATAAGAAAAAAATAAACCACAAAGTTGCGAGCCCAATGATTGATTAAGCCATGCGGTTGATGGAAGTCAATTGCCGGGCCGGGCCGGGGGAGGGGAAGGGCAGGGCAGGAGTTGGCCAGTTGAGAGAGAGAGCTCTTCAAGTTGTGCCAGTCATCAAATGAGATTAGGCAAGTCAGTGGGAGAGATTAGACATTCACACTGACAGATGATGGTCGTCGTCGTCGCCGTCGTTTGCAATGGCTTCCACTCGTTGAATGGAAAATGAGAAAACCGTCTTTAATCTGGGGTACTTAGACAGACTTTTCACTTCCTAGAGGAAATCGATTTGTTGATTAGACATAAATAAGGAATTTTAATCAAAATTTTGAATTATGTGTAGCAGCTTTAAGTAAGAACTAAGACCAAGTGCCAGCCGGGCGGCACACAGGTGCACAATTGCCGGACAGAAAGGAAAACAACAAAAAGCGGCTCCTGAAACAGAAGCAACATCAGCAGGAAATTTACATAAAAAAGTTTTGTCAAGAGGCTGCAGAAGCGAAGGGAGCGAAGTCGGTCGGTCCGTCTGTCTGTCTGTGCAGTTGTTGTATATTAAAAATGAAAATGTTATGAACGCTTAAGCGGCCCAAGCACAGTCCCAACCCCAACCCCAACCCCCTCTCAGCCAATGGGCATAAAAAGCATAAAAACAAAAATCTTAAGAACATGTTGCAAAAGTGTGTCCCCTCTCCGCTCTCCCCACTCTCTCTCTGTGTGTGTGTCAGGTAAAATGTATGCATGATCATGTCTGGATTAACTTAATGAAAGCAAAAGACTGCAACGTCTGATGGCAGTAGAAAATGTTTACAACCAGGAAAAATGCTGTCATGAAGCGCTAAGACGCTGACAACAACATTTGCAGCAGCATAAAAGCATTCCATACCCTAACTTGGCTAAAGGGAAATCAGCTGAAATGACCATCAAGACTGTTTTTAAGTTGAACTTGAAAGTTAAGTCAGTGTTTTGTATTGAATCTGATCGAAATGTTTTGGGGAGAGGTGTTTTTAACTATATTATATCGAATTTCAGACTATTGTCCGTTTGTTTTGTGGTATCTTTTTGTGCAAAGAAAGTTTTAAAAATTAAAATGCAACTTTTCCAAAATGAAATCCACTTAAAAGCAAGCAAGGAAGCAGGTACAGCTTTATATAAATGGGTTCTGTTTTGTATTGGTTCATTTACCACGTCGGGGTCACCACTTTGACAAGTATATTCTTTGTTCCTCAAATCAAAGCTAACTTTTTCAAACTGAAATTCAGATAGAAAGCAGCTCCTCAGTTAATATATAATATGCTTTCCATATTTTCCACAATTTCTATTGATAATCAAAATATTTGCCACGTCGGGGTCACCACTTTTAAAAGAGCATTCTATTTAGAATCAAATTAAATAACGAAATAAAGTAGAAACATGTAAGAAAGAAGCTCCTCAGTTCTACAGACCGCTAACATAACTAGCTTTCCCCTATTTCCCAATATTTCCGTTGACACACAAATTCTTTGCCACGTCGGGGTCACCACTTTGACAAGGTTATTCTATATGGAATCAAATGCAAACAAGCTTCTCAAACAATAAAATAAGCATAGAACTAACTAAATATCCACTTAACTTGTTTCCTTTACTTTCCACAATAGTTTAAATGAAAATCAAACTGTTTGCCCACGTCGGGGTCACCACTTTGACAAGGGCATTCTAACTTCGACTTCTAGCCCCGTTCTTTTCGTTCGTGTGTGTCTGCTGTGTACGTGTTATGGCTCTGACATGCTGGCGGCAAACATGCAGCACAACGAAATACCGAAAGAAAATCCTTGACAGTCGCGTCGCGACGTCATCATAGTCCTTAGTCATAGTTTCATAGTCGTCGTCGTCGTCGTCGCCGTCCTTCGTCTGGCAAAAAGATTTACGAAGAAGTTTACAGCCTCAGACATTTGTTGTGGCTTTTATAAATTGTCTGTGCGTGGGCCAAGGTGGTCCCACCACCCACCCACCCACCCACTCCGCATCCTGGCCGTCGATTGCTGCAGTGTCAGCGCCACACAATGCATGACAACAGCAACAGCAACACGGAACACGAAACACGTTAAGCGCATTGCCATTTGTGCCACATCATGGAGATTGCCATGGACCATGTGCAGGGACGATGGGTGGGTGGATGGGTCATGGGAATGACGAAAGCTGCTGGCACAATGCAGACAGCTGGCAAACGATGTTCGATTCGTTGGCAACACAACAGCAAAAACAAATGGCTTAAGTTCAATTTTTTGTACTTCCAAAACAAAACAAAAAAACAAAGAAAACAGAAGGTTGATTAGCCTATAAAATAGAATCGATTGAATTGCTTTAAAGCGGTAGCTGTTTTTGATTCGTTGAGAATTGAGCTATTAGGAATACAGTTCAGCCGGCAGGAGAAAAAGTATAGAAAAATGTAGACATAAAAAAAGCCAAATGTCAAATGGTTGTCGCATTTTTTAACACCTAACTCGTTGATTTATACGAGAAACATGCAAATAAGTGCAATTTAGATAAGAAATTTACATAAATTTAGTTTTCTAGCCAGATGGGTGCCGCATTTCCTTACATTTCTGCAACTTATTGCCATATTCTACTAAGAGGAATTGTTGCAGGGTGCACGTTTAGGGAGTAATTGATAAATTTAGCTACCAGAGGGGTACCTCATTTCTTACTTAAATTAAACTTACTTTCAGATGGGTGCCTTGTTTGCTTACATGATACATTAAACTGCTAAATGGTTGGCACATTTCCTCGCACCGTTTTAACGAAGTTTTCCTCAATGTGTGGTTTATAACAACGTTTTAGAATCAACCTAGTTTAAGGTACAGTCTGCACAAAGAGCTAAGATAAAATAAAAAATCAATACTTTAAGCTTTTACAGCGCTGCCTTTAATTTATAAACAGTCTTTTGTGCGCCATAACTTACTGATAAGGCGCGAACTACGTTTGGTTTAGTACAAGTCACGGTCGCCAAAGTGCTCGGCACGGTCGCCTACTTTCGAAAAATGTATTGTTAAGGTTAAAAATTAACCAAATCCATAAACCATTAAAATCCAAATTGATGAACTCACTTTTGACTTGGATTTAAATGGCCATTAAGTGTGTGCTCATCTCTCCCCTCCCTCTCTCTCTCTCCTTCTCTCTCTCTCTCCCCTACCAACGCCTGCGGGTGAAAACTTGTTCAACACCTGGACCCTGGCCATAAAGCCCGTTGGGGTCTTTGGGGTTATAATAAACAATTAAAATAATGCTCAAATATTGTGGTCAAAATGTGCAAAATGCCAAAACACAAGACAAAAGGCCCCCAAGTGCCGGAACCTAAAAATGAAGAGAAGACTTAAATAAACCACAATTAAAAAAGCAGAAGAGAGGCCATGATAATGGCTTGAAGGCGGGGTGGGTGGGTGTGTGTGTGTGTGTGTGTGTGTATAGCTCCGGGGGGTCACTCTGGACCCTGTCCAGGCACAAATAATGAGGCAAACCACAGAAATTACAACAAACAAAAGTTGAGAAAAAAAAAGAACAACAACAAGGCAAACAGGGAAAACGCTTTGTGTGTGTGAGTGTTGGTATTTTCCTGCATCCCTCCCCCCCACCTTCCGCTCACACCGACCGCTGTACTGCTGCTGCTGCTGCTTCCTTGTTGTTGTAAAGTGAAATGTGCCAAAGTGAATAATTTCTTTTTAATTTCCACTTAAGTGCTATTTAAATGTTACACAAAAGGAGTGCAACCACAGTGCGAAGAGATTGGTGGGGTGGAGTGGGAGGGGTGGGGTTGGTTGGGTGTGACAAAAAAAAAAAAACAAACTCATCTGCCTTTTTTTATGTTTATGTAATTGACTTTATTTGCCAACACAATCGATACAAGTTGCGAGTGGTAGATAGGCATCAAATGTGTCAACCAGATTTGAAACAGACAGCTGAGCCAAGCATTCGTTTCATTATTTTTTTGGATTTTCGTTTTGCAGAGCTGACATTTCCCCATGACAAGCTGAGTCGCGAAATGAAATAATTGTCAAATTTGTAGGATGAGAACCTCACGCACTTGTTTTGCATTTAAAAATTCTGCTCTGCTGGGTAAAAAAAAGATTACTTTTCAGGCATTTAAGAATAGAGAACAGAGTTATAGCTTCATTTTTCACTTAGCACTTGGAGGGAAAAAACATCAGATCCGGCTCGAAGGACCAACATGTTACCACTTCTCATGGCAAATGTATAGGTTGAGGTTTAAAATTTTCACTGATTTCATTGCTCTTATTACCTACTGAGCTCTGTTCTGCCAACATTTAGAAGGTAATTTAACTAAAATCAACTTGTTGAGACTTTTTGGAGACCTTTTTTTATCAAGAAGTCTCGAAAATGTCTCATGCATATGATTGAAATGAGATTCAATGAAATACGACTCTGAAGAGACTTGCAGTTAACTCGAAAATGAGTTGATGCTAATCAGAAACTGATCAAAAGAATATGTTAAAAGCGACTGCTCAAGAAGCGTCACGGCTAGGGTACCAATTTCTCCCGACAAAAGTATAATGGGCGCATCTATGACTATTTAAATCAATACTTGAACTCAAAAAGGCTCTAATATGATCAGAAATTTCATCAAATGTTGGCTGGGATCTGTATCGAATGTTGTAGTTACGTTTGCATCTATCAAGTTTAGGCTAGATTTAGATGATGATCATTAGCATCTATTAATCTTCATACCATCAAGGTCATTTCTAGGGCTGAATCTGGCTTAAACGTTCGTCGAGGCGTTTCCCTTGATGCGCGGAAAGCATATAAGGCACACTATTTGGATTGAAACTAAATGAAATAGGACTTTGGTTTGGAATATGGCTAAGGAATCAAAACTCTTGAGCAATTTTGCCAATTGTTGGCATTTTTAGAAATTAAAAAGCCTTTGCTGATTATGTTTCCCACAGTTTAAGGTACTTTCTTAAAACATATTGCTTACATATTAACTGAATTCCAACATTTAGGATCATTGCGCTTACCTGAAAGAAAAGAAGTACAAAATAGAGTTAGTATAGTTCAATAACTTAACTTGAAAAGGTGTTTTAAAGCATATATCAATCACTATTATAAAACTATTTGTATAAATTAACAATTAACTCTAATATTTCTAAAATATATCTCTCATATTTCGGTCTTTCGAGCCGGATATTTAGACAAAAATCTTACCTAGCATAAATGTGGAAAACGTATCCCATCAGATATACCTAGATAATATTTTGTATAAATTTTGCAAAATGTATCTATGTTTTTATACCCTGTTCCCATTGAAAATGGGAAAAGGGGGATCATGAAGTTGTGCGAATGTATGTAACAGGGAGAAGGAAAATTTTCCGACCCCATAAAGTATATATATTCTTGATCAGCATGAACAGCCGAGTCGATATAGCCATGTCCGTCTGTCCGTCTGTCCGTCTGTCCGTCCGTCCGTCCGTCCGTCTGTCTGTATGAACGCGTCGATCTCAGAGACTATAAGAGATAGAGCCACAAATTTTTGCACGAAGGTAGATTTATGCTGTACGCAGATCAAGTTTGTTTCAGATTTGAAAAATTCCACCCCGTCCCCCTTTTATCCCCAAAAAACCTAGACCTCCTCTAGAAATCCTAGACCTAAATAGGCGTCAGATCCACAATTTTCAAGTTAGAGCCTCGTGGTTTAGTATACATCAAGCTAGGCCCAATATCTATCTATTCTGAAAAGTACAATCAGATCGGTCAAACACCGGAGTTATAAGCGAAACAGTTGAGCTGATAAGAGGACCCCCCCTACTTGTTGGTCATTACTAGAAAAAAGTGTTGCCTACATTTGGGATAATTTTATGAAATTCAAAAACAATTAAATGAAAACAAATGAACAGGGTATTTTGTGGTCGGGAAACTCGACTGCAGCGCCCTTACTTGTTTTTCTTGTATTTGAATTATTTGCTTATTTTTGTTAGCTTAAAGAAATTTGTTATTGAGTTTTCGCCAACATTTTTTTGGTATTTTTCGTAAACTATGCAAATAGTTTCATATTTTGTACTTTTTGAACTTTATTTTATCACCCAGAAAATGGATTCTATGATGTTTTATATAGCTGCGATTCTAAGATGTTCAAACCTAAAAAGATTGTTAACAATAATTTGCCTTCTTATGTCTCAATTGACTTCTTCAAGGCCTTTTCACACTCCCTTTTTCCAGGCTTATTTGACCAAGGAACAACAACACACACACACACAAATCATTGAGAAGACCAAAAATACACACATGTACAGGCGTCTCTCTGTGTGTGTGTGTGTGCGTTGGGTGTTTAGGGAACGGGGGGGTCATTTTTACGCTGATGTCTATGACATTATCAGCCAAATTTATTAAACGACAGACACATAAATATATAATATATTAGGCCATAAATATACATATGAAGCATATAAAAATCTACTAAGGATGGTGCAGGGAGCACAAGAGACTGGTGGAGGGGAAACTGCAGGGCAGGACACACACTTGCATGGGTGTGAGGAAAACAAACCACAAAACATTAGTTTAATAGAAGACGTCTACATACCCAGGAAAAAAAGTAGATAGATGAGTGGAGGCAAATAAGGGATTTTAGTGCTCAAAGCAATACGGAAATTCTTGAACTAAGGTCTAAATAATTCTCATTTTAATCATCATTTTTGTTTATTTATTTTTATAACTTTTTGGACAATTTTTTAGATTTCAACTGTCAATAGTTTTAAGCCAAGCATGGTATATTCTTGAAATAAGAGTATATGGTACTTTATACCATTTTAACTTTCGCAAATATTTGGCGTTTTCAAACCGCTTTTTGCTACAAAATGGGTGCAAAAATGGCATAAATTTTGCATTAGTAAACATGGAAGTAGAATTCTAAAGGCTTTCGGTACAAAAATGATTTTTAAACTGAAAATGCGCAAGTGAAAACCGCAAAATTATGTGAAAGTGAATATGCGAACACAAATTATGCGATTTAAAAACAGATTTTTGTCTTCAAATCGTTAATTTGTAACCAAAATTCGACATGGTGGTGATAATTTTGCAACTTAAGACTGCTTTTCTATATAAAATTGTTCTTTAGAAATCGCAAAATTTTTGCGAAAGTGAAAATGAGATGGTGTAACCCACAAATTTAGGTGAAAGTGAATATTGTATCAGTAGCCAAGTTATACTTAAGCTAGTAGTGAACATTTGAAGACACAATTGGTCAGTGGTGAATTCAGAATACAAAATTTTCACACAAGAAGCAGTTTTTCGTATGAAATTCGTCTTCAAATCGCAAATTTTTGGCGAAAATGAATATGGTAGTCAACATTTTGTGAATTCAAAACGGTTGTCGACCCAAAGATGGCCTTCAGAAATAGCAAAATTTTTGTGGGAAAGTGGAAAGGCTCAAATCACAATATTAGGTGCACGTCCTGAGTGCAGTTTGTCTTACTAAAATCAAGTGAAATGCTTAAAAAAATGCTAATATCTCAGTTAACATCAAGCTCCTTGTACAGGGTATGGCGAGAAGAGGAAGAGAATACCCCCCCACACACACACACACACACACACACACGAAAAAACATAAAACGAATTACAATATTTTAATTTGATGTTATTATTATCGCGCGCACATGGCACCTCACTTGCTCCGTCTCCCTTTCTCACACTCTCTCTCTCTCTCCCTCGCACACACATTTATTATTAAATATAATTTTTATTTATATTTTTTATCATTTACGCAGCTTTTTGCGTTGTTTATTTTCTAAAAGCATTGTTGTTGTCATTATCACACACACACACACACTCGCACACACACACGGCCTGAAAGTATGCAGTGCAAAATTATTGACATCTAAATTACGAGCATTTTTTGGGCACGGCTCCAGTTTGGCCGCCAGGGGGCGCCAGCCAACAAGCTAAATGATGTCAAAATATAAGAGAACACGCCTCCACTTCCCCTTCTCCTACCCAGTGTGTGTGTGTGTGTATGGATGTGTGTGTGTGTGCGTTGGTGCTTATGGCTTTGTTTGCTACGTGGCCTGCTTTGGCTCTAATGCTTTGTCTTCGTCTTCGCCCGCTCCACACAATCAGTTACAGAGTCTCAGCTGTCAATAGATTGTTGACATTTTTCTTTATATTTTCATGCCTCACACACACACACACACCCACCCACGCACACACATGACTAGGTGTTGTTTGGGCCTTGTTTTGTAGCCTGCTTCCTTTTTTTGTTTACTGCTTAAATCTGCCAATTTACTCGTTTACGTTTAGGCTTCTTCCTTGCCGTTTTTGTGGGGAAAGGGGTGGGGTGGGGTGGGGTGTGTGTGTGTGTGTGTGGGGTTGACTGGGCTGTCGTGTGTGTGGGAAATTAATATCTGTGTCATTTTTTGGGTTAATAAGGCTAAATTGAGAGTATGTGCGAGGCACACTTAATTATCATCATATTTATTGTTCTTATTTATGATGCGAGTGAAAGATGGAGATAGCTTACTAAATATGTGGGAGTTTTCCTTCTGAACTATACAAGATTTCCTTTATATTTCGAAAATAAATCAAGTTTCAGTGTGAACAGCTAACGTTTGGACATAACTGTTGAGTATGTATGCAGCAGGTCACTCTAAAAGTTTGCTAAAAGTCTTTCAAGGCGGCGCAAATGTGTTAAGCAAACAAAAAAATTTTACAAATATTTTGAGAGCAAACAAAATGTTTGCACATTGGATTCAATGTGAAATGTTGTGTGGTTTGTTGAAAATAAACTTTCTTAGGCGGCTTTTAAGGCGGCGCAAATTTGTTAGGCAAACAAAAAATTTGTACAAATATTTTGAGAGCAAACAAAATATTTGCACAATGTATTAAATGTTCAGAAACAATCACATTGTTGAATATAAACTTTCTTAGGGGACTTTTAACGGTTGGAAAATGTGTTAGGCAAACAAAAAATTTGTACAAATATTTTGAGGGCAAACAAATTATTTGCGCAAAATTAAAAAAAACATTTACTTTGTTGAAAAAACATCTTTTGCAGTCTTAAAAAATTTTAAAATATATTTGAGGAGCAAATAAAATGATTGCACAAAATATTTGACATCAAGAAACCATAAGTTTGTTTAAAAAAAAAAACCTTCTTAGGCTGCTGAAACAACAAATTTGTACAAATATTTTGAGAGCAAACAAAATATTTGCACAAAAGATTAAATGTTATGAGCTAATCAGGCTTCAAAGGCGGTTCAAAAATTCGTACAAATATTTGAAGAGCAAATAAAATGTTTGCCCAAATCATTGGCGGCTTTCTAGATGAAAATAGTCGTTTGATCCGAGTGTTGGGGGGGGGGGGGGGATCTAAATACAATTTGGTTTCACTCCTATTCCCCCATCAACGCCTACTTCTTTGGCCCAGCAAGGCCAAAAGAAAGCCACCGCAAAAGGGGGAGACGAAAAATGGGTCGTCAACGAGTCACGCCTCTGACGCCGCCCTACCGCCCCACCACCCCCTGCCCGCTATCTATTGATTGATTATGCGAACTGTCTGCGCGAACTTGTAACTAGATTAATGAACTTTTGCCTGGATGCACTGCGTCATGTTTGATTTTGGGTTGGTTTTGCGTTTTCATTCTCCACTTTTTCTTTTTGTCCTGCAGTTGGTTTCTGGGTACTCTGGGCACGGTTGTCCCAGGGTTGTTTGAACTCCCCAAACGGGGCACCACCAGAAGCCAAGTTATGCAATCGAGTGCATGGCACAAATTTGCAAGGCCCAAAAGAGAGCAAAAATAGAAAAGGAAGAACAAAATACAAAAAAAAAAAAAAAAAAAAAAATGGAGCGAAACATTTCTGCCAAACTTTGAACCCTTTAAGGAGCGGGGAGGGGTGCTGGGTCTCTCTCTCTCTCTGTGTGTGTGTGTGTGGCATTAAGCTACATTTTAATATGTGTATGTGTGAGTCCCGTTAGTCGTTTTTATGAGGTCTCCGCGGGCCCCACAAACCGCATTTGAAGTGCCCGCCGCTGAAAGAAGCAAAAAAAAATAAAAAAAATAATACTGAAATACACCAAAACAGGCAAACTGTTTGCCACAGTTTGCATAGCTGCTCATATAGACATGCATTATACATACAGACGTGTGCGAAGAATATATATATATATATATATCTATATACAAATTTATATAAATGTATATGGAAATGGTTATATGTGCCACAGATCCAGCCAGCAGAGGAAGTAGTAGTCGAGGGAAAGCTGCCTTTTTAACTTGGTCAATGGGTCGACGTTGATTTCTTTCTCTATTTTGTACTGGCTTTTGATTTTGTGCTCTGCCATAAAGAGAAAGTCAAGTGTTTTGGTATTTGCTTTGAGAATTTTTTGTGTTTCGTTTGGCACACAATTAAAATATTCAAGTAAGATTTTGTGTGAAAAGAGCAAGATGGCTCGCGCCGCTTTAAATCGAAGTTTCTGTTAAAGTTTCTTCTTCTGACCTGTATGAAGTTCAGCTGACTTTGCCTCACAGCTGCCTTAAGATCCATCGATGGGAAAATGAATGAAATAGTGTGACAAATTTGTGTGTTTTCATTAACTGTACAAATTTTTAGTTTGCTTCTCCCAATAACAGTTTTTATGCAACAAACTGATTGTTTTTTAGATGAAATCCTTTTGTGCAAACATTTTGTTTGCTTTCATATATTTGCACAAATATTTTATTTGCCTTACATATTTGAGAAGCCATAGAAGCAGCCTGTGGCAGTGCTTTTCCATACATTTGGTGCAAATTATTGATTTTGTGTTACAAACTGTTGTTTGCCTTACATTCACAACAAATATTTGTGCAAATTTTTTGTTTGCCAACATATTTGAGAGGCCCGAAGAGCAACAAACTGTTTGTTTATAATGCCAGATCCAACAGGCTACAAATTTGGAACAAACTTTTGTTAAAATTTCTTTAAGTAGGCCTAAATCAGGAACTTTGCGGCCATATTTGTGCTAGCTATTTGAGTATGGAACCAAGGCTTAAGAAGTAGTTCCTATAAAACCTGCAATTAAGGCTATTTCGCCCAATTTCCATCAAAATTTGTGCAAAATTAAGTTATTGTTAAGCAAAAACATTTTTGTTTGCTCACAAATATTTGTGCAAATTTTTTGTTTGCTTTAAAAAAACCACAATTTGATAGCTAAACGTTGCTTTAACATATTGTTGTCTTGTAAATATTTGTACAAAGTTTTTGTTTGCTTTAAAGTGTACAGATCTTTGGTACAAACATTATATTTGTGGTCAAATATTTGTACAAATTTTTGTTTGTTAACCAAAATTGATCAACCCTTTCGGTTCTTTTGAAATAACTCTTCAAAACAAACTTCTTCGACTTAAGTTTGTTATAAACTGCACAAATATTTGTTGGAAAACTTTTTGTTTGACCACAAACTTTTCAAAAAGATGTTGGTAGACATTTGTGTTTGTGATATTGAACAAAAGTTAAGAGGTCTTCTTTTAAATCTTAACTCTCAGCCTTTGGCTATGAGCTGGGAGCGGAAAAGCTTGAGAGTTGTCTCAAAAAAGAGCATTTTTTCATTTACATTTCGAAACATCATTTTATTGATTTAAAATAAACATTGACATCAATTCATTTTGGTTGTTTTTCAAACTCTTTGAGGTGAGCTTTGACAGCATTTGGGACTCCACTTGAATATGAGTTAGCGCAGTTGTGGCTAGTTTTTGGGTTTGGTATTTGGAACCGAGAGACTGTAAACCCAGCATGTAAAACTAGTTGAACACTTCACGGAGCTGATTCCGGAACGGGCTCCTTAGTTGGTACCAGAGTTAAGGCAGAGACTGTGGCTCCCACCAGGTTCTCTGCCAAATCAGACACAGGTATGGGAGAGGGAATCAGTTCCAAGTCTGGAACCGTTTCTTCCACCTCTTCTCTGGGCCCCTCACAACAATCACACTGGCATTTCCTTTTCTTTTGCTTCTCCAATCGATTCTTCTGTCGCACCTCCGGATGTCCAAAACAATGTTCGCACTCATCATCCGACGACGAGGAGCTCTCGCCGAACGCATGTGGCTTGCGATAGATGCAGCAGCATTTCGATTTGCGTCGATTCATGCCCTCGTTATCGATAACTCCCTCATGGAAGGTCACATGCCGGTCGGTATCCTTGCGTGACAGGCACAGATGAACCAAGGCGACGCCCGACGAGGTGCCAGGCAAAGCATCATTATTATGTTGGCCACCCGTTGAGCCGGAGGAACCACTGGCTGATGATCCCTCGCGTATGATTTTGGCATTGTCACCCTCAGTTTGGCTGCCCGTTGGGTTGGGCGGCTGCTGATCCATGCTAGAGTTGGACACAGGAAGGTAAAATAGTTGCTGCCTGGACTTTTGGCCAGTACCCACCTGACCTGCTGACTGGTAACCTTTTGTTGAGTGCAAAACACGAAATTTAATTTTTTAAATATTTTTTGTTTTTTTTTTTGGGTGAATTGTTATGAATTTTGTTGCTCTGAAAACCTGACTGAGAATACAAAGGCCAACACAATAAGCCATAAGCACTTGGGAATCATAAGTAGGAGGAATATGAATTGCACAAAGCAGAAACAGAAATGTGAACAAATAGTTTTCCGCTTTGGCCACACAATGAAACCGGGCGGGGATGGGGGCGGAGTTGTTTGAGGTCTTTATCAATTTTATCTGTGAAATATTTCCGAAACATTTGCCATTATATTTGCATTAGTAGCCACAGCTTCCGTTTGCCATTCGGTTAAACTGTATAGCGAAATAGGGGTGGAGGGAGGGTTGTTAGGGGAAAAGTGTAGGCAAAGAACTACCATGTATTTGTGGTCTATTCCCTGGCGGAAACTGCTTATCACACATTTCCACACAGCCACGCAAAAATCACACAAGTGCGGCCAAACGAAATACAATACAAAAATTGCGCAAAAAAAAGGAGAGAGAAAAAAAAATGGAAGAAGACACCCGGAGAAGCAGCAGCAGCAGCAGGACGCGCCGTGCCTCCTGCTGGTAGTAAAGTAATAGCCAGCGCACAAAGAATGATGCGTAGACATGATTTCCGTGCGGTTGAGTTCCCCATTGGCATGCTCTCCAAATCTGATGCACAGTGGGAAGCAATCAAACACTCAAAACAGAAGCAAAACGATGCGCGTTCTTGAAAGAAAAAACTAGCTTGGGTACTCTAAATTATGGAACGAATCTTACTTATATGCAAATATGTGCGAATTTGTTAAAATCAAGAATTGAGGAATCTTAAACTAGCTCTAAAATCAAGAATTTTATACTTCAATCTAGTATTTCAAACTTAAATTAAGAATTTCTTACTTAAATCCAGATACTCTTGGCTCAATCATCATTAAACACTCTCATTTTAAGTACGAAATTCGTTAAAATGAAGAGTTAAGTATTGAAATATCGCTCTACAATCAAGAATTTCATACTTAAATCATGATTTTCTTGGCTTAATCATTAAAATGAAGAGTTAAGTATTGAATAATCGCTCTACAATCAAGAATTTCATACTTAAATCAAGATTTTCTTCATTAAAAACTAAAAACTCTAAATTTAAGCACAATATTCAGTAAAATGAAGAACTGAGCATTAAAAATAGCTTTTAAATGTAGAATTTCGTACTTAAATCAAGATTTTTATGGCTCAATAATCATTTCAGACTAAAAATTGTTATTTTAAATACAAAATTCGGCGAAAGTAAAAGTTGAGGGATTTTAAAAACCATTCTTGGATCTAGAATATCATACTTAAAGTTAGACTTAACTGGCTTGTTAATCATTATACACTGAAAATGCTAGTTTTATTTACGAAATTCGTTAAACTCAAGAATTGAAGATTAAAAATCATCCCAAAGTCAAGAATTTCATACTTAAATCAAGATTTTCCTGGCTCATTTATGATTTAAAGCTGAAAATTCTTATTTTTGGTACAAAAGTCGGTAAAATCAAGAATTGAGGGACTTTTAAAATCGCTCTTAAATCAAGAAATTCATACTAAAATAAAGAATTTCACAACTAAATTAAGATTTCTGGATCATTAATCGTTTAAAGCTGAAAATTTATATTTTCGGAAAGAAAATTCGGTAAAAGCAAGAGTTGAGCTATTTTAAAAATCGCTCTTAAATCAAGAATTTCATACTTAAAGTTACATTTGATTGAAAATTCTTATTTTAAGTACGAAATATAGGTAAAAAATCTAGAATTGAGTATTGAAAACCGCTCTTTAATCAAGAATTGCATTTATTCTAAAATTATGTGTTTTAGGAAAGCACTCTTAAGTCAAGAATTTCATTCTTTGAACAAGATTTTCTTGGAACATTTAAAGCTGGTAGTTTTGATTCAAGTATTCCCTAAGGACAAACAGATCCAGACATAGACATAGGTACAACAACATGTAATGTTACACAAACTTAGTCTTATTTGGCATTGAGCAACTTTCTTTCATACTTTTTGGCATGATTTTGCAAAACTGTTTGTGTTTTCCCCACCTACAATCTACAATCGATTTGGGGCCACTGTACCGTGAGTAGCTGGCCGGCTATCTTCCGTTTCGTTTGCTGTTCTGTGAGTGGTAAACTATTTGCTTGGGGATTTAGTTTCTGGTACCTTTTGTGCGTAGACGTTATCTACATGGTTTTGCATGCCTCCAAGTTGGCAGCATTCCGGGTTCCAGCAGGCGGAATGGTGACTCAAGTGGCAGCCAGCTGCCTGAAGTAGCATGTAATTCATCTTATTCCCCAAAGACAACCAAAACGTGAAAGGAGCCACGGACGCTTGAGCTTACAATTCCGGTGGGCACACGAGGCAGGGGAGGCAGGGGGGTGGGGGACCAAGGACCAAGGCGTTGCTGTCGTCGCGTTGTGCGTGTCTCCGCTGGGACATAAATGCCATTTGCCACAGCAGGAGGCACGCGCCTCATTACGTGACGAGTCTCGCCTGCTTCTCTGTTCCCATAAAAATGCGTAATGAATTTTAGATTTCCTGAAACCAGAATCCCTCCATATTTTCTTTATGGTGGCCATCAAAAGTGTGAAACGTTTTGGCCAATGGGCTGCAAATAGTGTTGGAGTCATGTTTTGATCGATTCGCTCGTTGCGGCACTTTGACAATTTAACGATCAATTAAGATAACATTTTGCCACATTGTCTGCACTTTGCACTTGAACCGAACGCCCGTCCGCCCGTCCGCCCTTTCGCCCAGCAAAAACCGGAGTGAAACTTAACCATAATTTTTCATTCAGGGTCGTTGGCTTGGTTGCGGCTTCTTTTTATTATCTGCTGCTGCAGCAGCTCCTTCTTGCTGCCGGTCTTGGTCCTGGGTCCTGCTCCTGGTCCGAACTGCAAACATAATTTTTCTTGCTCCTAATGCCAGATAAACGCAGACAGAGCACCAGACTGGCCAAAAAGTTCCTTAACCTCCAGCTGGGCACCCGCTCACCCCCGCTCCCCAGGTTTTGGGCCATCATATTATTTTCAACATTTATTTGCCATGCGTAAATAGAAAAGAAAACGAAAAACGAAAATTCACTGCAATTTTCAAAGGCAAAATGGAAAAATGGCGTCGCTCTCCCGCTCTCAATAATAAATGCAAAGGGGGCAAAAAAAAACTGCATTTTAGGTAAACATAGGCAAAGCGAGCGGGCGGGAGGTGGTGGTTGGTGGGTGGGAGGGCAAGGCGTGTCTTGGCTACCGCCCAATTGACGTAAATCGTGCGCAAGTTTTTCTCTCTTTATTTTGGCAGCCAAATTGACTGCGGCTAAAACCGGCAACACACCAAAAAAAAAAAAAAGGTCAGCAAACTGGCGAAAGGACAAACTTGAAAATTTGTTTAAATATGATCAACGTGATTAAAGTTGGGTTTTGGTTCAATTAAAACAGGCAAACGAATCGAATTATATGAGAAAAAGGCATGCTATATCCTTCGGATTTTGTTCCAACTTTGTAGAAGTGCGTAAAAACATAGAAAACTTATATATATATTAAAGTTGGGTAACGATTTGATGAAAATCTGAACAGTTTTCATACTAAAACTAGGTTTCCAACCGATCTTTCCTATGTCAGCTATTTGCTATAGTCAACCCATATTGATCAAACTTTGTAGAACTGTCTTTAAGCATACTTAACTACTTAATACCAAGTTTGGAAGCGTTTCCAGTGAAAACAACAAGTTTTTCATACTAAAACTAGGTTTCCGATCGATCTTTCCTATGACAGCTGTATGCTATACTCCACCGATTTGGATCCAACTATTTAGAAACTGTCTGAAAGCATATAAAACTAGAAAACACAAAGTTTGGAAGCATTTCTAGTGCTTTCCGAACGATCGAGCCTATGGCAGCTAAATGTTATAGTCAGCCGATTTTGATGAAACTTTGTAGAATTGCGTAAAAACATAGAAGACTTATAATATCGAAGTTTGGTAACGATTTAATGAAAATCTAAAAAGTTTTCATACTAAAACTAGGTTTCTGACTGATGGTTTCTATGGCAGCTATATGCTATGGTCAACCGATTTTGATCCAACTTTAAGAAACTGTCTTCAAGTATAGAAAACTACTAAATACAAAGTTTGGTAGCATTTTCCAGTGAAAGCAACAAGTTTTTCAAACTAAAACTAGGTTTCTGACTACGGCAGCTATATGCTATAGTCAAGCGATTTTTATCCAACATTGAGAAACTATCTAAAAGCATAGAAAACTACTTAATACAAAGTTTGGAAGCGTTTCCAGTGAAAGCAACAAGTTCTTCTAACTACTACCTTTGGCAGCTATATGCTATAGCCTTCTGATGATTATCAAACTTTGCAGAATTGCGTAAAAGCATTAAAAACTGCTTCATACAAAGTTTGGAAACGTTTTCTGGGAAAACAAATCATTTTTTCTTAGTAAAACTAGTTTTTCGACCGATCATTCCTATGGCAGCTATATGCTAAGTCAACCGATTTTGATCACACTTTGTATATTTGCGCAAAAGCGTAGAAAACTACTAAATACAAAGTTTGGTAACGTTTGCAGGGAAAACAAAAAAGTTTTTCTCACTAAAACTAGTTTTCCGACCAATCATCCCCATGACAGCTGTATGCTATAGTCAACCGATTCTGAACCAACTTTGTGAAACTGTGAGAGAACCTATATAACCTATAAAATAAGCACATGCCAAATTTGAAAACGTTTTTCATACTCGAAAGTTGTTTCCCGACCCATAGGATCACCCAATTTTAGTTAAACTTCCCAAAAACCTTGTCAAAACACAGACAGCTTATGGATGCCTAATTTGTGGACGTTTCTTTTCAAAACAGTTGAGTTTTTAAAAGCATTTCCAGCTGTTTGCCTTGCGGCGAGGCGAGTCTGTTTACTTTTGATCGTGATTTCTTTCCTTGTTATTTGATTAGTTCTCCAGGCTGAGGACGACAAAACTCTCATATATATATGTGTTTTTTTGACCACATTTCCAAGGGCCATTCAGCGAACAACCGAAACGTTTAACGTCACTCTGCAAAATGCTGTGTGGACATTGGTGATTCCTCTTCCATGTATGTACCTAGCCAGTGAAAAATTGGTGTCGAGTGTTGAGTGGATGCCCGCCGAGTGTTTGGTTTGTGGGTGTTTGTTGGTAATGCGCTAATTAAAATGCCAGTAAATGTTTTGGACCAAGATGGTTTTGGGGAGGTGGCAAAGCTTTTTGACTCGCCACTTATTAACTTGCCAGCAATTATGGCAGAAAATGCAGCGGAAGGCTGAGAAAGATTCCACTTATTTCTCCCTTTTTTTTTTTTTTTTTATTTTACTTTTTGCTTTTTGAGTTCAGGTCGTCGGACGTTACGGTCTGGGATTTCCTTTAGCCTGGTTAAAGTGTGAGCATTTCTCCAATGCTTTTTCTGTAATTGCTCGGAGAGAAAGAGAGAGAGAGAGAGAGAGAGGGAGAGAGGAGGCTCTGGGAAGCTGAGGAAGTCATCACACATGCGTGCATGTGTGTGTGTGTGTGTGTGAGTGTGTGCTCTTAATAGGTAACAAGTTGCAGACAACGTCCGACTGCTCCTACTTCTACTGCAGCTCCTGGTCCTGCTCACTGACTGCCATTATCTTCATCAGCACGCGTAAACTTCGTTTGCACCAAAAAAAAAACAAAATGGAAAAAAATAAAGATACAGGCAAAGGATTGCACTGGGAAGAGCACTGGAAAACTGCTGCATCATTCACTTCACCTCCCTGCCTCTGCCGTTCCCCAAACGGAACAAGAAGTCATTTCTTTTAAGCTCAGCGGAGGCACTTTTCTTGCACATTTGAACTCGTCACACGCAGTTGGCCGTAACTGCCAACCCAGGTACAGTGGGTTGGAGCGCAGAGTTGAGTGTTAAAAAGAGGTAAGTAAATTTGCTCCATTGAAAACAAATCTAAAGTGGCACAGAAGCTCTCAAAAAAGTTTGGTTTGGGGTTCAGGAATGCTTACAATTTCTCTCTAGCTCAAAGTTTTTGTGATTTGCAGTTGGAAATGTGGTTTCAAATCTATATCGATATGTTTCTACACCGATATATCGATATATTTATATTTTAGATAATAGTTTCATCATTTATTGATTTTGTAGATTTTCTTTTTTGATATTATGCATATTGATGAGTTGGAAACTATAGAAAACCCTAGTTTCTGGGGTGATACTTAGACATATCTACATTTTGTGTAATCGATATATGAAATATCAATTTTGTAAATATTGATTTTAAATAGAATCGACTTTAAAGTGTTGGCATATGTCGAAAAACTAAGTTGTTGGGATGATAAATCGATAGTTTGTGAAGTTGATACATATATTTATCGATTTTGAATATTTAATTTTTTTTTTTTTTTGACTTTGATGTTAAGAAAACTATCGACAAACCTAGTTTCTGGGGTGATACATTGACATATCGAGATTTTTTATAGTCGATAGATCAGTTACCAAATTTATAGGGCGATATATCGATATTTTGTGTGGTCGATAAATCAAAAATCGAATTGGTTGATTTTGATTTTTGATAAAACCGGTTGAAATGTGACGATATATCGATATTTGATGGATCCAGTATATCGAATATCGATGCGGATCACTCATCACATATTCCTACTCAATTCCTCAATAAATCTCTGCTGAACGCACCCATGGTTACTGTTTAAAACACGTTCGGTCTGCCTTCAGCATTTCCCACCCACCCGTCCCTGCCACAGCCTGGCTCTACGAGTAGCTTCAAAAGGAAGGCATATCTGTGTGATATATGGTACATCCATATCCGTGTGCCGTTTGCCGCCGCTGCTCAGCCTGTTTCTTCATCCTGGTTTTGTCTTTAATTTGCCGCTTTCTTTTCAATTCCGTACTTGGTCCAGTGTCTTGTGTGTGCGAGTGTGTGTGTGTGTATACCTAATTTCTTTTAGTATTTCATGTTTTTATTGCTTTCATGTAGTAGACATTTGCGGGTTTTTGCGCGTAGTTATTTATTTATGTATGAAACATGCACTTACCTACTTACCCGCGCCCCACCGCTTCGTTACGTTTCATTTCATTTCCCGGGCTCACAAAAATAAAATAAAGAAGAAAGCCGAACCCGAGCGAGCACAACTCTAATGGGAATTTACAATTTTTCACCAAAAAGCGACCAGCTCTGCTGCTGGTGCTGCCTCCTCTCGTGTTTCTTGCATAAAATGAAATTGTATTGCATTTGGTTTTCCTTTTTTTTCGCCTTTTTCGCCCAACTTTTGCTGCTTTATGGCTGGACACAGAATTGCTGGCTCAGCTACAGTTTGTGTCTTGGGCTTCGCTTTTTATGTCAGTTTCATGCCTCAGACTCCGCTCCACTCCGCCCCGGCCATGGATTCGTTCTGTACTGTTTCGCGCAAAAGGGAAAATGCGAAATACACAATAGAAAATCGCAAGTCGTATTTTTAGAGCAACATGAAAATTTATGATGCATTTTTTGCCACGCCTCCCCCCTACTCCGAAACCAGCACCCGCCTACGCCTTAACTCGTTTATGTTATGGTCCTCTCGGCTCGTGCTTTCAAATTATTGCACAAAGTTAAGTAAAATGTATATAATTGTAATGGAATTTATATTAGATTTTGTGCCACAAAAGCACAGAAATATAACCAACAAACTGACAAATGAGTTCACTCCGCGCTCGCTTTCGTCCGCAAAGGAACTCCACACCCGCCATATATATATATATATATATATACTCCATCAGAGCATTGTCATCGTCTGCAAAATCAGGGACAAAATTTCGATTGCGTTTTAACAAATGAACAAACATTTGGAAAGTGATTGAAGTTAAGGGAAAATAGCAACGTTCGGATTCTATTTTAGTGTTTCTTTTCTGATGACTAGAATGATCGATTCAATTAGAACACCTCTAGACGCTTTTACCTTCTTAGGGCCGTTATCTCATGATTCTTCGTGAAACAGGTACTTGAGAAAATCAACCCTAAGGGTTGATACCGGTGTTTCTTAAAGTATTCATACTTAAAGCAGTATTTTCGAAGGTCGGTACAGCGGAGGGCACAAAAAATCTAATCAAAAAACGATTGCATGCAATAACGCCCATTCTTAAGAGTAATATAACGCCCTTAGATGATAATTTTTTCTTAATGCCTCATTTGTAGGTGCAATAACGCCCGTTATTTCTAAGAACTTTCTTAATAGACATAAGAAATCGACCATGGGCGTTATTGCAGAGGGTTTGAAAGTGCGTTATTTGTAAGCACTTTTATAATATGCAAAAGAAATCGACCTTGGGAGTTTATGTAGAGGAAGCGATAGTGGAATAACGCCCGTTATTGTTAAGTCCTGATTATATAAAAATAGATATAGTTCTTGGGCGTTATTGCAGTGCAGTAACGCCCGTTTTTTTCAGAACTTTCTTAGTATACAACAGAAATCGATCTTGAGCTTTGTTGAAGTGGGTGTGAAAGTGCAATAACGCCCGTTTTTTTAAGAGCTTCTCAATGATACAAAAAAAATATCCCTTCCACCTTCACGACCTGTGCATAACGCCCGTTTTCTTAAAAAAAATTCCTTATTATTAAAAAAAAACTCCCATGGGCGTTATTGCATTGGTCGTTACTGAATGCTTAAGCGAAAATTAGAAAAAAAAAAAAGAATGATAATAGACTTTTTCAGTACAGTAAGGGTTTGTTTGTGATTCCAAATAATTATCGTTTGCTGTAAACGAATCTGTTTTCGAAAACGATCTAGATTTATGTGAATTTGAGCTTACAGTTGCTTAATACGACAATTTGGACCCTCTTTAGGCACTATTTTGTAGGTATTCTAAACCACTTTTGCTGACTCTTTTAGTAGTATCCCACAGTCTTAAACCTCAGCTTTCACGCAAAGTGTGAAATACAATTTTCAAAGAAAAATGTTTTAATTTATACAACACAATCCGGATTCCAAATCTACTGGGAACATACAAATCAAGCATCTACTAAGTTACATTCCGCGCATCAAGACATCAAGTCAACGTCGGTATGCTTCCTCCTATTTCCATTATTAATCAAAATTCCTAGACTTTTAGTTAAATTTCTTATAAGCGATGCCAAAAAAAAAAAAACTGCATTAGTTTTTCAAGTGCACTTTAAAATGGCTTATACGTACTGTTGATCCCCCAAAGTATGCAATAAAGTGTACAAATAAAAAACACTTGCATACGAGCGCAAGTGTGTGTGTGTGTGTGTGTGTGTGTGTGTGTCAAGACTTGGTAAATATTATTTGACAACATTTGGCCGCAAAAAGCCAAACTGCCAACGCGTGTCTCCCTTTCCCCCCCTCCCTCCCACCCCCTCTATTTCATGTGGGTGTGTGTATGCTTAAGCACGTGTCAAGTGGCCGCCATTGTCAGACCCGCATCCGTTGCTGCTGCTGCTGCTGCAACGCTCCCCCCTTCCGTCTCTCTCTCTCTCCCGCTCACTGCCTTGCCATTGCTCACTTTGCATTTTGCATGGACTCTGACATGGTTGTCGAGGAGCTGCATTAATCAAAATGTTAAATAAGAAATGGAATTGATTTGAGCAAAGCAAATGTGCGATATTATTCAATTTTCCCCACCCACCCCACATCCTTTCCACCCACCACCCGGCGACACACAGCTGGTGCAATGGCAGGAAATCTGCATGAATTTTCCACGAGTTTAGCACAGCTGCAACATCGTTTGTAGCTGGCTGTGATTGGATCAAGGGAAACTAAACAGGAGTGGGGGGGGACAAAAAAAAGTGATTGCCTACTTTCGGGCGTTGGTAAAAATTAAACAAGAATAAATGCTCCGACTTCAAAATGCTTGCACATTTATTTGCAGTTGGCTGCATCCGCCTGGCATTTGCATGTCTCACATCTGGAGAGGCGGAGTCAACTTTTTGGCAGCCAAGTTTCAAATTACATGCCTCGTCTGTCACAGGAGCAACAACAAAAAAAAAAAAAGGGGAGGAAAACTTTACGAAAATAAATAAAATATAAAACACACTGAGCCGAAACACTTTTCCCTGGGCCCAGCCCAGTGGCGACATGTTCAATCTGTCTTGGCCGCTCCCAGCCGCTTTATTGGCCATTTATGGCTCTGTCCTTACAACAGATATTTATATATTTAATATCGAGAATCATAACTGGCCCTGTCCAGACTCTCGACGCTCCCATCGACCGTTAAAGATACAATTCATAAAAACTTGAGCCAAAAGACAAAGCCAACGGCCAAAAGTTAGACAAAACACTTGGCCCAAAGAGGGAAACGTTTTCCAGATAAAGACCAAATCCTCCTGCTGCTGCCTCATATGGTAAAGTTTTTGTTTCTTTGTTTGCGTTTTGTTCAGATGGCATAAATTAGATACGTGACACACACAGAACACAATCCTTCTGGCTTTAAAAATGACTCAGATTATGTCCACTCCTCTGCGCCGATAAGCATCGAGGAGCAACTGTCATGGTATAAATCATAATCAGGCTGATGATGATGCTGCCGATGATGATGATGATGATGATGATGACGATGAGAGAATCTGGTTGGCAGCTTCTTAAACAGGCGCCAAACATATTTGCTCTCAACTTTTGGCCAGGCCTGGGCAAACAAACAATTTTTTGATTAATTTCAAGTTTTGTGTAAACTCTGGACCAAAAATTTTTGGGCGAGAAGACGAAAATGAAATGAAAAGTTTTGAAGGGGAAAGTAAACTGAGAGAACGAAAGAACGCGAAGGGGGGAATGGGGGAGGGGAGTGGGGCGGCGGACGGCGGACGGCGGAAAGTGTGGTGTATAAATGTAGATCAAATACACTTTATGTGCTATTTAAAGTTAAACAAATGAATCACTTTCAATTTGTTTTCACAAGTTGAGGGAGGACATCGAGTTATGCATTCAAATTTAAATGAATAACACCGCATAAGCACCTTCATTTCACTAAAACTAGCACCGCTTTTCAAGTATCTACCATGCTCATCTGTTAAACTGGTCAAAAACATTGCAAAAACTCAGCTGATGCAACAAATTTTGGCCAGACACCGCAAAAAACACCTCATTTTTAATATCACAAACACCGCTTTTCAGTTATTTGTGAAATTTGAAAATCATTTTGAGAATTTAGCTGAGATAAGCATGTTCCATACAATTTACAAGACAAAACATTGCAAAAAAAACACCTCTTTTACATGTTAAATGCGAAAACACACCGCAAATAGACTTTATTTTCACTAACACTAACACCGCTTTTCAAGTATCTACAATGCTCATCTGTTAAACTGGTCAAAATCATTTCTAAAACTCAGCTAACACAAAAAAGCTAGCCAGACACCGCAATAATACCTCATTATTACCATCATACACACCGCTTTTCTATTATATGTCAAAAAAGATAATCGTTTTGAGAATTCGGCTGAGATAAACATAATCCATACAATTGACTTGGCATAACACCGCCAAAAAACACCTCTTTTACATGTTACATGTGAAAATATTGGAATATTGTAACAAAAATCAGCTGAGATTAACAATTTTATCACATATGACACCGCTTAAGCATCCTCGACTAAGAAAAACATTTTTGCACCACATAAGCCCCTCACTTTCACTATCATCAACACCGCTTTTCAGTTATACGTGAAATTTGCAATTAAATAATACGAATTCAGCTAAGAAAAACATTTTCCATACATTTTACAACGCCAAACACCGCACAAGTAACTCATTTTCATTTTTACTAACACCGCTTTTTAGTGATATGTGAAATTTGGAAAAATATGTCATGAATTCGGCTGATGCACAAAGGTTTATCAAAAATTCGTCAACAGTTTTCAGGGATAAACAATTTCAATTTAATTTTGCCTAGCAAAGCACCGCATCGGCTTTACTTAAGCACGTCATGGACACTGCTTTTTAGAAGTTTTTGAAAAAAAAAGAAAACCAAATTCTATTCAATTGTTTTCAACTTCTGACCGAAATTATTTCACAATTATCATACTTTTCCCCAGGTATTCCCACTGCTTATTCACTTATTTCTACTCTCATTCGCTGTCGTTGCCATTTCGCAGTGCTTTTTCATTATGTCCATTTTCTTATGCACATTTTCTGTAATAAGAAAATGCGCATGAGGTAATTTTCCTGGCTATTTGCAGCATTCTCCAAATTGGGCACGCTGAGGTGGCTGAAGTAGATGGAGCAAGAGGAGGAGGAGGAGGAGAAAGTGGAGGAGGTGGAGGTTGGTAAATGCCCAGAGTCGGAGCATAGTTGCGCTCTTAAACCGCAAGTGACCGACATTTTATGTCGTTGTCGACCAGAAATGAAAACTGTGGCAACGGAAAAGATGAACACGAAGTGAACAAGGGAGGTGCTGGGGATGGGGATGGGATGCGCAGGGAGATCGACGTGGGATGGCTCGGGTGGTGTCACTGGTAATTTGATGAAAATGGTGCTGCTCTATATTACACTTTGCGCTAATTGAAAGTTTCATCATCAGCAGCAGCAACAGAAGAAATGAAGAAAATGGAGACGCAGAACGGATATGGAAGGGGGAGGTGGTGGAAAAAGATTTGCTAAATGCAAAAGTATAAAGTGAAATTAAAGAAAATGTTAAGCAAATGATGTGATGTGAAAATAGGGTAAAGCTAAAAAAAACGACATGGAACTATCAATTTGAAAATCAGAGAAAAACAAACAAAAACCATTACCATTACCATTACCATTACCATTACCATTACCATTAACATTAACATTAACATTACTTTTATGATTTATCAGATAAACAATTCCAGATTAGGATTGATAAGTAATCAAAATTGTGACTTGGAACTACAAAAATTGGGTAATTATTTGCAAATTGTAATTACTTTTCACAATTACTTGAATAATTGTACAAGTAAAGTGTAACAATTGATTATTTGTGCTTAAAATGATTAATTATTCATACATTTGGAGGTAAAATTATTCAAGTAATTGTAAAAGTAATTACAATTTGAAAAAATCATTGTATAATCGTAATTCCTAGTTACAATTACGATTACTCAGACAAAACTAATCAGGAATTGCTTTTTCATTGTCTAAATAATCCAGATTTTCATAATGAAAAGTAATTAAATACTGAAAGTAATGATTACATTACTGCTCTGGTGTAAACTAAGACCTACAAAGTCTCACAAAATGCGATGTAACACCTCAGGGAAACACAACTTAGTTAAGTTGATTTCCTGCTGATTATTCCCCAAATTCCATAGACCCCAATACCCACAAGTGAACCCCGTAGAACAGACAAAAATAGTTATCCCTGCAAAATGAAGCCAAATGCAAATGGATGAAGTGGAAAATGAAAAGCGGTGAGAGAATTGTTGGAAATGAGCAAAATAATAAAAAAAAAAAAAAAGGGCAGCACAGAAAATGAAAAATAATTAGCGCAATTAATGACCACGTAATTAGCGCTTCAAATCTGCAGAGTACCCTCCCTCCCCCAGTCCCTCAACAATGTGTGCAGTGGCATGTAAACTGAAAACCCTTTCCTTCTCCTCCCTCCACCATCACCATCTACTACCTTTGGCCACTAATAGTTGCTGCGGCCACGTTTGATAACTCTATCGCGGTCCAGTTTCCACTTTTTTCCTCCCCCCCCTCCCCCTTTTTCTTTCTCTATTTTTTTACGACACGCTAATGAATCCTGTTGACTGGCCCCATTTTCTATGTGCGGACAGAGGAAATGCAACTCTGTCATGACATTTCTTCATCAGCATTTGAGGTTCGAGTTCGGGCTAATTAAAAATTGGTCTTTGATTAGAAAAACGGCCGGAGCAAGAGCAGGAGGAGTGGGAGGAGTTGGATGGAGGACAGCGTTATGTGTGTCACGTCTTGCCTCAACTTATAAACAACTTAAAAATTCATTGTCTACACATGGTGTTAGGGGAGTTCTTCCTGCTGCAGCAGCCGCATGAAAAACGAAAAAACTGTCATCATGTGACGGGAATCAATCTAAAGTCATTTTATAACCCGAAAAGTCATAAATCTAACTTTAATGTTTTCAACGTGACTGCGGCAGGGCCACGCCCACACGCCCACTTGACATGTGTAACGATGGGAAACAGAGAGAGAGAGAGTCAGGCTGGCAGTCAGTCAGTCAGCCAGTCAGCCAGTCAGTGAGTCCTCCGGCATTGAAATTGGAAAAGTAAAACAAGCAAATGAATGTATTTCCGTTTGGGATTTTTCACTTTCCGGCCAAAAGTGTTTGCCTGGCGGCGGGCGTGGCCCAGCAGGATAAATGACAAAACGCTTGAAGAAATGTTAGAGATAGAAATTTTATTAAATGGCCATCAGAGTGCGTGCCCGAGCGAACAAAGGACCGTCAAGCCGCACTTACGAGAGTTAGTTATGTATGTACATACATTTATATGGAAGAGTGTAAGCGTGTCACATGTGTGTTTGGTCGGCAGAGCCGACGGGCTAACAGGATTAATTAAGTGAAAAGTTTGGCGAAACGAAAATGTCCCAAAAAAAATAAACAGAAATATAGGGAATATTTCTCTTTGATTGTTTTGCAACAGGAAAAGAAAGGGCTACGAAAATGAAGCTGTTTCATGGCTAGTTACTTTAAAAATGGCGCCAATAGCTTGTCAAGTTGACCGGGTATGAATCAAAAAACCGATTTTCTTGGATGCCGAAAAATAGAGAAAAGTTTAGTTAACCTTGTAAACACTTGCAGCACCTTGTTTTAACTAAGACTGCTTTTCGGACCTTGTTTTTCTATGGGAGCTATACTATATAGATCTCCGATTTCGACCAAACTTGGTAGAATCATGGTTGAGCATAGCAAACTAAGAAATATAACGTTTGGAGGAGTTTCAATTGAAAACAAAAAAATTTTCTTGCTAAAACTAGTTTTTCGACCGATCCTTCCTATGACAGCTATATGCTATGGTCATCCGATTTGGACAAAACTTTGTAGAATTGTGTAAAAGCTTAAAAAATAAATAAATGCTAGTTTTAAAGACATTTCCATGGAGAACAAAAAAGTTTTTCTCACTAAGACTACTTTTCACACTTTACTTTTCTATGGCAGGTATACCATATAGATGTCCGATTTCGACCAAACCAAGTGGAATCATGGGAAAGCATAGCAAACTAAGAAACACAAGGTTTTGAGGCATTTCCAATGAAAACAAAAAAGTTTTTCCCACTAAAACTACTTTTTAGACCCTTCTTTTCTATGACAGCTATACTTAATAGATGTCCGATTTGGACCAGACTAAGTGGAATCAAGGTTGAGCATAGCAAACTAAGAAACACAAAGTTGGGAGGCGTTTCCAGTGAAAACAAAAAAGTTTTTCCCACTAAAACTTATTTTTAGACCCTACTTTTCTATGTCAGCTATACTATATAGATGTCCGATTTCGACCAAACCAAGTGGAATCATGGGAAAGCATAGCAAACTAAGATACACAAGGTTTTGAGGCATTTCCAATGAAAACAAAAAAGTTTTTCCCACTAAAACTACTTTTTAGACCCTTCTTTTCTATGACAGCTATACTTAATAGATGTCCGATTTCGACCAGACTAAGTGAAATCATGGAAAAGCATAGCAAACTAAGAAACTCAAGGTTTTGAGTCATTACCATTGAAAACCAAAAAGTTTTTCTCACTAACACAAGTTTTTAGACCCTACTTTTCTATGACAGCTATACTATATAGTTGTCCGATGTCGACCAAACTTAGAGGAATCATGAAAGGGCATAACAATCTAAGTTATACAAAGTTCGAAGCCGTTTTCATTGAAAACAAAAAAGTTTTTCTCACTGAAACTAGTTTTTCAACCGATCGTTCCTATGACAGCTATATGCTATAGTTGGTATATTTTTAGACACACATATTCTTGCATTATTTCACTTACATGTACAAATCACAGACCCAGGATACATATATATGTATATATATTTAAATGTCATCTCATTTCGCTTACCTGCAAATAGAACAAGAAGAGAAAAGAAAACCCAATTACAATTTTCACAAATTTCAAATTCAATTCAAGAATTTCGCATATATGCGACAATTGTTCTCTGTTGAGTTTTAATCACAATGCTTTTCATTTATAATTCAGTTTATTACAATTGTTATGGGGTATGGTTATTGTTAAGCAGAATTTCTAAATGTCCAGGATGAATTTTGGGGTGCTGAAAATTTTCCAATTTAACAAACAATTCAATTAATGCAAATTACATGACCGAACTGGGGGCTAATGAATATTTTATGACAAAACTAATTTCATTTTCATAATAACACCCACACACACACACACACACACACACACACACACACACACACGAAGTGTATATGGGCAGCGAGACAACAGCTGCGATTTTGAGGCGAGACCATTGATTGTAAAATTGTAAATTGTTTACAGGCCGCGGGACCCATAAAATGACGACGACTCTCCCAGGCAGTTAACAGTGGCAGTTACACATTTACCAGCTGCAGCCACACCCCACCCCCAACCCCCTCCCACCCCCCATCAAGAAGGCAAGGGCAGGTTGTTGCCCATTAAGAGCCAAAAATCTCAGCTTATAATTGCCCAGAAATGCTGCTCGACAAGCTCAAATGCTTCTGACTGCTAATTGTCTTAGACGAAAGTTTCTTGGGGCGGCCAACAGAGGCGGCAACAACGGGTCGATGATGGTGGGCGTTGACATTGGCAACGATTGGCATAAGGAAATGTTGAAAATTGATACGATTTCTTGGAAGTATCAAAAGGTGATTTAGCTTAGATGCTTAGCTCAGAACCGAGAGCCGTGGTTTGAGCTGAGGAACGGCTCACAAATGTCAAATAAATTAAGGTTTCTACAGGTGAATATACGTAAGTTCCAGTACAACTTTTACTTGACACAGTTCGTTTGGTGCCACTTTTATCATTGCATTAGTTACAGGTTATGTTCTATCATACTTTGTTTATCATACTCAACGGAACAGAGCAAAGCAGAAGCCTTAGTTTAAGAAAAACTTGCACTTTACACAGTGCGTATGGCGCCACATTAGTCAATAATCGGTTAAATCGAACCATTGACAGTTATATGGGATGTTCCACTTGGCTTTTTTCTAAACTCAACTGAATGGAACAAGGTAGGAGCCTTAATTTTGGAACAACTTTCACTTTACACAGTGCGTATGGCGCCACATGTGTAATTTATCAACTATATACAAACTTTAATGGTTCTAGGCAAAGTTTTAAGTTGTTTTTCTATATTGTATAAGTGTCTAGAGCAAGGCTGGGTGTAAAGTTAAGGAACAAGTTGCACTTGACTCAGTTCGTATGGCGCCACATTGGTCAGATATAAGCTTTGACATATTAAGGGGATGTTCCAGCTTGTCTTTCTTTATGCTCAAATGAAAGAAGCAGGGTAGAAGACTATGTTTAAGATACATTTTCACTTTACACAATTCACATGGCGCCACATGTGATATTAATTTAAATTTTTCATAGTTCTAGGGAGTATTCTAGGTTGTTTTTATGTATGCTTAAATGTCTGGAGCAAGACAAGAGGTAAAGTTAGGAAACAACTTTTACTTCACCCAGTTCGTATGGCGCCACATTGGTCAAAAATCCATTATATACAAACTTTGACAGTTATGGGGAATGTTCTAGCTTGTCTTTTTCAATGCTGCAATGAAAGCCGCAAGGTAGGAAGCTTAGTTTCTGAAAAACTTGCACTTTACACAGTTCGTGTGGCGCCACATATGAAATATATGAACTATACACAAACTGTATTATTTATAAGGAATATTTTTACATGTTTTATACCATTACCATGTGACAAGAGCAGTGTAAGAGCCTTAGTTCTAGTTAAAATTGCACTTTACACAGTTCGTATGGCGCCACATATGAAATAAAATCAATTATACACAAACTGTGACGCTTGTAAGGGATATTCTTACATTTTTTATACCATTCCCAAGTGACTGGAGCAGTGTAAGAGCCTTAGTTCTAGTTCAACTTGCACTAACACAGTTCGCATGGCGCCACATATGAAATAAAATCAATTATACACAAATTTTGACATTTATGTGGAATTTTCCGACATTCCTTAGTCCTTCTCAAATAACATCAAACAGGCAAAGCGGCCTTAGCAAAGTTTTCCAACTTTGACTGGAGCAACACTTGCCCTTTTCAACTGCCACTTTCAAAACCTTCAACCTTCAAAATATAAAAAAACTCTGCCACATTTTCTCCATTTTCCCTCACCCTCGTTTCTTTTCCATTTACCTAGATTAGACAAATCACATGATATCATGCACTTTTTGTTGTTGTTATTATAATGCGCCATTATTATTATCATTGTTTGTCGTCGCTACTATTAGAAGTAAAAATCATAATTCTATTTGCCCGCTTTTTTTGGGTTTTTTTTTTTGGCTTTTATGGACAAGTCGTAAAGCGGAGACAGTTTTTATGCCCCAGCAAACTAGGCAAGGACGATGGGGGGGGGGATTGGGAGCCGAGGCTGGTGTTAATGCGCGCCTTGCTGCGTTTATGGCATTGTTTAAAGTACCAAAAAAGATCTATCAAATCAGAGAATGGACATTAAATTGAAGAGAAACGCTTTCTGGTTCAAGTGAAGCGTTTACAAATTCATTTAATGGCTCGTATAATGCCCGTTTACGATGCTTTAAATAATGCCACAGAGTTAATTATGTTGAACGTTGAGTAAACATCAATTAAAAAGTTGTTGCCATGGGGAAGAAACAACATGGTGGTGTTTCGTGCATTTTAAAGACTGCCAAAAACGACAATAAATATTCATAGCCCAGCGTAAAACAAATCAAAAGTCATCAAAAAGTGCACTTTGCTCTAATTCCTCAGCGATGTCTCATGCCGTGTCATGACAAGTCATGCCATGGGCCCCCAATCCTTCCCTCACCTCCAAATAAAGAAAAGAAAAACGAAAAAAAAAAAAAAACAACACACACAGCAGGAGCAACAGAATCATGGCAACAAACTGAGCCCAGGCAAACTTATTAATAAACGTTATGGCGACGGCGACAACAACAACAACAACAAAAACTACAACCCAATGAAGTCCTTGCCTGGCCTTTGTCGAGCCCTGCAAGTTGTGTCAGTTCCGACGACGTCCAAATTGGCAAAGTTGGAACAAAAAGAAGCCGGCGGAGCCAACGAAGGCAGAAAAATGACAACGAAGCCCCGTCGGTGGCTTAATTGCAAAAAAACTGTTTTATATTTTTATTCTTTTTCCAGAAAGCCAACAGCTATACACAAAAGTAAATGAAAGTATAATTCATGGATACCAAGAATCAAATATGTGAATGCTGCAAGAAGTATTGAGCCATCAACAGTGGTTAAGATGGAAGAAATTCGGGTAGAAACTGAAAAGAATCGAAGTCTGCGGAGGAAATTATTCATGAAAGGCTGCGTTTATTGGATAGCTGATGCTCTAGAGTATTTCTTTTGCTTATAACTTGAGCATTAATCATTTGATTTTAATCGTAAGAGGTTGGATATATAAATAATGCAGATAACCTTTCATATTTCCGGCTTAAGCTACTTTAAGTGTGATCATTTCTTTTAAAGGTTTGACCTTTTGGAGCTCATATTGTGCTAAGCTTACTTTGTGTACTGTTTTTCACTGGGGAAAGTGGTAAGGTAATCATGGTACAGCATAATTCTAGTAGTTATAAAACGGTCACACTGTTTTTTTGCTTTTAGCCCAAACTAACTCGACACATTTTGCTAAATGGTCACTTTGGCTATTATTTTTAAACTCACAATAGTGAGTAGTATTAAACGGTCACACTGTTTAGTTTTCCACGCTTTAAATGTGACCATGTTTAACCAAAAAAAGGGGCATTTTTGGCACAATCTTTGTTAAAACCTTTTTAGACCATTGTTTTTAAGCGCAGAAGGTGGAACTGTCAGCAAATTGTATTACGTATTGCACGGTCACACTGTTTTGCTATCCACGCTTTAAATGTGACCAAGATTGCCCAGAAAGTATGTAATTTTTGGCAGAATCTTTATTAAAACATAGTTTGTCTGTTATTTTTGCACTAAATAAACTGAAATTGTTCGTAAATGATTAGAGTGACCATTCAGCAGCATTAATTTCATCAATTTTGCAACGGTCACACTGTAATCATTGCATAGTTTGACATTTTCGCAGCATTTTACTGGGAAAATTACACTCTTTGAACGTTTTCTTCACAGAAAGTAGCATAAAACACTTAATGTGACCCTTCTCTAGCTAAATTTTATCAAATAATAAACGTTCACACTGATAAATGAAGCAAAACAGGCATATTTGTTAAAGCAACAACTTGCAGAGGTAAGAAATGTATCTAAATCAATTCAGGATACATAACATTTTGGTTTCAAAAGGGTCACACTGTTTTTTTTTAACAAACTCAAGGCAGAGCTGGTCGGACTAAGAAGTTTAACATTTTGTGGCACAATCTTGCTCAGAACTTTGCGTTAAATTATCACTCTTCTGAATGTTTTCTACAAGTGTGACCCTTAAACAACAAAATTCCTGCACATATACAACGGCCACACTATTTTGTTGTTAAAACCGCATGGAAATCATGTCAAGAAGAATTGGTAGTTTGTTACTTTTCATTTTTATTTAATATATACAGCTTAAAGGGCCATGCAATGCGCATCCTCCCTCCCAAATTCCCTCTCAACGTTACGTTATTAATAAATGCACTTGACAACGTTCACTTATTAATACTTTAGAGCCTAAATCAAAACGCCAAAAGTGCACAAGTCAACTTTTTCCCTCAGCGTGTACGTGACCAATAAGAAGAAATTTCTCCTGGCTCCTGGCTCCCTGCTCCTTTGTCTGTCGCATGTGCGTCGAGTCGAGTCATTCTAAAGTCAGTGGCCTAAAAACCATTATGAAGTTGCTCACTTGATCGTGCAATGTACTTTTTTTTTTTTGTGATTTTGTTGCCCAGCACTTAGCACGTTTCAGCTGGCGAGGAGGAGGAGGAGCAGCGGCGGCAGCAGCAGCAGCAGCAGCTACTGAATTAGCGCAGAGCCAAGCAAAAAGGAAAAACTGTCAGACGCCGGGACTGGCATTGATTGTTTTCCCCCGTTGATGATGTGTGAAAAGTTTATTTGGTCAGTAAACACAACCATGAAAATGCTGGGCAAATATACAAAAACACAAAACTATTCCAACACAAGCACATGGAGCAACTGCATCAACAACATCAACACAAGCTGATCATTCGGTGCACACTAAATGGCCTGAATGCGTTGATTTTAACATGCCAAAACAATTGAAAACGAAAACACACAAACGGAATGTGAAAATGCTAAATCATATTTATGATGGAAGCGGATTGAAGATGCAACCGGTTGGTTGGGATTGGGAGGTAGATGGCGGGGTAAAGCATTTTTACCACTGAGATGAGAGTGGAAAGTCTTAGTCAACAGACAACATATAACTATTTCTATGGTATCCAAACTCTACTCGTCCACTTATGATCAGAATTTACTACAACTATTTAAGCCAGCAAATTCTCTGATGAAAATAATTAAAATTTAATCAATTAAATTGCAATTAAAATGCAAAATAGTCTCTCCAAATATATTTCTCTGTGACGACTCACTTTTCACTGCCTTTGCCAAAATTGATTTGATTTATTAGACGAAATGAAATTGATGATTCAATTGCCTAATCGAATATTAATTTGCTAATTCATAAACTGAAAATATACATAACATATTGAAGACAAGTTCTTGATACTCGTTTCCCACTGATTAGAAATTTTCTTCGCTTTCCAAAACAAACCACAGATAGCACAAACTGGGGCGAGTGTGCGGGGGTGGGAGGCTCGTTAATTTAAATTTCCTTTGTGTGTGTGTGTGTGTGTGTGTTTGTTTGTTTGTGTGTGTGATTTTATGAAATTAATTTTGCTGCATGGCATTTTGTGGTTATGCATTTATTAAAATGGCTGGCAAACTGCAGCAAATGGCAAATTAAGCAGTTTAGAGCAGATTTATAATGCCAAGGCCCGACTCGCATTTATGGGCTAATAAATATGTGACATAGTTGAGTATATAAAGCGTTTATGTATAATAATATTTTATTTTTATGTCCCGAACAAATCAAAGTTAACTTCGAGCACACATTGCGTATACGTAATGTGGACCCGACCACCAGTTTATGGCAAATGATTTAATGTAACCATTTTATGTGGATTAGCTTTAACATGGAATGAAAATGAGGGGAAAATGTTGAATTTGCACTTGGAGAATTGAACAATCAACCCTGAATGGATATAGAGACTTTCGGATGACCATTTTTAAATGTTAAGTCAACTACCAGCTGTTAAGTTTTGGACATTCAATACTTTTGTATGAAGAATTTCAGTTGAAATTCCATTTTCTATTCTTATGTCTACTTTATATAACTTCTAATAAACTTTAAACTTAGTTAGGAAACGTTTTTAAGCGTATTATACAGTTTAGACGTTCATGGGGCTATTCCGACCTCAAGTAACTAGGAAGTGTGACCATAAATATTTCTGAAAATTGTACAAAAGTGATCCCTAGTTGAAATCATGAAGTGGGTTAAGTAAAAAACTAATCGCTATACATTAAAAGCAGAAAAAGGCAATATAAGGAAAACAAAAAGTTTAATTTCTAGCTTAAACTTGACATAAAAAACCTAAAAAGACCAGAAGCTTCTCCTGTAAAGTTATATAAGTGGCTTTTTTATACTGAGTGAGTCTAGAGGAAAACTCTATCATTAACATAACGGTTTTCTCGAAAGTATTTCGACAAAATCTTCTAAAAACGGTACAAAAGTGGTCCCATATTGAAATTATGTTGTGGGCTTAGTAAGAAACTAATCGCTATATTCTGGAAGCAAAAAATACAAAATAAAGTGAAACAAAAATGTAAATTCTTGCTCAACCTGGACAAAAAATGAAATAAAAAGCTTACTAAATCCTATAAGTAGCTTGATTATACTGAGAGAGGGTCTAGAGGTAAGCTATAACATGATTAAGTTCATAAGTTCGTAATAAGAGGCGTTCCGACCTTAACTAACTCGAAAGTATTTCAACAAAATCTTTTCAAAATGGTACAAAAGTGGTCCCATATTGAAATCATGTTTTGGGCCGCGTAAGAATCTAATCGCTATATTTTAGAAGCAAGGGAGATCAAATAAAGTGAAGCAAAAATGTAGTTTCTAGCTTAAGCTTGAAAAAAAATGAAACAAAAAGACCTGTCTTAAGCTTACTAAATCCCATAAGTAGCTTGTTTATGCTTAGATTGAGTCTAGAGGTAAGTTAGTTGTAATATGAGGGGTCCGTCCTTAACTAACTCGAAAGTATTTCGACAAAATCTTTTGAAAATGGTACAAAAGTGGTCCCATATTGAAATAATGCTGTATTTTTACTAAAAAGCTAATCGCCTTACATTTAAAATTGTGGGAGCAAAAAAAAATAATAACAAAAATTGAAAAAATGGGAAAAATATGCTTTTCTCTAGGCGTTTCATCAATTGAAACCACGAAAATGACCTTAAATTTGTGGTAACTAAACATACAACCCCAAAACAAGCAGACTCAATCTAACCAACCAACCAACCAACAAATCACCCACCCCACCCTTGGGCTTCCAACATAATGTGACTTTCATTTTTTATGCTAACGATGCTGCTGATACATACTAATAACTTCTTTCATTAAAAATTCCATGGGCTTGCAGTCAAAATAACCATAACCAGCTGCCACCGCCTGCCGCTGGTGCCACGCCCCATTCTCTAAGCACACACTTGAGCGACGCTAAACTCGTCCAATTAGTAGCATTTAATTTGGTAAACAGCGGCATTTTCGTGCTTTTGCATTTTTTTTGTAATTAACAACAACAACATGAAGAAGAGGAAGATGATGATGATGATGATGATGAGGAGGAGAAGGTAAGAGGAAGTCCTGCTCTCCCTTTCACACTCTCTCTCTTTCTCTGTTGTGTGTGTGTCTTGAGCATATGTTTGCTGTGTTGTGGCATTTTTGGGGCATCCGCATCCGCATCCTCACATCATGAGAGCCATTATTTTGATGTCAACAACGTGCCAGCTTTCTCCTCTTTATTTTTTATTTTTGCACCTGACCAAGCTGAAGCAGAAGCTTATTAAAAATTGTGAAAAATACAAAAAAGGGAAGACGAAAAGGGAACCCCAAACAATGAGCAGAACAAACAGATTAACCGCAATAATGAACACGGACAAACGCAGCACATGGGAAGCAGGTGAAGCGGGAAGGGGTACTTCTCTCTGCATGGCGTGACCCTTTTTGATTATTATTTTTATTATTATTTTCTTCTCCTTTTTTTTTTTTGGTCACAGCAGCAGCTGTGAAATAAGGGAGGTAGGGGACCAAAAACAATTGCCTACTTATTGGGGCGTCTGCTGGAAAAGCTGCTTTAACTATTCATTAAAATGCCTCAGGCACATTTTTCCTCTTGCAAAATATGTAAACATCTCAGTTGACATTGCTTTGGCATATTTGTTGATAATTTCTAAAATGCCACCTTGGCAGTTAATTAAAAATAAATTGCTAGAAAAATGACACAGCTTAGGAATGCGTTTAAGATGATGCAGAAGACGATGAGGCAGACAGACTAGAAAATGTGGAATGCTAAAGAGAATTTTGCCATTTGCCAGCAGCAAAATGGAAATTTAAAATGGCAAAACAAAAAAACATTAAATTTAAGAGATTTCTTTGAATAAAGCCCCATATAACTTCATTGTAAAACAAATTAGACAAATTAATAAACCAAAGCTCAGCCTGGCCTGTACCATTTTAGTTGTTGTTAAGCCCAGACTTTGCTCTGCTCGACTCCATTCAGTTCCTGCACAGCTTTTCACGGGCGCTGCACAGAACAACAACAACAACAACTAGCAATGACACACTAAAAACTCAACAACAAAAAAGCCCAAGAAAGAAGAAAACAACATCCACATCCACATCCACTGCTGCTGCTGCTGCTGCTGCTACCGCTCCACTTTCCATTTGCACATTTACCACTTTCACATTTCACATCCCCATCTCTCTCACACACTCAACCCATGGAGCTGGCTTTATGTAGGGCATTAAAAACGCTGCGACTGTGTCCCATCCATCCCATTCGTTTTGCTCATAACCCCATCAGCATTTGAAGTATTATTAATAAAAAAACAAAAACAAAATGGGAGCAGTGGGCGTGGCATGACAATGCCTTTTACTTATATGCATGAACATAACATTTTTGCAACAAAACAAAAAACGGAAACCACGACAACGCGTACAAAAATATGCAAATGAAATGTGGCAGAGGACCGCAAAGAAACTCAAGAAGTTGATGTAGTCTGTGTATTTGTAAGGGTATTGAGTAGAAGGCAAGGCTAAGTTTGTCTGTTCACTTGAAGCAGATCATTCTTAGCCGATCAGCACGGTTTTGATATGTAAACAGCTAACAGATAAGTGAACTGAAACTGAGAAGGACTGACCAAGCTCAATTGACTCAGCTCATCATGCTGATCAATAATATATATGTACTCAATGAAGTCGTTGTTAGAAAAAACGGCACCCATCTGGCCTCAAACTTATTTTTAAGCTGACAGTTGCCACCAAAAGTGAGTTAAAGGTGTAAAATATTGAAAGACTAAAGCCTAAAATAAGTTATAAGGTCTAATTCTTATTCTTATTGTTTCCTTGTAAGTAAAAACGGCACCCATCTGGTCACAAACTACTTTCCAAGCTAGCAGTTGTCATCAAAAATGAGTCAAAGGTGTAAAATGCTAAAAGATTGAAGCCTAAAATAAGTTATAGTCTAATTCTAGTCCCAATGTGCTCTTGTGAGTAAAAAAAAGGCACCCATCTGGTATCAAACTACTTTCCAAGTTAAAATTCAAGGCCGAAAGTAAGTCAAAGGGGTAAGATACTGAAAGATTGAAGCCCAAAACATGTTATAAAGCCTACTACTGCTCCCAATTGTTTCAGTGTGAGTAAAAGCAGCACCCACCTCGACAACACAGCTTTCTGAGTTAACATTGGTAACCAAAATAAGATCAAATATGTAATATATTGAAGGAAAAAAGCAATAAATAAGCTATAAACTCTTATTCTAATTCTTAAACGTTTATGGTGAGTAAAAAAGGCACCCATCTGATGAAACACATCTTTTCAAGTAACAGTCGTAACCGAAACTAGGTTTAATGTGTAATATATTGAATGAAACAAGCTCTATATAAGCCATAAAGCCTTAAACTGCTACCCATTGTTTCAATGTGAGTAAAAAAAGGCACCCATCGGTTCAAACACAGCTTTTCAAGTCAACAGTCGTACCCTAACCAAGTTCAAATGTGTAAAATATGGAATAAAGCAAACAGTAAACAGGCTATAAAGTCAAATTCTGGTCCCAATTGTTTCATTGTAGGTAAAAACAAGGCACCCATCTGGTGTCTAAGTAAACAAGTTAAACCTTTTATGAAGCGTCTAATCAAAGTGTAAGCATTGAACAGTAGTAAAGGGCAAAGACTGGCTTTAAGCCAGAGAGGTAGACGAATAGGATCGTGCAACTCACGCACGAGTATGGACACTCACGAACAAGCACGAATCATAATAGTTTGTTATAGCGCCTTCTATTTTCAATATTTTTATCAGCTTTTTGATGGTTCTTCTATTAAAATAGTGAAATTCAATGTTTTGTGTGTCTTTTCGTGCTTTCACGAACCAGCACGAATTTCAATTTCTCTTTAAAATTTCTTTCCACAATTTTTGAAACTCTTTTAAAGTTGAAACTTCCACCAAAAGTTATCTAATCAAAGTCATCAAAATCATCTGAATCAACCCAAAGACATATTTTAGATCAAGATGTTCCTCTGTTTCAACCAACAATCAACTCAATCCCAAATCCAAATGTTTGTTTTAAAAAGAAACTTTTACCGATTTTCGGCCTCAAATCGTATTAACTCTGATGTGGCATTCCTGTGGCCTGGTCAAGTTTTGAGTGCGGCTTTTGTGGATTAACAGCAAACAGAAAAAGGAGGAAGAAAAAAAAGTGGCACACATGTAAACATTTAAAGCTGTTGGCAAATTATGCCCCTGCAAGTAAACAAGCAGGCAGAGAGAACACACATTAGAGGACCCAGAATACAGGACCCGGGACTCAGGACTCAGGACCAAGGACCGAGGACCATGTCGTCACCATCAGCAACCGACTAATAAACTCAACTTGCTGGCATAAAAATATCCATGCAAATTAATTAAATATTTACAGTTTACTGACATAAGCCGAGCCGGGCGGGGCGGGGTCGGCTGCGGAGGCAAACTGAAGTGAGCTTTGCGCTGAATTGCAAAAATATGCAAAGGTAAGCGCCAACAGGCAGGAAGTGTATGAATGAATGACTGGCTCAGTGGTTGTGTCTGGCCCCGGCCTGCCCAGAGATTGGACGCTGACAAGGGGGGAGGGAGGGGGGAAGGACAGGTAGCTTGTCTGATTGAAGTACGTGAAAAGGACGATGACGAGGATACGAAAATTACATGCAACGGAGACGGAAATGCGGCGGAGTCTGTCTGCGAAATGAAATTAGTGTTAAGCTCGCTGAAAAGTAGAAGAAGGCAACAAAAAAAAAAAAAAGAAAAGGAAACACAACTAAAGCCTCAAGCAAACAAAACAGAAACAAATAAACTTTTATGTTTGTAATCAAATTTTTGCCTCATAAATTTAAATCAATTCAACAAAATTATGCCAAATCTTCTGGACCAAGTGACACGAACAGTGGGAGTAATAGAGGTGCCTCGAAGGACAGACGCATCATTGCTTGGGCTCTGGGTTACCAGGACCTTGTACCATTGCCATTTTATGTGGTAACATCGCATTTTTTCTGTTGGTAAACACCTCAATTTCATACTCTAAGCACTGCAATTACTAATTTTATTCGTGAATAGTTGGTTATAACTTCAAATATCGCCTAACACCACAAATCGTGGCCAAATAATACCGCAAACACCGCTTTTTAACGATTTAAGCATATCTCAAACACCGCCTCGCAAAAGAGTAAACACCTCAAGCACCACACTTGTCCCAAGACCAAGACCAATGGTAAACATCGCCATTTCACATTGAAACACCGCCGTTTATACTTTTTAAGCACCGCAATTTAGTAGAACAAGCACCCCAATCGCTTATACACCGCCTACCACCCCATTACCATACAGAAAGAACATCGCAATCACTTAAGCATCACCTTATACCAAATTACTATACTGTCAGAACATTGCAATTGCTTAGCTATCCCCTGCCACCACATTACCATACAGTAAGAACACCGCAATCGCCTTTACACCGCCTAACACTTCAGTAGTATGATGGTAAAAGCCGCTCTTTACCTGATTTCAATACACAAAACACCGCACTCGGTGCAAAATCTAAAATACTGCAATCTTAAAACAGCAAAAACACTGCAAGCACTGCTTTGTATCTCCTAAACACCTCTTAAGAGCGCATTCTAAGTATGGTAAACATAGCATATCTTTGGTATGTCTGTACTTGGTGCGACACAGAATAAGTAATATCATAAACACCGTTAAGCACCGCTTTTGAAATTCAGCAAACACCGCTAATTACCGGATTCTCATAGAGCAGGAAATACAAACAGTGTTATTACTGCAAAACTAGCTTCTACTCTAATCTTTGATAGTAAATAATGCATTCGAGATATGGTAAACACCGCTAACCACCGCATTTCAGTATAAGAATGCTTCGCAATTAGAATACCTATGTATAACCGACTTATTCTACCGCACACAAAGCTTTCTAAACAGAGCAAGCACCGCATTACAATAAAGCAAGTTAAGTCTTATGATGCACACTGCATTTTAAATATATATAAAAACACCATTAAGCACCGCATTCTTAGCTATGATTCTTTTTGAAAACGATAAAGATCCACAGAAGATTTCTGTAGGACTTTCTAAGCGGTCCTTTATCCAGCCATCTCTTTCAAAATCTTCCGCAAGTGTCGCCCCAAATAGTGTGTCATTTAGCAGCACTAAAAATTAACTTAAAACAAAACGTTTAACAAAATCTCCGAAAATGCTTGGACACAATGCAAAACGAAAATAAAACCAAATACAACTCCCACCCAAAAGCAAAGCATTTGTGAGACTTAAGCAGAACTTTCGCCCTGCAGGCGCAACTTTTTAATGGCAAGAGCAAAGAGACAAGCGTGCATAGTACACATGTCCTGGCTGCGGGCAAAAAGGGGGCGCACGGGTTTCAAGTGGGGGGCGTGGCAGCATACTTAAGTGCATGTTACCCAACAATTTACTAGCGTAAGTTGGAAAATTTGAATTGGCTGGCACACACACACACACACACACACACACACACACACACACACACAAAAAAGATGCAAAAAAAAAAAGAAAGAAAAACAAGGCAGAAGAACAGCTGAGAAAAGTTAAAGAAGCCTCACGAGAAGTTGAAATGAAGATTTATTTGCCTATTTGCTTATTTATCTTTGGCTCAACTGGAAAGAAGATGTAGCTGGAGATGGAGATGGAGGTGGCGACGCCATTTGGTGAGCTGCTTCAAAAACTTACAAAAGTTGCCACAGGACGGAGGACCGTCGAGAAGAACCAGGCAAGGAAATTACGTTAAGTACCGTAAACTTAAACGTTGGAGAAGAGCAGAAGGTCCTCGATGTCCTGTGTCCGCATTGTGTATAGTTAGCATGTTATAAATGTTATAAAACATCCTCCAACACACACACACACACACAGCCATACATATATATAGTCTGTGCCTAAGCGGAAAAGTTTTTGCTGTTTGAAATGTCCTCTTAAATGAGGTTACAGTCTGCCCTCGACTGGTGCTACCTAAGGTTGAGGTGCAATTTTTGGAGACCCCGACGTTTATAAGCACTGGAATCTACAGAAGCTGTTGCGATTTGGTGACCCCGATCCCTTTTATAAGCTGAATTCATTGATTTCTGGTAAGAAGTTGCACTAGGATTAAGCTAAAGGTGACACTAAAGACATTTAATGGTTATATAAGCATAATACTTGTAGACTTAATGAGTTCTGGTATTAAATGCTACAAAATCCCATGCGAAACTGTACTACGTAAATGGTGACCCCGACGTGGGTACTGAAAACTGTTCAGAAATTGTTAGCTCTGCCCTCTACAAAAAACTATACTTAATATATAATGTAGAACCCGACGATTCCCATTGAGTAAGCCCTTTAAAAAAGATATAGGCCTTATTTAGTAAGTTGGTGAACCCGACGTAGGTTCTATGTTATCTCTGGTCTTGAAAAAAGCAGATACGAGTATTTATGCTATTACCGACAAGTTCTATTATTTAACAAGTACAGAAACTGATGTAAGACTTGTCTCACCGAATGGTGACCCCGACCTAAAAACTGAAAGTTGATCAAAAAATGTCATATCTGGGCTCTATAAAAGCAGATACTAGTAAATGATCGATTCTAAAGATTTCTTGTAAGTAATAAGTATAGAAATCGATGGGAGACTTGTCTAATCAAGTGGTGACCCCGACGCAGGTACTAAAAGTTTATCAAAAAGTGTCAAATCTGGTCTTGATTAAGTCAAATATAGGGAGAAAAGCTGCTTCTTACGTTATTCTGTAAGTAATAAGTACCGAAAACGAACAAGACTTGACTAACCAAGTGGTGACCCCGACGTAGGTACTAAGAGTTGAGCATTAAATGTCAAATGTGGCCTTCATAAAAGCAAATACAAGTATATGTGCTGTTTTTTTTTAAGATTGTTCTTAAGTAACAAGCAGAGAAACCGATGAAAGACTTGTCTAACCAAATGGTGACCCCGACGAAGGTACTAAAAGTACTAAAAAATTTAAAATCTGGTCTTGACTAAATCAAATATAAGTAGATAAGTTGCTTCTTACGCTTTTGAGTAAGTAATAAGTACCGAAACCGATGTAGTTGTCTAACTACATGGTGACACTTGGTGACCCCAATGTTCAATATTTTTGATGGTGACCCCGACGTTTCTAAAACCTTAACATTAGCCCTTCACACCCATTGCCCACTTGCCTTGTCTCCACTGTACCCACTCAGCAGTTGAGTTAGAAAAACAGGATGCAGGCATTAACTAGACGAGAGAGTGAAAAAAAAAGAGGACTACAAAACTAACCAACCACCGCCGCCATCGCCGGTGTCGTCGCATCTTCACAGCAAATGGGCAATTTAATTATACGGAAATCACACAAAATTCATCTAATTAGTTTGACGTTTTAATTGCCCGGAGACACTCGAAAGAGAAAAGAGACCACGGCTCCAGGAAGGTGCTTGGATGCCATAAATTATGTCTCTCTCTACCTTCTGCCAGAACAGAACAGAACAGAGCCGAGCAGAGCAGGCAAACAGAGAACCCGGCTCCACCAAGCATACATATCCGATACCAATTGTGTTTGCCTTGTAAATATTTCAATAATTCTTTTGCGCAGTTTGTTTGGCTCGCAGTTTTTTATTAAAAAAAATATCTCTCTGTATCGCTGTATCACGGTATCTGGGCGAATGCATCATCTGCATTCTGTGAGTGGGTCCTGTGTGTCGGGCTTAACACACAAAGCCGGTCGGGGCCAATTGACATTTGTTTCATTGGCTTTTGTGCCACGTAATTGGCCAATGCGCAAAAAAGGCGGCAGGAAGGAGCCAAATGAAAGGAGTCCGCGAGGTGAGTAACGAGAGAAACGGCTTAAAATTACAGCAGAAATCACTGGGGGATACCATTTGTCTGCCTTTGAACTGAACGTAAATACTTGAATCACATTTGGAGGTTCAAATTTATTTATAAAACACACACAGTTGCTTGCTTCGCTTGCTTGCTGCACATTCACATTTAATACAAAATTCATGCCACATCAAAAAGCCTCTGGACCAATAAAATCGTCAAAAGTAAATAAAACATATAAATCAAAAAAGCCTCAAATAGTTCTCTCGTCTCTCTTTTTTTTTTTTTTATTATTATTTGTATTTTTATTTTTACGAGTTCATAATATGAAATTGCCTTGCTTTGAACTGCGCGCACAATCGCGCGAGAGGAGAAATGGATGGAGGGATGTAGGAAGGGGGGGAGGGCGAGGCCAGTTGCTATGTTACTTAATTGCCAGCAGAAATAATTGATAGCCAGTCTGTGAAACGCGTTGAAACGGAAGTGGCCAACAAATGTGCAAGTGACAGTTCGAATGAAACACGAAAGAGAGAGAAAAAAATAAATAAATTATGGGCAGCACCAACGATTCGTACGGGCAGCAGGCGGGCAATGCCCAGGGGTTTGCGGGGGGGGGGGTGGGGGGTCGGTCACAAATGTACCAAAAGTTAAGTAGCAAGTTCAAATTTCTCTCTCTTGAACTTTAAGTCGCGGTGGGACTAAGTCTAGTCAGATGGTGACCCCGACGTGTAAAGTGCAAGGGCGGGGGGGGAGAAAGTTTCTTAAGAGCTTTATGCGCACATTAGGTACCAATGGATGCTGAGTTGGGGCCAAATACCAAAAATTGTATATGAAAACTCCACAATGTTGCAAAGTTATCAGCTTAAGAGAGCATTAAAAGTAGGGCAGCAGTTTCTTAAGCTTAAACGAACCACATGCCACATAAATTTCAGTCAGTCACGACCCAGCACGACTTTACACACTCAAGCACGATATTTAAAAACCACAACTCGTGCTAAATTAGGACGTGCAGGCACGAAAAAGCTGAAAATAATGCCATATTGAAGAAATTTTTAGAAGAAATATACTAAAAATATTTACTTAAGCTCCACAATTTTGCAAATGTACAAAATTAACAGGGTATAATAAGTTCAACAGCATATACTGAACCTAAACAAACACATACGAAGTACAGTTGAGTCAGTCACGACCCAGCACGACTTAACACACTGAAGCACGATATTTGAATTAACAACTCGTGCTTAATTAGCACGAAAACAGTTAGCAATAGAGCAGAAATAGCAACAAAAATATTTAAAATGTAAAATTTAGATACCAAACATGTAAAAAAAAAAAACTACAAAATACCAAAGAAAAGAGTCTTAAAAATACCAAAAATAAAAACTAAAATCACGAGCCAGCACGAAAAAGTGTAAGGAAACCAGAAAATCCATAAGGATTCTGGGTCAACAAGACTTTATTACCTCCCAGCAACTCCAAGCACAAAAGTAAGACCAATCCAGTCGAAATCTAAGAAAGCTACATCAACAAAGCACACAGCATGATTAAGCAATGCCCAAAAATAACCCCAAAAATACTGTAATTTAAGTGCACTTTTAACCGTCACACTGTTCTGCCCCACACACTTTGGCTATATCTTTCAATTCCCTCGTCTTATCAAATTCTGAGGGATAAGTAAAAACCTTTTCTGACATTAAAGTGCTGCTCATCACGTTGATGAGAGTGGAACATTTACCATTTGATGGGCGTTAAGTAAAAGGCGTTTTTAATATTTTAAGCACACTCACTCACACACACGCACAGCGAAGCATCCTGTCTTGTCTTGTCTGGGGTTTTAGTGCAAAGTTTTTTGGGTATTCAATGTGCCAAATTTCACGCCACTTGAGAACACAATTTTACTCCGAGAAGCAGCTGCTGGTGTTGCTGTTGCTGTTGCTGCTTCTTTCTACCTGACTTGGTTGGCTTTTAATCCTTTTGCAGTTCGCGTGCAGCGTAAAAAGCATCGTTAAATAAACATGAGAATATGAATGTATGATTGCGCTTTAAGCCCCAAAGCCTTCAGCAGCAACATCATCATCATCATCATCAGCAGCAGCAGCAGCAGCAGCGGCGATAAACTTTATGGCCCCGCCTCGCTTCAGTTTTCTTTTTAATTTTCCTCAACACTTTTCTTTTTACTTATTTTTTTTTTCGTATAACCTGACAAAGTTTTGCTCGAAGAACAATGCCAAAACTTTCAACACTGAAGTTGTTGCCTCAACTTGTTGGCCAATTAAAATTGTCAAATTTATTCTTGGACTTCAACTTATTTGTAGTTTTTAATAAGCAAATGCAAATGCCTAAATGACTAAATTGATTTATGTAGCGAGGCGGCGGCGGCGGCACCAAAAACTTTCTCTTAACCCAAAACAAAAAGAGAGAAAAAAAATAAATATCCAGCGAGACAAATCAGCATACAAAGAAGGGACGGTGGACGGGGGGGCATGTTGGGAGCATCTGGGTATATTGTCAATTTATGCAGCACGCATTGTGGTTTTTAGTTTAGTTTAAGTTGGCAACCAGACCAGGCACATTACTTAACCCTCAGCGCAACAGCCCCCCCTCCACCAACCCCAACCCCAATGGGGGTTTTGCACTACAAATTGAATGTGACAAAATGGTGGCAAGAGAGGCGAACTAGTGATACCCTGTAAGCTTCAGAAGAGCAGTTACTTAAGTGAAATGCTGGCAAAATCTTTGTCCAATGAGTAAATCATTTCCAGGGTATACAGCAAATGATAGAAAGACAAAAAAAAAAGAACACAAATTGCCGAGCATGAAAAAAATAGACACAATGACAAAGACCGCCCCCGCCCTCCACTACCAGACCTGCCCCTCCACCCCCACCCCCATACACCCTCCCTCTACTGACTGCTGTACCCACCCCGTCTAACTATTACTTAGTCTTGCCTAACTTTTCTGTCTCCCTTCTTTTTTTTTTTTTTTTTTGCCAGATAAATATTAGAGTGTGTGTGTGTGTGTGTGTGTGTGTGCGAGTGTGTTGGGCTTATTTATGGTCCATTGCTGTGAAACGGGCTCAGTTTTCCTCCGTTTCTCTACAGTTTTCTTCAGTTTCTCACATCTTTATTAAAGAGCGCAATAGCAGAGCCCATAGTTTTTAATAAAATTCCTCTACCTCCTTGGGTTGAAACCCCCAAAAACTATGGGAGAAAATGCCATTCTTCTTGTTTTTTTTTTTTCTTTTCTTTTTTTTTTTTTTACTTAATTTATGTAGTTCCCTTGGAGAAGGAAGCAGGCTCCTTAATAGTTTTTAACTTAAATGGCAAAAGAAAGACCTAAAAAGAGGCAAACAAAAAAAATAAGGAAGCCAAGCGGCTGGGACTGAGGACAATGTCTCTTTGGTGGGGCCTGGCGTCTACGAGTCGGCCAGAACCAGTGAGTCGTTTATGGAAGTGTTTGTTGTAGGCGCACAACAATCTTGGCCAGCATCTCCATCTCGCCAGTGATGGCTTATTTTATCTGTCTGCCTTTGGTCTCCGCGCCGCCGCTCGCCCGCTCGCTCGTGTGTCGATATTTTATTTTTATTTGAAAAAATCAATTTATGGCCTCTTTTGCAATAAACGATTTCTCTTTTATTTGCCTTCTTCTTTTGCCGCTGCTTTATGGCCGCATATCCTTGTTATATTTTCTATAGTTGTCAACGCTTCAGTTGGAGTTGGAGTTGGCGCGTTCCCATTATTCATTGTGTGGTGTGGTGTGGAGGGGGAGGGGAGTGGGTTGTGGGTTGTGGGTGTGGGTAAGGGCTTACAAAATGCATTCCCAGCTGAATGTTAGAAAATACTTTTGTATGTATTCACATAGGGCAAACAAAAATGTTTGCATATGCCATGAGCAAAGTGCAACAGGGCGCATGATTGATAACTGAGTAGGATAGAAAGGAGATTCCCTTGGAATAATCATGGTTCATATTGTAAGTTTCACATAAAACTTAAGCTAAGGGTTCCACACACAAATATGTTGCCCATTTTGTTCGCCCTAAAAGGAAAAACCAAAAAGTTTGCAGTCCAAAATGAGGAAAATTTTATACAAATTTCGAAAAAATATTTCCATTTTGATCGCCTGAAGGGAAAAAAAGGATACATTACCTTACAAAAAATTTTGAATTTGTGCAAAAATACTTGATACAAATATTGGCCACAAATAATTTGCGCAAATATTTCCAAAAAAAAAAAAAACTAACCCTGACGTGGAAAACCCGCATACATTAACAAACAAGAATTGCCCCAAATAATATGCGCAAATTTTTCAACAAAATATTACCATTTTGATTGCCTTACATTAACTAATAAAAATTTTGCAAACATATTTGATACAAATATTTGCCACAAATAATTTGCGCAACTATTTCCAAAAAAAAACTAACCATTTTTAATGGCTGAACTAAAAATTCAGCATGCACTGCCTGAATAAAATTTGACTTTGTGAAAAAAAAAATTTGCTACAAATATTTGCCAAAAATAATTTGCTCACATATTTTTGAAATATACTAATATTTTGCTTGCCATAAATGGTGAAATCGACAAACATATATTAAACTAGCAACCTTTGATTTTGATACAAATATTCGTTTCATATAATTTAAAGCAAATAGTTGAAAAAGTTTGCCCAAATTAATTTGCCAATTTTTTTATCACCAATTTTTTGTGCACGTACGTAAGTAATTAAGAATTTGTAAAAATTTGATACAAATATTTGCCACAAATAATTTGCGCAAATATTTGGACTAAAAAATTGCATTTCGCTTGCTTTAGGCAGGAAAACTATACAAATTGTATGCATACACTAGCAAGGCAGCATTTGCTTTTGTTTGGTCTCGCAGGCAAATAGATTGAGCAAATTCTGCTACAAATTTGAATATTTGTGCAAATTATTTGCTTGTGGAACCCTAGCTTTGTTTTTAATGCCTGCAAAATCAGTTATCTTGGCAGTTAAGCCAAATTTGTCATAAAACTATGACAAAATATTGGTTTTGTGGTATCTTAGCTTAAGGCAAATAATAAGCATAGTGGAAAAATTTGCGCAAATTTATTAGTGGCAAACTTTTGCGCATGTTTCCAAAACGATTTGAAGCTGGCACTAAAATTTCGACTCTTCCGTTGGCTTTAACTCTATCTGCAATTCAAAATTCACTTAATTTCTTCCCCCCCTATTTTTTTTTGTTACCTAAAACTGAAACAGTTTCACCCCGTTTCAAAATGGTTTTTGTTAACCTTTTGGCTGGCCAACAAATTGCAAATTTAATTTGAGTAAAAAACGCGTCGAGTCAGAAACACAAACACGGAGACCATTGTCTGGTTCTGTGGAAAATTTGCATGGCTTTTCCTACCCCAACCCCCCTGAAATGAACGAAACTTACACCAGGCCAAACAGTCGCCGCTAACAAAATGCGCCACAAAATTTCGTAATGTTTTTTATGAAATTGCATTAAAATAAAAAAAAGGAATGCTTCCTTTTTTGTTTTTCACTCTACAATAAATAAAGCTGTTTTATTAATGTATTTCACAGCAGAGGCAACGAATGAATAAATTTTACACACACACACACACACAACCCGCTCAGAGCGAAGCATTTGACAAGTTCATAAATTATCGAGTATGAAAAAATGTTCACAACTGATTGTTAAATTTCATTGAGACTCCCGAAAAACAAAAAACAACAAACAAACAGAATGTAAATTGTATTAAACACAATATAAAATGGATGAGGGTTTGGCACTTAAAAGCAAAATATATAAAATGACAGTTGGTCCGAGTTGGCAAGTAAAAAAAAAAACTTGTACACTGACAATAAGAGAAGAAAAATCTTCTTTCAGACAATTGCGGTTGCGTGCGCCCCCTCCACCTCCCCCTCCCCCCACCCCCGGCGTCACGACAGGCTTTGGACTAAGTGTAGTTATCTGTAAGCAAAACTCCAAGGAGGAATGAAAAAGCATGTTCGAAGCTAGTTCTGGTGGGGAAAAAAATTTCCGCGCTACCAGGCAAGCACTTCTACTAATGTACACTTCATTTTTTTTCTTTTGAACATGAAAACTATCAACTTGCTTTCTTTTCTTTTATGGCCAACAAAAACAAATTGATTATGCTGATTTCTGTGAAATATTTGTTCTTTTGTGATTGAATCGAATTCTACTTAGTGATTCGATCCGTTAACTCCCTCAACTATTAACACTTGATTTATTCAATTTCCCCTGCTCTGTGTCTTTTTTTGAACAATGGCCAACTCTCTGGTCACACAGTTTACCTTGTAATCTCCCACCAATGCCATCAAAAAGCAATTCACTCAACCAGCAACCCATCAGCATTCATTTGGTTCCAAACCATTCATCAATCAATCAATCCATCATTATGGTCATAAAAAAATTAGCCAATAGCAAACGGCAAACGGCATAAGGGCTGGCTGGCTGGCTGGCTGCCTTTTGTTGTTGTTGTTGTTGTTGTTTGCCTCCGCAAAATTTACATTAAAATTAATTAAAAAATTATATTGCAAAATGTTGATGAATACAAATTACAAGACATTAAAAACCGAGGCAAAGGGTTTAAACGCATAAAATATGTGGGGGGTTTACGGCTCTCCGGGGGAGGTAGGTGGGTACAACCATTACAAGACGTCCAAGAGTGTTGACAATAACAACTTAAAATCCATCAACATCACACACACACACACACACACACGCATATGGTTTTATTATCCCACACATATGTGTGTTGTTGGGTCACGCCCCCCGCCCCGCTCTCGAGTACAAGCAGCTAAAAATTTTGAACATTTTGTTCAATTTTATAAAAACGAAATGGCAAATTTTGTATACACTATACAGAGGAGTAAAGTAACGACATTTCCGCGCCTCAAGGCAAGCACATTTACTAATTTTCACTTCCATTTTTGGTAAGCTTCCACACGATATTTATTCTGCAGTTTGGTTTGTGTTCAAAAGGGTTTCTCTTTCAATTAACGTACACCTTTTGGTTTTCAAAACTCTCGAAAAACTATCCAAGGTGGGTTTCTTTCGTACCTGATCACAGTTTGAAGTATATAACACGATTTATGTTTTAAAGAAATTTTAATTGAAATTAATTAGTCAAAAAGTCTTCTATTAGTTTGGTTTCTGGCTCATAACAGAACTGGATCTGTAACAGTTTTTTGTTTAAATAGCAATTTTAACAGCGTTCATCAACTCTCAATACTCAGACCAACTTATAATGTACATTTGGTATCAAAAGTAGTTATTTTTCAATGCTGAAAAGGGAGCCGAACATTTGTAAGGAATTTGTTTCAGGTATATAATACCAATTTGGTATATTCCGGAAATTATTCATAGCAAAACGTTTATTTTCAAACACAATGCATTCCAGGAAACGTAAGGAAATGCAACAGATATGCAGACAAGCGGAACTATATATTACAATATTCCATAAACTATATATATTCTTGTTCAGGGTGACGAGCTGAGTCGATTGAGCTTTGTCCGTCCGTCTGTCTGTCTGTTTCTACGAGAGCTAGTCTCTCAGTTTTAAAGGTACCGAGCTGAAATTTTGCACAGAGTCTTCTTTTTGCTGCACACTACTAATATGTCGGAGCCGACCGGATCGGATGACTATATCTCATAGCTCCCATAGGAATAATCGGTCGGAAAACTAGTTTTAGTGAGAAAAACTTTTTTCTTTTCAACGGAAACGTCTCCAAACTTTGTACTCGTAGGTTTACTATGTTTTTTTATAATTCTATCAAGTTTGATTAAAATCGGACAATTATATGGTATAGCTGCCATACAAAAGATAGGTGTGAAAAACAGTTTTAGTTAGAAAAACTTTTTTGTTTTTAATGGTAGCATCCTGCAATTTTGTATTTGTTTGTTTCACATGCTTTCACATAATTTGAAAAATTTTTGGCCAAATCGGATGACTATATCATATAGCTCCCATACGAACGATCGGTGGGAAAATGGGAAAAAGAGTATTTTGTTGAAAATATTCAAGCGAGCACTTGCAAGGCACAGCCGAAGTTAGCTTAGCTTTCTCGTTATGTTTAAGTTTAGGGTGAATCGCCTTAGGACGGATTTCAAAGGAGAAAGTGTGGCATTTTGCCTACTGTAATTGTGTGATTTCTCCGCTCTCGCTGTGCCACAACAGCAAGCACAACGATGCCAAGTTTCTGTGTGATTGTTAAATACTTTATAATATATTTACTTAAAAACTTGGGTTACATGTACCATGATCTTGACTTGTTCTTGACATTTCTTCCCAATTTTTGGTTGAAATGATATTTTCAACACTTTTGTGGTAAATTTTATACCAAGTTTCTACCACACACAAATCCGTAATCCCATTCATAAATCTTTTAGCACTTTTTCTTTGGGCAAGCGGCACGATTCGTACACTCTCTATAAATGTGCGCTCAAAATTGTATTTTATTTATTATTTTCGACCTGTTGTGGGTGGCTCTCTCTCTCTCTCTCTCTCTCTTATGCTCTCTCACGTACAAGCCGCTGAGTGACATGTGTAGCAACAACAACAACAGCAACAAGAACAGAATGTTTGTTTGTTTATAAACGAACTTTTTATTGCCACAAAGTGGCAAGCGACAAGACAGCATGAGGAAAGGTTGAAGCAGGCTGTGTGCGAGACGCCGGGTTGTGGGTTGGGTTGGGAGGCGGCGGTGCGAGTGGTTCGGTCTCGCATTCCGAATGCAGTTTTCACACTTTGTCCACAAAATCAACTTTACTTCTGGTGACAATTGTGCATTGTTTATTTATATATATGAAAATCTATTTAATAGATAATTTATTTAATTTTTGTTTTGAACGTCTTCATTTTCGCTTGATTCGTCGTTTCGTTTGGCTCCTCATTTCCTGTCTCTCGTGTTTGTTTGTTCGCCTTTTTGTGGGAACTCTTTGATTTGATTAGGCGAACAAGGGGCATGAGGGGGGGATGGCAGAGCACTTGCTTGCTTCTTCAACTGATTGCTCCATGAATGAATCCCCATGAATGGCCACAGCGGAGCGTGTGTGTGTGTGTGTGTGCGAGAGTTTTCCCTCCTTTTTTCAATTTTCCAGCTACGAAATTGATTTGGCTTCGTCAGCATTCTGGATTTGGAATTAGCTTGTTTCCTGAGCTTTTCCCCCGACAAAAAAAAAAATACATCTCGACGTGTGTGTGTGTGTGCCTCCAAATTGAGTTATGAAAGTGGAATGATGTTAATGAAGAGAGAGAGGGAGTTTTCCTCTGCCATTTGGCGACACGAATCAAAAATCAAAGATTGAAGTTTTCAAACTAAATTTCGCATACATTTTTCACCCCCAACCCAACCCCCTTCCACGAAAACTAACCAACTGCAAACAAAATTGATGGAATCTCATTATTCTTATCGTTTCTTTTGAAGGCGCTCAAATGTTGCGACTCATTAAGAAAGCATTTTCCCCCAAAAATAGACACTCAAAAGGAAAACGCATAAATATTAAACGAAACAAATTGATCGAAACAATTGTTTGCTTTGTGCAAATTATTTCAAATCTCCATCCATCACTTACCTTAATCCTAATGCTGTCGCTGCTGTCGCTGCCGCTGCTGCTGTCGCTGCTGCCGCTGCCGCTGCTGCGGTTCGGTTCGGTTCGGTTGCTGCTGGAAAACTGGCTGCTGGCAGGGTCGAGGAGTCTCTCCCTTGAAATTTTGTGTTTTGTTATAAATTATATTGACGGCGCCGCGACTTGTTGTTTTGGACACAATTCGTGTGTTTTTTTTTTTCTATATTTTTAGCAGTCGACGTCCCCAGCTCTGGCGAGCGGCGTTAACACTCACACGCATTTCCATAGTTCTTTCGTTTTTGCTTTGAATTGTTGTTGTTGTTGTTTTTTCTCACTTGGGTGGTTGCTTTTGCTGTGGCTGTAATTGTGTTCAATTTGTTGTTGTTAGTGTTTATACGCTTTGTTCTCCTCTCTGGCTTTGTTTGGTTTGTTTAGGTTTTTTTTTTTTTTATAACTTAAATGCAATTGCTAATTATTTTATGATATGTTTAATTAATTGCATTTGCTTTCGTAATATATTTGGACTCTATTTCAGTCTATTTGAGCTTTTGTTTATTTTCTATTAATTTATATATATATATATTTAAATATAATTGTATTAAATATTCAAATGTGTTTTAAATGGTTTTGAATTGTTTATATTGTTTTGTGTTTGGTTTTTGGATTGGTTTTCAGAGTATTACTTCAACTCCTAGCGTCTTCGTGTGCTGCAAAAAGGAGAGGGAGGGAGGGAGATAGAGAGAGAGAGAGAGCAGAATTAGTTGAGATCGATTGGAAACTAGTTTGAATATTAAATAACTAAATAAATAAATATTATTATACTCTGTACCGTAGGTACACAGAGGTATTATAAGTTGGTGCAAAAGTATGTAACATCGAGAAGGAAGCAACTCCGACCATATAAAGTATATATAAGGTTGTCCAAAAAGTCTTGCGGTATTTCCGCAAGCTTGTCTTTGCAAGCGCGTAGTTCTAGTTGTATTCGTCGCATCGGTTCACGCTAGAGCTTTTTGGAAAGCTCTTTTCACGCGCTAACACGTGTTTGATTTATTGTTGTTTGTTTTTAGTCGTTCGTGAGTTATAGCGTCGCAAACATGGAGCAAAATAAAGAGAAAATACGGCATATTTTACAGTACTACTACGATAAAGGCAAAAATGCATCTCATGCTGCCAATAAAATTTGTGCAGTTTATGGACCCGATACAGTTTCCATTTCCACCGCACAACGATGGTTTCAACGTTTTCGTTCTGGTGCAGAGGTGATCGAAGATGCGCCACGGTCCGGAAGGCCTGTCGTCGAAAATTGCGATAAAATCGCTGAATTGATCGAAAGAGACCGGCATAGTAGCAGCCGTAGCATCGGCCAAGAGCTGGGCATGAGTCATCAAACCGTTATAAACCATTTGAAGAAGCTTGGATTCAAAAAGAAGCTCGATGTATGGGTGCCACACGACTTGACGCAAAAAAACATTTTGGCCCGTATGGATGCATGCGAATCGCTTCTGAATCGCAACAAAATCGACCCGTTTTTGAAGCGGATGGTGACTGGCGATGAAAAGTGGGTCACCTACGACAACGTGAAGCGCAAACGGTCGTGGTCGAAAAGCGGTGAAGCTGCCCAGACGGTGGCCAAGCCTGGATTGACGGCCAGGAAGGTTCTTCTGTGTGTTTGGTGGGATTGGCAGGGAATCATCCACTATGAGCTGCTCCCCTATGGCCAAACGCTCAATTCGGACCTGTACTGCCAACAACTGGACCGCTTGAATGCAGCACTCATGCAGAAGAGGCCATCTTTGATCAACAGAGGCCGAATTGTCTTCCATCAGGACAACGCCAGGCCACACACATCTTTGGTGACGCGCCAGAAGCTCCGGGAGCTCGGATGGGAGGTTCTTTTGCATCCACCGTATAGTCCGGATCTCGCACCAAGTGATTACCACCTATTTCTGTCCATGGCGAACGAGCTTGGTAGTCGGTAGTTGGCCACAAGAGAGTCCTGTGAAAATTGGCTCTCCGAGTTTTTTGACAATAGGGAAGCGAGCTTCTATAAGAGGGGCATTATGAAGTTGGCATCTCGTTGGGAACTCGTCATCGAACAAAACGGCGCATATTTGACTTAAATCGCATTATTATAACCAATTTTATGAACAATTGAAAATTCAATAAAAATACCGCAAGACTTTTTGGACAACCTTATTTGTCAGAACTGACCGAATCGGATGATTATATCTCATAGCTCCCATAGGAATAATCGGTCGGAAAACTAGTTTTTGTGAGAAAAACTTTTTTCTTTTCAATGGAAACGTCTCCAAACTTTGTAATCGTAGGTTTCCTATGTATTTTGATAATTCTACCAAGTTTTATTAAAATCGGACAATTATATGGTCTAATAAACAGTCTTAGTTTGAAAAACCTTTTTTATTTTTAATGGTAGCATCCTGCAATTTTGCATTTGTTTGTTTCGCATGCTTTCACATAATTTTACAAATTTTTGGCCAAATCGGGTGACTATATCTTATAGCTACCATAGGAACATTCGGTCGGAAAACTAGTTTTAGTATGAAAAACTTTTTTCTTTTCAATGGAATCGTCTCCAAACTTTGTATTCATAAGTTTTTTATGCTTTCTTATAATTCTACCAAGTTTCATGAAAATCGGACAACTTTATGGTATAGCTGCCATATAAAAGAAAGGTCTGAAAAACAGTCTTAGTTTGAAAAACTTTTTTGTTTTTAATGGTAGCATCCTGCAATTTTGTATTTGTTTGTTTCACCTGCTTTAACATAATTTTACAACTTTTTGGCCAAATCAAATGACTATATCATATATCTCCCATACGAACGATCGGTTGGAAAATGGGAAAAAGAGAATTTTCAGGAAAATATTTAAGCGAGCACTTGCAAGGGTATAAAAACTTCTGCACAGACGAAGTTAGCTTAGCATTCTCGTTTTTCTTTTTATGCTACCTTCTTCATTCTCTTCTTCTTGTCTTTTACTTATACCTACAACTTCCTTCTTTTGTCTTTTTTCTTCTTCCTCCCTAGTTCTTACTCCTTCTTATATTCTTTCTGCTTTCTTAACGACTCCTTGCCTGTTTCTTTACTTTCTCTTTCTTCCTTAGTCATACTCCTTTTTCCATTCGCACTTCTCTCTTCCTAATTTCTTCTATCTTCTTTTAGATTTCTCACATCATACTAAACTATACTCTTTCATCTTCTTCCCGATTTTTTATGCTTTATATACTCCTCTTCTTCTACTTGATTTTACATTTCTTTCACTTTTTCTACATAATTTTAATATATTCTCTTTTTCTCCTGCATTTTTATGCTTTTCCATTCCTCGTTTTCTGCTGCTTCTTCATACTTTTCCACTCCTCTTTTTCTCCTGCTTCTTAATACTTTTCCATTCTTCTTTTTCTTCTGCTTCTTCATACTTTTCCATTCCTCTTTTTCTCCTGCTTCTTCATACTTTTCCATTCCACGTTTTCTCCTGATTCTTCATACTTCTCCATTCTTCTGACTCTTTTTACTTTTCTCCTGCTTCTTCATACTTTTCCATTCCCCTTTCATTTCCATTTTCCTACTTTCTTCTATCTATCTTGCTAATTTCTTACATCATACCATTATTTTCCTCTACAAGCTTACTTATTTGTCACCCACATTTTCACCTCTTTCACTTCACTATTCTTTTTTATGCATTTACAGTTTCCTTCCTCCTCATTTTTATGATCCTTTGATCATACTTTCCACTTCCTTTACCTGTTCCGACCATCTTCCATTTCTCTTCTTCATTCTTCCACACTTTCCCAATAAATAAAGCCCTTAAGACGGTGGAATCATAAGTCTTAAACTGACAAACGTTGATCCCCAAAGAAAACCCCACCAACCAACCCTCCCTTCCCTACAGTTTGAGGTAATCTTGACCCTTCTGTCAACAAATGCCGCTGCCGCTGGCACTAATCAAGTAATTAGCCAAGTTTTCAGTTGCAAATGATAAAAGTGTTGAGTCAACTTCTGCTTCTTCTATGTTAAACTGACTTCAAATTGAAGACCTGTCCGCCTCATATTACATGATACGACTTGGGAGGGGGAGAAGGGGGTGGGGTGGGTCTGTTAGAGGCGATGCAAATTGCTTAAACTAACAGCCCAGACAAGTAAAACCAAATTTAATTACGTAGTTAGCAGGGGTATATATATATAATCAAGAGGGGCGGGGGGAGGGTGGTAGGGGAGACACAGACACTTGCTCTATGTGGCATTACACAATATTTATTTAATGGCATGACTTTTCATATATGTACATACGTACGTCTTCGTCTGCCCTGTCAGTTTGTATGTGAAGGCGCACGGAGAGGAGAGCGAGAACGCCAATTTATGTCGCCCCCATTGTGACCGACATTCGATGACTGCCACGTTGATGCCTCAACCCAGAAAACCCTTCCACTTCCACAGCCCATATCCCCACTCCACCTCCACCACCACCACCCCGCCGCAGCTAAGTTCGACTTGGTCTTTGTCTTTGAAAACGAAAGCAGAAGCAGCCCCGGAAATGTTTGCTAGCCTCGCAGTATAAGTAACTACTTAGGGGCGGGGTGAAGTGGTGGGTAGGCGCGATATGTGCATATATTATGCAGTTACCCCTACCCCCATCCCCGCCACCGACTCACTCAATGTGCCACCTTAAAGTTGGCTTTAATCAGGCCCTTAAATATGAGCAAAATACACTGAGCATAAAAATTGGTAAAAAATTTGTGGAAAATTTTGCAATTCATTTTGTATTCTGTTTCTCTGTGTGTGTGTGTGTGTGTGTGTGCCACGCCCCTACTGCCCCCTTTGTTGTTGCTGCTGTTGCTGCTGCTGCTGCTGCTGCTGGTGGTACGTGTTGGGAATGTAGGACATTGTTATGCAGGCAGCGGAATGAGTCGTGAAGTGGAGGGAGGAGAGGGGTTGGGGGGTTGCGGTACGGGAGGTTGGGGCCACGGAGAAAGCAGGCACGAAATGTGCAACACAAAAGTTTCGTCATTATTGGCTTATGAGGTGAAATTTATTGCAGCATAATTCAATGGGACCAGCCAACTCTGAACTCTCTCTCTCTGTCTCTCGCTCGCTCTCCCTCTCTCTTTCTCCATCTCTCTCGTTGTCTCTCTCCCTTGAAGTGTCAAAAGTTTTGTAATACATTTGAAAGTACAAAAAACTTCTTCAAAATCTGATCACAATTTATCAAGAACGTTTTTACAAAACTTGAGAACCACAGAGAAATATTTGTAATTGTGGGAAAAACAAGCAGAATTTTAAGAATGTGAGAATTTGAATTTCCTTTATCTTCCTTCTTTCTTTTTCCTTTATCTTCCTTCTTTCTTTTTCCCTTATCTTCCTTCTTTCTTTTTCCTTTATCTTCCTTCTTTCTTTTTCCCTTATCTTCCTTCTTTCTTTTTCCCTTATCTTCCTTCCTTCTGTTTCCTTTATCTTCCTTCCATCTTTCTTTTTCCTTTATCTTCCTTCTTTCTTTTTCCTTTATCTTCCTTCTTTCTTTTTCCTTTATCTTCCTTCTTTCTTTTTCCCTTATCTTCCTTCTTTCTTTTTCCTCTATCCTCCTTCTTACTTTCTTCTTCCCGGCTTTTAATCTTTTGGCTTGCGAATTTATTCCATATAGTTCTTTTCTTAAATCTTTTGTCGTTCTTACTTCCTTCTTTCCTTCTTCATTCTTACTACCTTTTTCAGTCTTCCTTCTTTATTCCTTCCTTCTCATTTCTTTCTCTTTTCTTCTGTTTTCATTCTTCTTCCCTCATTGTTTTTCCTCTTCCACAAAGTTTCTTCCGTCCTTTGACAATGTTTATTCGTATTTCCTTCCTTCTTCCTCCCATTTTTTGTTCTCTTTTTTCTTCCTCTTGTTTTACTTCCTGTCTTCTTCTGTTCTTCCATCTTCTTTCTTCATTCCTATACTTTGATTCTTTTTCCTAGCATCTACCGTCTCTTTGTACCAACTTTCTTCCTCTTTCTCCTAGTTCCTTCTGTTTTTCGTCACTTTTGCTTCCTTCATTCTGAATTTTATCTTCTTACTTCTTTCTTTAGTGTTCTCCTTTCTTCCTCCTTTCTTAATTCTTGCCTAATTCTTTCTTTTTTCTTCCTTATTTCTGCTTTTTTCTTCCTTATCGCTTCTTCATTCTTTTTTATCCCTTCTTTTTCATTATTATTCCTTAGGAATAAGGAATAAGGAAGAAAGACCTTATTTCTCCTTTCTTTTCCCTTCTATTTCTTTATTATTCTTCCTTCTTTGATTTTTCTAGCATCTTCCTTTCCCTTTGAACATCTTCCTTCCCATTTCACCTAGTTCTTTAATTTCTTAGTCAATTTTCCAGTCTTCTTCCTGCCTTCCTTCGCTCTTTTATTTCTTCTATCTTCTCGTCTTCTTTCTCATTCCTCATACCTTCTTTGTTGCTCCTCTCTTCCTTTTCTCTTGATCCGTTCTTAATATCATCTTCCTTTTCTCGTTCTTTCTTTTTGCTCTCTCTCTCTCTCTTTTTTCGTCCTCTCTTCATTCATTCATTCCTTCCTGCAAACTTCATATAGAAATTCAATGCTTAAATGAAATTCCAATTGCATTTTATTTGTAAATAGAAGAATTGGTTTTCAGTTCTTATCGCTTTTGCTTTGAGCTTAAGCTTCATTGGTTTCACATCACATTTTATGCGGAGACGGGGGAGGAGGGGGGGGTGGCTAGGCGCAGTGAGGGGGTATCAATTATTCGCATCCCTTTTTTTTTTTCTTTTTTTTTTTTTGCTACATGTGACCTAATTTATGATGGGAAAAGGAAGCAACAAAAACGAAAACCGGGCAATGGGACAAGGGCCAAAGAGTTGTCCGGAACATGTCGCATATTTGTCGTTTTATGGAGCACAACAAAAACTGGGATTGTTGTTGTTGTTGTTGTGGTTATATCAAAAAGCAGCAGTAGCTACAGCAGCAACAGCAACAGCAACAACAACAACAACACGAACTGCATAATGGCAAATAATGCGGGCTAAAAACAAAAGTGACGCTTCTTCCTTTATTGTCTCGACATATTCTCCATTGTTGACTGGTTGGTGGGTTGGTTCGGTACGGTTCGGTTCGGTTCGGTTGGCTGGTTTGGCCTGGCCTGGGCTCTCGATGTCCTAGTTTGAATGGTCTTTGGGTCGCAGTGGGAGAGAGATGGATAGATCGCGTATTAAATTCACTAAATCCACTGGCAAAATTTGCATACTCGCCGCATGTGTGTGTGTGTGCCGTGCCTATCTGTGTGTAAGTGTGTGTGTGTGTGTTTATTTGTTTGCTTGTTGGCTTTGATTTGGTTTTTGGCCTGGTCCTGCTATCTGCCATCAAATCAGGCGTGCACACACACACACACACACACACATCAGTACCAACATTGTTTAATATGTGTGTGTGTGTGTAAATAGCAATTACTTGTACCCCTTTCCCCCTCCCCATCTCTCTCTCTCTCTCTCTCCCTCGCCCGCTATCTGTTCTTAGTTAATGTTGCAAGCGAGTGCCCCGGAAAAAGGAAAATGCAATGGGCCAAAGAAAAACAACAACAACAACCACATTTCTTGCACTTAAGCTTCGCTTGCGCCCATAAGTATGCTTCGATAAGTGTGAATGGGCGTGAAGAAGCAGCAGCAACAGCAACAACAACCAGCACTAACTTACTTAAAGAGCAAGTCACAAATTGTCTAGCCAGGCTTAAATGCATGTGGTGTGTGTGTGCGTGTTTAAAATATGGAACATGACAAAGTCTTTTGTCAAGCATCAAATGTTACCAAGTAACAAAGAAACCAATTAATGTCCATGATTCAAAACATTTGAAAAGGTAAACAAGCGCATTTTTCTTTGAGTGTATTTCAACTTTCAGTTCTCTGTTTACTGTTTAACATAACTATTATGTCCTTCAATTTGAACCCAAAAATTTGGCTAACAAATTGCTTACTTCTTTGTGCAAACATTTTATTTGCTTTCAAATATTTGTAGCTAACTTACGTTTGCTTAAAACATTTCAGTTGCCATCAGTGGTAGTTTTTATATAAAAAAAAGACTGCTTTTTGCCATTTAGACATATGGACAAAGATTTTGTTTGCTGACAAATATTTGGGCAAATTTTTTTTCCATTTCCGTTTTTGCTCAAAAGCCTTCAAAAGAAGTTTTTATCTAATTATCTGACTGTTCCTTGCCATACAGAAATTTGAACAAAGATTTTGTTTGCTTGCAAATATTTGTGGAAAGTTTTTTTTTTGCTTAAAAGCCTCCAAAGACAGTTTTAAACTAATTATCGGACAGATTTTTGCTATACATAAACTTGGACCAAGATTTTCTTTGCTTACAAATATTTGTGGAAAGGTTTTTTTTGCTTAAAAGCTTACAAATATAGTTTTTATTCAACAAACAAACATTTTATTTGCTCTCACATATTTGTGCAAACTTTTTATTTGCCAGCAAACTTTTTTTTTTTGCCTTTAATAAAATGTGCAAGTAAAAAATTAGGAAAAGTGTATTGTTTGTCTTAAGTTTGTGGAAAACTTTATGTTTGCTTTGGGTGTTAGATCAAATCATATTATTAATAGGGTTTCCAACTAAATTTATGATTCAATAGGAATTTGTTGCATAAAACTTTTATAAAGCTGGACTTGAATTCGGTACCAAAACTTAAATTTCAGTGAAACGCCTTCAAATTTCAAGCTATGTGGCACAAAAAGTCACAAATAACAGAGTAAGTTGTGAGTTTATCTGACACAAAGCAGATATCTAGAAGATTAGAAATCAGCCCTTAGACGTCTACAACAGTTTCTACAAGCTTTAGAGACTAGCGATATTACCTATGTTTTACAGACTCGATATATGAACTATTTTTATGGAAAATTAAGATGTTTGATATTATCGATATGCATATTTTGAGAAATATGCACCACACCTAGTACAGAATATGGTTTTTGTAAGGCAGGACCGACTTATTTCAGATGGTCTTGATAGAGAAGCTTGTAAAAATCATCAAGGTAAGTGATTAAGTTTAAAAATTTGTTAAAATCTTTGCGCATAGAGCAAATGTTCTTAATTCTTCTTCAATTTGCCTGCAAACGACAAACTATTAGACAAGACTCGACTAGGCGTACAAAACAAGGACCCTTGGTGATTTGACTAACGACCAGTGGTCGATGAAATGGCTAGATATCGGTTATCCCTGGGTTCATATTGTTCAAGTTGTCTGCGAAAACCAAAAAAAAAAATGATTGCAATTGTTGCAAATATTGTCAGAGGCGAGTAAATTTATTTCATTTAAATATATTTAAAATAAATTGCATTTTTTTGTAAATGCACTTTACAAGGATGCAGCTTTTTTATTGTTGTTGTTGTTGTTTTTGTTGTGTGCAGCCAATTTTGAGTTTATGGACATGATTTCCTTTTAAATTTGGTTTGTTGTTGTGGTGGTTTTTTTGTTTTTTTTTTTTTTGTTGAAATCGAAATGAAATTTCATATGTCATTATATTGCACAATTATGGCAGTTGCTGGGGGACCCGCCCCCCATTTTTTTCTCTTGGTGTATGAAAATTGCCCACATTTGCATATTATTTTATTACACAATATTTTATTTTATTTGATTTTTAAATGTGGCAATTATGGATGGCATCGTTTTCGAGTATTTAAGTGGAAATACGAAAAAAACCAAGGGGAGTGGGGGGTAGGGGAATGATTGAATCTGACTGTCAATGACAGCTGCAAAGATAAACTTTAAGTAACAACTAGAACTTTACAGATTTATTGCATTCATTTCAACCAAACACACAAAATTGTTTGCCCGCATTTTGTTGTATTGTTTATATGCTGGCATAAACAGCTGACGGTATAATTTGTTTATAAAAGTGTTTAATTTATATTAAAGAGAAAAATCGAAGCAAAGCAAAGATATACACAACGAAATCTAAGCAAAAATTTTAATAGTTTGTATTTCGATTCAAATATTGTTTGATAAGAGATTTGCAGAGCAAATGAAGCAAATATGTTTATCGGGATTGGAAGATCTTCATATGTATGGATATATATATATATATAGGTACATATGGTACTAAGAGAGCAGTGAGGATATAGACGTTCTTGCTACTTCTTTAGTCTTAATTGATGGGTATTTTACCCATTATTTTAGGGAGAGAGAAGAGGAGCTAAATTGAAATGAAACGCAGATCTAAAGGACTTTGGAATGAAACGTTAAGCTTCATTTTAATTAGCAGCACGTTTTTTAACTAAAGGACATGTCCACTGATAACAAACAAGTTTTTTCTCAATAAGAACCCTACTTTTCCATGACAGCTATACCATATGGATGTTCGATTTCGACCAAACTTAATGGAATCACGCAAAAGCACAGCAAACTAAGAAATACAAAGTTTGGAGGCGACTTCTTTGAAAACAAAAAAGTTTTTCTCACTAAAACTAGTTTCTCGAACGATCATTCATATGACAGCTATAACCTATAGTCATCCGATTTTAACAAAACTTTTGAGAATTGTGTAAAAGCTTATAAAATATATATATGCCAATTTTAAAAAGGTTCACATTGAAAATAAAAAAGTTTTTCTTACTAAGACTATTTTTCTAACCTTACTTTTCCATGGCAGCTATGCTATATAGATGTCTGATTTCGACCAAATTTTTCAGAATTATGGAAAAGCATTAAAAACTAGTAAATACAAAGTTTGGAGACTATTGCATTGAAAACAAAAAAGGTTTTCCTACTAAGACTATTTTTCTAACCTTACTTTTCTATGGCAGCTATGCTATATAGATGTCTGATTTCGACCAAACTTTCCAGAATTATGGAAAAGCATTAAAAACTAGTAAATACAAAGTTTGAAGACGTTTGCATTGAAAACAAAAAAGTTTTTTTCACTGGAACTACTTTTTCGACCGATCGTTCCTATGGCGGCTATATGTTATAGTTATCCGATCCGGCCGGTTTCGACAAATGTGCAGCGTATTTGTACCAGAAGACTTCTTGCAAAGTTTGGTTGCGATAGCTTTAAAACTGACGGAGGAGATGGCATAGAAACAGACGGACAGACAGACAGACATGGCTATATCGACTCAGCTCGTCCTCAGCTCCTTCTATGCGTTACAAACATCTGAACAATTTCAATATACCCTCTGCAAGGGTATAATAAAGACATTTTATATTAGGGGCTGTCCACAGAGAGATCCATCTGTACCAATTAGATGAAAGTCATTGAAAAACAACCTATTTTATCAAAAATTTTAGGAGAAACACTGAAATTGAAAGCTAATTTCACAATTATTCAAGATTTCCGAATGACTTTTTAACCTTCTGTGGCAAGTTTTCATTGAATTCTGCCATCTAAACACATAACACCTATAACAAACTATGTGACTGCATTTGCTTTGCAATACAGAATGAGAAAAAGAACGAAAGTTCTTTGTTTTAATCACATTTCCAAACCATTTTAAAAGGAGATTCACAATGCAAAATATTCAAAAACTTGTCACTTTCAATTGTTCTCACAGAGTTTTGCTGAATTCGTCTCTTCGAGTGTTGTTCAAAATACTTAAGGTATGCAAACAGCTCGGGGTTTGAAGCTGGTTCAATGCAATAGCTTGTAGTATTAACTGATTCCCCATAATAACTGATTTTAATATATTTTCAAGGCACAATATTCTAGGTTTCCAAAACCCTTTTCATGCTTTTAGTGCAGCTGTGTGGCTTTCATAACCCCCTTTATGGGGTACTAGACCGTTTTTAGCATGCCAATTTTTAAGCTTAACAAAAGATTTCAGTTGCAGGTTGAGCAATATGTCAATATAAATGCAATTTGATTTCGTTTTCCCTAGAAAAGATGGTCAGTGAGGCGACATATTTGCTTACTTTGAATAGGGGATGACATTAACCCACACAGGTTAGTTAGTTTTAAGTTTTGTACACTTAAATTGACATAAATTTGAGGTTTATGTTGAAATTTCACTTAATTTATTTTATTTCAATGACCTTTTCGAAAGAAATTACGCATACGACCCGTAAGCCAGCCGTCATAGCCGAATTAGCACTAAAATATAAGGGCTGATACTGAAATCTGGGTCTCCTGATATTAGTTTCAGCCATTTATAGCTAATTTCAGGCAAGATTTCCGTACTGAACTCAAGAATTTAGTTATTTTAACTGCTCAGGTCTGAATTCTGGACTGAAAAATTCAAAACTAAAACGTAGAATTGCAGAGTAGATCGACTTTTTTACCGCAAAATCAGCAAATGTAAAAAAAATTTCAAAATAATTTACAATATTTGGAAATATTTTAAGTTTCATACAAAAAATTACGCATACGTCATGTACCACAGACTTAAATTTGTACAGCAAAATCAGTTAATTTTCAATTGGGTATAAAATATTTGAAAATAATTTACAATATTTGAAAATAATTTAAGTTTCATATAAAAAATTACGCATACGCCATGTACACCAGACTTAAGTTCTATACAGCAAAATCAGCCAATTGTTGAATTTTGATATATGTTTTTTGATTGTGGAATGGAAATTTAAGCATATATAATATTTATATACATTGAAGAAAGGCTACACGGCGTATGAGTAATTTAAGAAAAGTATTTTGAAAGCTGCTTTCTACAAAAATACACAGAAAAGCAAGACTTTTGTGCTTCAAACAAGTACAAACGGTGTCAAAAGAAAGGTTAGGACTTGATTCAATTGCAATAAGGACGATTTTTCAATCCCGAAATACTTGAGCTTAGAGAGATTCAAGATTTAAGGATATATAAAGACCAAGATGGGGTTACTTTTACTTCGTCTTCTTTGGCCTGAAGACCGCTAATGGTATTACTATGGGTCAGAAATCTACCAACACACTTTGTAAGAACCAGTTGGGAATTTCAAGCAATAGATACGCAAAAAAGTAGTTCATTGCAAGTCTATTTTGTATTGAGTCCAAATCATTTTGTACTTAAGCAAATATCTCGCTTTTTATACCCTTGCAAAGAAAAGGGTATTATAATTTTGCACAGAAGTTTGAAACGCTTGAAAATATTCATTTCCGACCCCATAAACTATATATATTCTTGATCAGGGTGACAAGCTGATTCGATTGAGCTTTGTCCGTCCGTCTGTCTGTTTTTACGCAAACTAGTCTATCAGTTTTAAAGCTATCGAGCTGAAATTTTGCACAGTGTCGTCTTTTTGCTGCACCCTACTAATATGTCGGAACCGACCGGATCGGATGACTATATCTCATAGCTCCCATAGGAACAATCGGTCGGAAAACTAGTTTTAGTATGAAAAACTTTTTTCTTTTCAATGGAAACGTCTTCAAACTTTGTATTCATAAGTTTTCTATGTTTTTTTTATAGTTCTACTAAGTTTGATGAAAATCGGACAACTATATGATATAGCTGCCATACAAAAGATTGGTCTAAAAAACAGTCTTAGTTAGAAAAACTTTTTTGTTGTTAATGGTAGCATTCTGCAATTTTGTATAAGTTTGTTTCACCTGCTTTTACATAATTATACAAATTTTTGGCCAAATTGGATGACTATTTCATATAGCTACCATACGAACGATCGGTCGGAAAATGAGTAAAATGAGAAAATGAGCGGCACAGACGAAGTTAGCTTATCTTTCTAGTTTTAAACTTTTTGGGCTCTTTTCGCGCATATAATGTTTCAGTATTTAATACATTATTTTCACTTTTGAACCATATCCATGTTCGTTTTTCGATTTCAAAATATTTCGTGCTTATTCTAAGTACTTCCAAGAACAAAACATGCTTAACATTTTACTTGGAAAATGGCTTGAATTCTCTTCTGTTAGTTTTAGGAGTAGATTCACTGAAAAAATGGTACTCGAACTTCGAATTCGCTTCTCTGAAACTTTTGGGACAACGGTAAGTATGAAATGTTTTGAATTTTAAGAACTTTTGTACTCTTTTTAATAATTTCTATGGACGTTTATCAAATTCAGTCTATTTTGTACTTATTTGAAGTACTTTCAAGAATAAAATATACTTATTTCAAGTAAAATGACCAGATTTCTGCCAGTCGCAGAATTGTTTTTCTGGGTTTGATTTGAGCTGCAAATAAGGCTGGGTTTGCAGGTGATTAACATCTAGGAGAGCTGCAAAGCAGTTCTGCACCGAACCGAACCAACCTGTAAGCGAACCGCTAATTCTCATGTTAAAACGAACCACAACATTGTTTTGTATATGCTGAACCGATCCTTAAACAACTCGTTATCAGGAGGGTTCGGTATGATTCAGCTTACTGACTAGTTTTAAGACTTCAAACGCCTTAACTTCTGAGGATAAGACTAGAAAATTGGTCAGTTTTGATCGATTTTATAAAAAAGTTATTATTATTCGAAAAAAATTGTGTCCAAGTTTCATTTGAATTTCGCATAACTTACGATTCGCTGATGAGAAATACACCTCCATAGCCAGAATCTACACTTAGCAATACCAATTTGCTGCAGCTTCTAAGCATGACTTGTCATTTTGTCACTTAAGCGTGTGATCCCCCCCGCATCTTTCATCTTCTCTTAATATACCCTTCATCAGACTACATATCTGAGTATCCCATTTGCATTTTGCAACGATATTATCAATTCAATCGTTAGATAACGATTGTTAGCAAATAAATATTAGAAATTCAATTTCGAAAGTGTGCAAGATGTCACATATTTACTTTAGAAATCAAAATTTTTGAAAAAGGAAACATCCTTTGATAAAGAATATATGAAACATTATGAACCGAACCAAAACAAAGCTTTAGTTAGCTTCAAAAACCAAGTAATGAACCGAAACATAGAGGATTGAAAGCAGCTCGAACCGCTGAACCAAATGAGTTCTCATTTCCCAGCGGTTTGCTTGTCTGTTTCAAAGTTTTTAGTTTTGAAATAGTACCTCTGGTTGGGTTTAAAGTTTTCAAATCTTCCAAAAAAATATTTTTAAAAAAAAGTTCTCAAAGTTTCCCACAAAATGGATCATCATTTTCAAAATTTTTCTTTTGTAAATTGCTTTGATATTGTTGAATTTTTGTTGCTTTTGATTTATGAAATCTCGCATGATTAATCTATTGAAATTACCAAAAGAACTTCCCCCCCCAATTCATTTCACACCTTCGGACACACATTATTCAAATTCCATTTCGACTCATTCACAAAATTTGTAAATTTTGTTTATTTTTCTTTCCATAATTATTGAACTGATCAGGTTCTGGGTTTTGTTATTGTTTTCTGTGTTTAATAAGTGGGTTACACACTCACTCACACACTCACACACCTTGCCTGGCTCTTGCTACTTCGTCTCCTCCTAGTCACTCCTCAGAGGCAGCCAATGCGGCTGCCAAGCATATTTATGGTTTGCTCGTACATTTCCTTCATATTCTTTTGTTTTTGCAACTTTTCACTTGTCCAGAGTTGATGGAATGGCTTGGCTTGGCATTTGGTTGTAAATTGAACACGCACTGCATTTTGTTTAAACATTTTGCAACATGATTTGATACAGATTTTGTTGGCAAGCTCTCACACAACACCGCACGTTGTTGTTGTTGTTGTTGTAGCTGCTATTTGGATTGTGGTTGTTGTTGTTGTTGTAGTTGTAGTTGTTGAAGTAGAAAACACGTTAAAAAAAATTTCAAAAAAATTGTCGCGCGGAAAATATAATTTGACATAAAAAAAAAGAATAGAACAATTATAATTGAAGTACAGTTGGGTGGTGTTAGTGCGAGTGTGCGTGCGTGTGTGTGTGTGTGTGTGTGTGTGTGTGAGTGCAGCAGCCTTTCGGCGTGCCAAGTATTAAGTAGAAATACTGTTTCAGCTTCCGTTTCCGCTTGGCTTGACTGCACTTCCGCTCGATCTCGACAAAAAAAACAAAAAAAACATAAAACTTTGCCAAACTTGAAAAGTTGAAATTTTTGAAATATTTTTGAAATGAAACAGAGTTTTGAACTATCGGACCACACACACACTCACACACATACAGAAATGCAAGCTTACACACACACACACACACACACACACACACAGACACAAACACCAACAACTCTTTGGGTATTTCTTATGGCCCGGACCCGTCAACGTGTGCGAGCACGCGGAAAAACAAATGTAAACTGTTTTTGCAGCAGCGCCAGCAACTGCTTGGAAGCCACGAACATGGCCGAAGCATAAACGACGAACACACGAACACTCACAGGGAGTCGGCAGTGAACACACGTCGCTTAGCGGTGAAGAGCCGCACACGAATGAGAAGCGAGATGCCGCCAGCCAGCAGAATAGTCGGCACAGTCGGCAGCCGCTGCTGCTGCTGCTGCCAAAGCCATCGGCTCTCTCACGAGCCTTAACAGAGCCGAACTGCAGCGGCCGCAGCAGCAATCGTGGGCAACGCGAGAAGAAAGCTTTTGTGTGTGCAGTTTCGTGCGACTTCCGGTAACTGACGGAAACGGAGCGGCAGCGTGGGAAGGGCGAGTGGTGGAGGGGGGGGGGGATAGAGTAGTTAAGACAGACAACAGCAGCAGCAGCAGCAGCCGGCATGTTGCCAAGCTAATGAGACGCTGACGCTGGAGGAGAGGGCAAGAGCGAGAGCGAGGGAGAGCGAGAGAGAGAGGTGAGCCAACTTTGTATGCACTTTTACATTACACGTTGCATACATTTTGGGGTTCGTGGTGGCTTGAAAGGACCAAAAGTTGGTAATATCATTTGTTTAATAAACAAAGTAAAGTCACAAATAATAGCCAGGGCTGCCATGCACTTTAAAGGACTTGCTAAAAACTAAAGGATTATCGATTTGTTATGATTATTGCAATCTTTTGTACATATTTCGGTCCTGTCTCTATACATTTCTATATATTTTATTGTTAAGGGAACAAATGGTCCTTAAAGCTTAGGCAGGACCGGTGATTTAGTACTTGCAAGGTGTCTGATCTCTCAAAGCTGTCGCTGTCAAGTCGGTTCATTATTTTGTACATTATCTTTGAAATTGTCATCCTGGCTTATTTTCCAATGTTGACAGAGAGAAAATAAACCTTAATTTTTAACATTATGACCCTCTAAATGTGCCAGTTTCATTCTGGCTGGATTTCGGCCCCTTTGAAATATGCACAATGAAAACAGCTGGCTAACGTGAGCGGCGAACCTTCTTTTTTTATATTCTGACCTTATAAATGAACCAGTTTCATTCAAGCTTGTTTTCCCCATCGTTTATAGACGAATGCACCCCCCAAACTGCTGGCTAACGTAAGCGGAAAACCTTTATTTTTCATATTATGACTCTATAAAAATGTACCGCTTTCATTCTAGTAGGGTTTCCCCCTGTTAATGGAGAGATGCATTCTCAAAACTGCTGGCAAACGTGAGCGGCGAGCCCTTGTTTTTACAAATTAGTACACTATAAATGGAAACCAGTGTTATTCTGGTTTGTTTTCACCTGTAACAGAGATATGCTCCCTCAAAGCAGCTGGCTAACGTGAGCGGCGAGCTTTTATTTTACAAACTGGGACACTATAAATGGTAATCAGTGATCAGCCTGACTTGTTTCGTCCTGTTAATCTGCCTAAACGGATAAATAGATATTATAAAAGATTCAGTGTTTCAGGTTTTATAAATTATATGGTGAGGTTTCCGTTTTTGTTTATCTGACTGTTACAAAAAATCCCAAATTTTAATAACCTTCAGACTCTTAACTTTAGTACATTGGTAAAAAATTAAACACCACAAAAAAAACATTGCGAATAAGTCCCACAAGTGCCTAACCATTAAACAGGAGGCATGAAGAAGATGGGCCGCTATCAAGTTCTCTGCAAAGTGAGAAATTCTTTCTGATTTCGTTTTTTTTTTAGTAACTCGAATGAAGTTAGAGCTTTCTTTTAGTTAAACCCTTTGTGTAACAGACGACTTTGACTTAACTGTCTCTATATCTTCAAAAAAGGGTCTAAGTAGTCCCATAAGAGAAACTTTTATGAGTTATCACACAAGTGAAAAAACAGTTTAACGGGTCGTATGGGCAATTTAAATACACTTGCAGAGGGTGTTTGGATCTACAAGACGAGCTGAGTTGATTTAGCCATATCCGCCTGTTCTTCCGTTTGTTTCTCTGCTATCTTCTCCGTCAGTTTAAAAGCTATCTTCACCAAACTTTGCACCAAGTCTTGTAGCACAAATACGCTGCACATTTGTTGGAATCGGCCGTATCGGCTGATTATAGCATATAGCTGTCATAAGAATGATTTATCAAGAAACTAGTTTTAGTGAGAAAAACTTTTTTGTTTTCAATGGAAACGACTCCAAACTTTGTAATTCTTGGTTGCCTATGCTTTTCCATGATTCCACTAAGTAAAGTCGAAATCGTACATCTATATCGTATAGCTGTCATGGAAAAGTAGGGTCTAAAAAGTGGTCTTAGTAAGTAAAACTTTTTTGTTTTAAATAGAAAAGTTCTCAAAATTGGCAATAATTGATTTAATATGTTTTCAAACCATTTTTTTAAGTTCGGTCAAGATCAGATGACTATAGCACATAGCTGCAGTACGAATGTTTGGTCGAAAAAGAAGTTGTACTAAGAAAAACATTTTTGTTTGTATAGAAATCGTCTTCAAATTTCTTACATGTTCGTTTGTTTTGTTTTTTGCATGATTCCACCAAGTTTGGTTGAAATCGGACATCTATGGAGCATAGCTTCCATAGAAAAGTAAGGTCTGGAAAGTGGTCTTAGTTAGGAAAACGTGTTGCAGGGGTATACAAACATTCCTCGATTTGAATTTAATATTGTTGCTGCGGCTTTTTCTTTAGATTTTAGTGGCCAATGTACTAAAATTTGATTTGTTTTAAACCTGAAATGCTTTCCCCACCCCCCTCCGCAATTAAGCTGCCCCTGGGCATATGCAACAGAAAATGTTGAATGCGCACTTAACAGAGCTCTGTTAAGTTTTTGCATTCAATGCGGCGCGCGCGGCTGCAGTGCTGCGCGATGTCGACGTCTTCAGTGGATGGCGGAGGGGTGGGGTGGTGGTGGGGGGGGGTGGGGTTTTTGGTTGGCCGAAAAACACGTTTTTGTGCAGAAGGCATTCACACCGAAAAAGCGTTGTTGTTGTTGTTGTTGTTGCCGCTGCACATGCAGCACGTGTAGGGCCAGAGCCTTGCCGCTCTCCCAGCACTGCCCCTCTCTCTTGCTCTAGCTCTTCTCACATACCTTCCCACTCTCAACGTAGCCGGCTGTCTTTTTTTTCGGGGTTTTTGGTTTAGTTTTTTGCACACACACAGGCACAGGCACTCCACTCCACTCACACACACACACACACACACGCACACAGAGGGACAGACACTGCAGCTGCTGTTCTTAAAAATGTTTGTTAAATATTTTTGTTGCATACTTTTGTGCGTGATTTTTTCGGTTTTCGTTCCAAAAAAAAAAAAAAACCAACAAAAAAAAACACTCACTTTTGACACTATTTTGGTGACTTTTGACACTTTTCGCGTAATTTTCGAGGCAAAAAAAAATGCATTTTTTGTTGTCTTTGGGCAAAGTTTTCGGCAAGCGGCGCGTGTTAATGCACCACTTCCTGTTAGGCTACTGTACCGTTATAGCGGCTAACCATTACCGTTATTTTGTGTGCCGGCAAAAAGCCAACTCGCTCTGCCGCTCGGCCGCACTCTCTCTCTGTCTGAGTGTGTCTCTCTCTCCGTGTGTGTCTGCAGCAGCAAAAAACTGCAACTCCGGGCATGCGATTTGAAAATTGTGTCGTCAGCATGACACAATTTTCCAGAATGCGCCTGGAATGAAGCCGAAGCCGCAGCCGAAGCCGAAACGGGAACAGCTTCGTTGGCGATGTTGATGTAGGTCTGGATTTTCAGGACACGTGTGATTCAGTTTTTTGCATTTTCCCTATTTTTCTTGCGCTTTTTTTTGTTTTTGGTGTTTTTTGTTTGTGTGTTTTAGGTTGGTGCCTAAGCTGACAGTCGAGAGTAGCAAAACTAATCAAATTAGTCCAATTTCCATGCATTATGCATTTTCAAAATGCAAATCTTCTCTCACACTGTGTGTGTGTGTGTGAGTGTGTGAGTGTGTGAGTGTGAGTGTGTATGCGTGTGAGTTCAATAGCATTTTGGACGGGCAATAAAAAATAAATAAAGCCGACAAATGCTCCTGCAGTGCCATCAAAAGAGAGCAATGGCAGAGCAACAGACAGAGAGAGAGAGAGAGAGGCCAAGCGAGAAAGCGGTTTAACAGTCTGTTGTGAGCTTAACATTTGAATAACAGTGCCAAAAGCTTTGTCAATGAATATCACAAAGAAGTACAAAAACTTTCCAACTTTTTGCAGCTGCCAAACAAACCAAAACTAGGTAACTCGACAAACTTTTTATTTGCTCTCGGGGATCGGATATCAGGCAGGGGCCATTTTTCATCCCAAATTAAGCAGGACGTAGGCAGGATTTTGATTTGAAGGGGAGGTGGTTCAATGAAAAATTAACCAAAATGTTGAATATATTTGAAATATTGAAGAAATATAGAAAAAATGATAGACTGACAAAAATGACAGAATGTTTAAGTGTTCACATTAATGTTAAAGCTCTGTTAATTAATATAAGGAGAGACTATTTGAGCATTTATTCCCTTGAGCAACGGGTATATCTAAGACGGGCAGGGCCGTCTTTCGATTAAATATAACAATTTTAAGTTTTTTAGAACATTTAGAAATTTTTGGATGTTAAAATAATGAGAACTATTCGTATTACAGAGCGGGGAAGTAATACATGGAAACAAAAATATGCGAAAGTTATGGTTAACGAAAGATGCATGTTTTTTCAATTGAGACTACTTTTCGTACCTTACTTTTCTATGGGAGCTATACTATATAGGTGTCCGATTTTGAACAAACTTAGAGGAATCATGCAAAAGCCTAAAAAACTAACATGAAAGAAAGTTGCAGTCGATGCCATTGAAAACAAAAAGTTTTTCTCACTAAAACTAGTTTTTCGACCGATCATTCGTACTGCAGCTATATGCTATAGTCCTTCGATTTTAACCAAACTTTGTAGAATTGTGTGAAAGCATATCAAATAAATAAATGCTAATTTTGAGGACGCTTCCAGTGAAAACATAAAAGTTTTTCTCACTTAGACTACTTTTTCGGCTCTACTTTTCTATGACAGCCATACTATATAGATGTGCGATGTCGACCAATCTTAGTAAAATCATAAAAAAAAAGCATAGCAAAATAAGAAATACAAAGTTTGGAGGCATTTGCATTGAAAACAAAAAAGTTTTTCTTACTAAAACTATTTTTTCAGCCGATCCTTCCTATGACAGCTATATGCTATGGTCACACGATTTTGACAAAACTTTTTAGAACTATGTGAAAGTATATAAAATAAGTAAATGCAAGCACTTAAGAAGCTACCATGAAAAGCAAAAAAAATTTTCCTACTAAGACTATTTGAAACACCTATATTTCCCATGGCAGCTGTATTATATAGGTATCCGATTTTGACCAAACTTAGAGGAATCATGCAAAGGCACATTAAACATTTAAATACCGAGTGCGGAAAAGTTTCCATTAAAAACAAAAAAGTTTTTCCTACTAGAACTAGTTTTTAAGCCGATCCTTCCCATGACAGCTATATGATATAGCCATCCGATTCGGCCGGTTCCGACAAATGTGGAGTGTATATGTATTTATAGACTACGTGTTAAGTTTGGCTAAGATATCTAAAAAAATGACGGAGGAAATAGTATAGAAACAGACGGACAAGGCTGAATCAAACTAGCTCCTCATGCTGATCAAGAATATATGTACTTTATTTGGCCAAAGATGCTTCCTTTTGAATGTTACATACTGCTGCACAAGCCTAATCTACTCTGTGTACCTTTGGTTTAGAGCAGGGCAAGGCAATCAAGTAACATTGTCTGAAAGTTAACACTTTTCGTCTTATAAATCTTTGATAAACTGAAATGAATTGAATAAAACCGTTTATCTTTTCAGTTTCGGCCGCTGGTTCGGTTTATTAGTTAAAGTCAGCAAATTTTTTAGGTAAGAACTCACCCGGCAAATCCAGGCAACGGCACTTGCATTTTGCACTTGTAAACATCTCCGACCCATGGCCGAAAAAGCAGGCCTGGCCACCCACAGCTCTTCGGGCCGAAGTCAATAGGCGATTCATAGTAAATGCTTGCCAAAGTCCATCATGTGTTAGAGAAAGACAGGCATATTTATCAGGCCCTCACTGTGATTGCCGGCATTGCGGGGGCAGAAGAGGCGGTTGTACACATCTACATACGATCACTGGAAGAGGCAACTTGGTGTAAATCCGTTAGCTCGCGCTCTCACTCTCTCAAGCCACGCACTAAGCTTATGGGTACAGCAAGGGGGCGCAGAGGGGGGAGGCCACCTGCCGTTGGTGGCCTGAGAGCGCACCGTTAACTTGTGCCTGGTGGCCAGAGAAATGCGCGTACATTTTGTCATTATAATAGAGCAGCGGCCCTCAAAGTACTTCCGAAATGGTTCAGATGTGAATCCAAAGGTAGCCACCACCGTCATGCTGTCCAGAAGCTGCCAGAACATCCGTTAACTTTGGTACGGCGGCCAGAGAAATGTGCGGCAAGCCAGCAGCCAAATAGATAATGTGGATCCAACTGAAGCCAGCCACTGGCGTTCTCTTCACAAGCTGCCAAAACAACAACAAAGCCAGCGCCATTCATTTCAGTGAAAGAGCGCAGTCGGGAGAGGCAGACTGCAAGAAAAAAAAATTGCATTCACAAAAATTTTCCTAATTACATACAAATTGATCATTAATTGAAGCTGAAAACATTGACTTACCATTGCTGGGGATTGGGTAATGTTAATCCACACTTTTCTAAGCCTGAAAACGTTTAAAAATCGCGAACGAACTGCACATTAAATTTCTGCCAACTTTTTCGTAGAAATCGCGGTCCCGCTACTGGAGATGGCAGTTTCAGTCACGAGCGCGTGACATGTTGTGGGCAAATATCGTGGCGTCGGCGATCGATAGTTATCGATTAGGCACGTAAGGCGGCAAATTTAAAAAAACACTTTCAAATTGATGTTGAAAAATTCACTAAAAAGAGAAAATCAAAATAAATGAAATTATTAGTCATGTGCATTAGGTTAAGTTTGCAATTATTATTTAAATTCTTAATCGTTCAATGGGATTAAATTAAAAAATTAAGCAGAATTAAATTAAGTTTGGACTAAAAACGATAGCGTGTCGGCGGTGTTCAATAGTAAATATCGATTAAGTTAGCAAGGCGGCTGCTAAGATTCAAAATAAAAACGGATGGGGTTATAAATTCAAATTGGGTCACAGAATCAGGTGAAACCTGCTGAATGGGGTTATACCCGCTGCCGCTGCCATTGTGGTCACGAGCGCCGGCGATGTAACGAGTCAATGTCATGGCGGCGGCGATCGATATAAGTTATCGATTAAGTTCGTGGGGCGGCGGCAATTGAAATTCAAAATGAAAACGAATATAAAAATTCAAATTGGATCACAAGCCAACAGAACAAGCCGAAAACTGGTAAAACTTAAAGTTTGCCTGGTAAATCCGCTGTCGCTGCTGGAGACTGCAGTCTTAGTCACGACCGCCTGCGATGTAACGAGTCAATATTGTGACTACGGCGATCGATATAAGTTATCGATTAAGTAAGTAAGGCAGCGGCAATTGGAATTCAAAATGAAAACGAATATAATAACTCAAATTGGCTCACAAAAATGCTAAAAGAGTACACAAACAGGCGAAACCTGGTGAAACTTCAAGTTAATTTGGCTAATACAACAAAAGTAGCACTTTTTTGGCCATCGGATCAGTGCGCACCGCCAAACTATGAAGAGCAAACAGTTGGCCATTCGAGCCGGATGCTAGAAAATCATCATACCAAGCCCCAGCTGTTAATTCCCCCTCCAACTAAATAAAACACACCCACTTAGTTTATTTTCAGTCAATTTTGATCATAAAATGAGCCCAAAAAGCCATTTTTCTCTGTATATTTAAAAATATATAGCCAGATTTGAAAACCTTCTCTCCATAATTTCGGTTGACAAATTAAAAATCTAAAAAAAATATAAGAAAACTTAAATAAAACGTTCCGATAGTTCCAGCAAAAGGGTGTTCTCTAGCGCAGAGCCGAGCGCGGCTGGCCGGGATGGGAGGCGGCATACTCCCTCACGGAGAGCTCCATGTAGAGCGGTTCGGTATAGTCATTGGTCAGCACCCGCATATCCTGTTCACTGAGGCGCATATAATGTTTGCTCAATCTCATGAACTCCGTGCAATTGTGCGACTTGTTCACGCTGCGCACCTTCATGATGGAGCTGCGTGTCACGTCCAGGCGACGATTGAAGACGGTCATTAGAACGTGTAGGGGCTGCGGCAGCTCCATGCTGACCATCCACAGGGCCAGCACATCCTCGGCCGGTGAATGCAACTTCTTGGGATCCACCGAGCTCAACTGATTGCGGCAGACCATCAGGAAGAGTGGCAAGTGACCCGCATAGCGTACAAAGGGCGCTTTCAGTCCCGTATTGTAGACGGGCATGAAACGCATGATGGGCAGGGAGTGGGGACTGTGACGGAAGCCGGCATACACTATGACCGACATGCAGGCATTCTGACCCAAGGCAAAGGCACGTGGATTGCACATAATGAGCAGACGATCCCTCTCAAATATTTCACGCAACTCCATGCCGGGCTCGGAGAGATGTTTCTCCACAAAGTGGGACAACAGCGATTCATTCAGTAGGGCGGTACACTGCCGGCTGCCCAAGGGACAACAGTGCTTCAGCGTGTCTATGGAGAGGGCATTCAACTGACGCCAGGCCAGCGATCCATTCGAGTTGAGCGAGCGACGATACTTCTTGTCCGAGCTGGCCTGCAAGAGACGCAGCTGTCCCAGCCGTAGCTCCAACTGTTGTGCCCGCTCCTGGCGATTGAGTTTGCCAAATTCCTGCACAAAGTAGGCGGCTCGTTCCGGTGCCCGCCCAGCCAGCTGCTCATCCAAAATGGCCGAGCCGGTGATGCCCGCATAGAGTTTATCTATCGGCTGGAATTTCAGCTTATCCGCCTGGCCATACAGACCTCCAGTTAGGCGTGGACGCAACGCCTGTCCATCACCGGTGCGATACCACACCTCGGTCAGGCTGTCCGAGTTGGCCAGTTCCACCTTCTTGAGGCAAGACTTGTGGGGTTGAGCTTGCAGCAGGGCATTCAAGCGTTCGGGTTGCAGATCAAAGGGTGCCTCAAATGACGTTGAACTGGAGTCGTTCTGTCCGCCGATGTCGCGCTGTGGTTGCTCCGCCGCCTCCTCCTCACTGCTGAAATCGATTGTGGCTTGTCTGGGTGCCATTATGGTCTGCATATCGGTGTGAGCTGCCGGTGGCCAAACCACCTTGAATCTGTGCTCTTGCTGCTTTGTCTTTTCCCAACGTTCAGCCAAATCCGTCTCGGTGGCCACACGACGCAAGTCATGGGGAGAAGCGGAACGCACTGACTTCGTTTTCAGTGGCTGGCAGCCACCCTGGGGACACAGCGAAGTGGTGGAACAGCTAACCTTACAGCGAACCTCATTGGCGGCAGGTTTGGTGGAAGTGGAAACACTGCGTTTGCGTTTGGCAGCATTCTTGACAGCATTCTCATGCATCCGGCTCGAAGGGCCAGCTATGGGGTCTTCATACTGCTGGTTTAGCAACTGTCCAGTGGTGGCATCTTTCTGAAAGTGTCTGAATGGTTGTTGCTCAGCTAGTTCCCCCGTAGAAGTGCCATGTTCCACCAACCGGCTCGAAGGACCAGCTTTCTCTTCAATTGGTTGCTTGAATCTGACTGTTGGCTGTGGTTTTTGAGACTGTTCCCTGTATGGTGAACTGTTTTTGTAATTTTCCGTGCGTTTTTCCCTCCTGGGACAGTTTTGTGCCTGTTTTCTAGCTGAGATTTGATGGTTGTGTGTCTGCCTGTGACCGTAGGTGGCTGAGAGTGGCATACGGCGTGAACAACCAGCTCTGCTCTGCTCTGGCAGACGTTGCGAAGCATCTTGGTAAACTGGTAAGTGTGTGTGCTTAGTGGAAGTACCCAAAGGAAGCACATTTTGATGGTTGCTCTCCGGCTGGGAGTGATCTTGATTTTCAAGCATCCGGCTCGAAGGACCAGCTGTTTCTGCTTCATACTGTGGGTTCCTAACAGCATTCTCTGATCTTTGTTGTTGTGAGGGACCAGCTTCATACTGTTGCTTCTCACAGATTTTGGCACATATCTCTGCCATCCGGCTCGAGGGACCAGCTGTTTCTACTTCAACAACCTGCAGCGTGCTGCCAGCTACTTCCTTTGCACAATTGAAGCCTGTCAACTGCTGTTTATCACAGATTTTGGTACATAACTCTGCCATCCGGCTCGAAGGACCAGCTAATGGTTCTTTCTGCTTAAAAACTGTTAGCTGCTGCGAAGTGCTGGCACCTCTATAGCCACCATGTAGACGTGCTGCATTCTCCTCCGTCTCCTGCTCCTCCTCCGCCTGCTCCTGCTGCTCTTTGGAATGTGATCCCACTTGTTGCTGCTGACACGCTTCCATGGAGATAATTTCTAGGGCCGTCAATGGCAAACCCAACTGTTCGTAGTGCAAACGACGACGGAATAGCTGCACAAATCCTATGCCCTGCTTTTCATTTTGTAGGGGCAACGCCGGCCGGCTAGATTCTGCACCTCCAGGCACTCTCATGCGACACTCCAGAGTGCGCACCAGCTTGAGGTAATCTCCGGCTGCCTCTCCCAGCAGTTGTTTGGCTAGAGAGATTGAGTTTAGGAGTGGTTTACTTAGTTGCTCTTGTGGTTTACTCACTTGTCACCGGATGCTGATGTGTGGATAGCACCACCGCCAAATTGTTCTTCTTGGCCGCCTGCTGTTCCCTTCTCACCTTCTCCTGCTTTCTGGCCCTACGCTCCCTTTCTAGACGTTCTGTGCGTGAGATTTGCTCGGAATAGCAAAACTTTTTGTCCATTTTGTGTAGTTTTTTTTTTGGAATTTAGAGAGACTTAAAATTTGAGTGTGTGTAAAATCCAAGGGTGTAGTATTCCCTTTAAAATGTGAGGGATTACAGGAGGCTTGCTGAGATCCCAGGAAAACACACACACAAAATGTGACTGAAAGCTGAAAGGAAGAGAGAGGAGATACAAATAGAAATTAAAACTTGGAACCTCTCTGATTCATATAACCTCCATCCCCTTTCTAATCTAACCCCACTCGTTTCTGCATTCCAAGATTGAAGTCGCTGACTTTCTTATCGGCAGCGCATTGTGTTTACTCCGCCGGGACACCTGGAATGGTATGCTGACTCGCCTCAGCTGCTGGCCAAAAAAAAAAAAAAAAAACAACCGATAAGTACGAATCGCTATAAACCTCACAGTGGTAAGGGGGTGGGTGGGGTTGGGCACGGGGCCTGGGGGCAGGCTGTCGTCATTACGCGACAAATTTTGTAAAGTGAACACCTGTTCCCCTAGGCCAGATAAGCCATCAAAATCGCCACCGCATACACCTGTAAGACACTTGGCCGGAGGCAGTAAAAAGTTATATAGCCCGCCCATTGTGCGGCACGGCAACGCAACTTTATCGAAATCCAAATATATATATATATATATATATGAGATGTGCCTGAGGGCGGACAAGAAGCGGGATGAAGTGAATGATTCACATTCTCCAAGTGGTTGGCTTAAATAAACTTACAAATGAAAGAGTTCATATGCTAAGTTTATCTTAGCCTGAGTCAAAGTCAAAGTGGTTCAACTTCAAGTTAGTTAGGTGGTAGCTTAAGCCAAAAAATTGATAAACAAATCGATAATTCCTTTCCTCGATTTGAAAGAAAGTACGTTCTCAAACAGAAACTGAACTTAAATGCTGTCTATTATTGTTGCTTTCTCTCTAAACTTTAATTTTACACTAATGCTGCCTTGAAATTCCCAAGCCGCTCTGGCAGTTTTGCAAAAGCAAGGTTCACTGATGAAAGAGCTGACCAGAGTGCTCTGTGTATTTGTTGTGTGTCTCTGTTTAAAGTTATGCAAAAGCCATTATATAACCTCGAGGGTCAATCAACAAGTTTGCCTAAAGATAACCAGTATAGCTTACAAAATTACCATTTACTTTTGGCAGGAATTGCTGCACAAATCCTATGCCCTGCTGCTTTTCATTTTGTAGAGGCAACTGCGGGCGACTAGATTCTGCACCTCCAAGCAGTCTCATTTTTACAGCTTCGTTCTACAGTTTTTTAAAAACGATAACAATGAAAATCGCAATTTACAATACCGATATTTATCATATCATATACAGAATATATCGACTTGTCAATAAATTATCATTTAAAGTAGATTTTTCTACATTTAACAACAATAACATTCAAAATTTGTATATACCTAAACGATATTTGACATTTGGAATACACAAGAAATCCCAATGTATCGATCAATTTTTGTTTCAAATCGATTTCTTCTACTTTTTCAATATATCAACACCGATAACATCATTCAATATTCAATATATCGAATACGGAAAAAATCATATTAAATCTTTCTTTAAAGTAGATTTCGCCATATTTTCTAATACATCTAATCTGAAAAGATGCCAAATTTAAAATATCGAGTACAGAAAATGTATAAATATCGATATATACTTCTTTGAAGTAGAGTTTTCAAAACATACAATCGATAACATTCAAAGTTCATTCATTATATGACATATCGAACACTGAAAATACTAAATGTGTCGAAAAATTTAACTTAAAAGTTGATTTTTTTCAAAGTTTACGAAATATCAAAACTAATATGAAATGCGGAAATATTTAAAAATTGTTAGCTGACATATCGAATACCGAAATTATGCACACATTTTCTAAAGTTTCAATACCGATAACATAATCGATATTTTATAGGAAATATCAAAGTGTCGATGAATTTTTCTTTAAAGTAGATTTTGCCAAATTTCTTGAATTTTCGAATCGGAAAACAGCTTACATTTACATTTTCAAAATCGATATTTGATATATATTGATATGTACTTCTTTGAAGTAGATTTTTCAATATATTGTAAACTAAATGTAGATATATCGATATATGCTACTTTGAAGTAGATTTTTCAACATTTTTCAAAATTTCCAAATCGATAACATGAAAATTCAAAGCTTACAATATTGTTATTTGATAAATCTCATTTAAATAATAGGGATGTATCGATAAATTCTACTTAAAAGTGTAGCTTTTTACATTTTTCAAAATCGATAACATCAAATGTTGAAATCTACCTAATCGATATTTGATTCATTGAATACAATCATTACTAATGAGTTGATAAGCCCCTATCTGAAGTAGAATTTTTCTTCACCATACACAAAATATACAAATCGATGTCAATTTTAGACATATCGATTACTGTGTATGGATATATCGATAAATCTGACTAGATTTTTTGCGTATTTTCTAATACGTGTATCAAATCTGAAAATATGCTTAATTTTAATTTAGAAAATCGATATTCAAAATGTATATATATCGATAAGCACTTCTTTTATTACCGGAGTGAAATATATATCAATTGTGCAACTGGTTTCCAAATTTCACCCAAGCTACTCCGGACCCGAACCTTGGTTCAGTATTACAGGGGTTAGTTAGTAGTAGGGGGGTTTATCCACCAATTAAAATTGCCCCCTCCCCCCCCTCGACTGTATTTCGATTAGCCTAACAGGCAATTGGACAGCGGCGATTAGCCAGTCCGTCCGTCCGTATGTGTGGCAGAATGTGGCCTGGCACAGTCATTAGCTACTTCAAAACGACTCGCAGCTTATCTCGGGGCGTGGAGGGGGCGTGAGGTGGGAGGTGGGAGGGCGTGTGATAAGCTACCTATACCAAAACGAAATCAACATAAAAATCTTATCGCCTGCAGCCACTTCACCCAAAACCCGTTCAGCTAAAACCTAAAACCGAAAGTAGATTTGGATTTCAGTTGTTGGCACGCAGCCGGTGGCAATTGTTGCGGAATTTCCAGGATTTTGTTGGTGTTGTTTTTTTTTTTTTTGGGGTTTTGGTTTTTTGTTTTCGTTGATGATGATGAGATCCTGGCTAGGTTGGTGTGCGGCGGTGGTGTGGCTGGGACTGGTGGCCGCTCAGAGTGAGGAATTGCCTTGCATTTGGTATGGCCAGAGTCATTTGATTGGACAGCATTGGCAGAATTTGTTGGATAACAAACCGGCGCGTAGTCTAAACAATGCCCAGGCGGAGGCCACCTTCGCCCGGCGCTGTCCCACCCTGTATCGCGAGTATAAGGGGGAGAGTGGGGAGCAGGATCTGAAGCTATGCTGTGATGCGGCCCAGATAGAGACCATGGATGGTGGCCTAAATCAGGCGGATGGTGTCTACTCCAGGTGTCCCACCTGCACCAAGAATATGGCACTGACGGTGTGCGCCATGACCTGTGCCCAGAATCATTCGCTCTTCCTGACCGCCTACAGTGACAAGCGACCCAATAACCTGGAGGGGCGGTATGTGACTGAAATCGATTTTCGGGTCAAGGATGAGGCCGTGGAGAAGATCTACATCAGTTGCGATGGCATACAACATCCGCAGACGGGAAGACCGGCCATGGATTTGGGTTGTGGCGCCTTCAATGCCAAGACCTGCAACTATCGTCGATGGTTTCACTTTATGGGTGATGCGGATAACAGTGAGTATGTGCCGTTCAACATCAATTACAAGTGGAGCCGGGACAGCGAGTCGGTGGAGGAGGAGGAGCAAAGTTATTTGGAGGTATTCCCCCTGACTTGCGGCGAGAAGTATGAGGATAACTATGCCTGCGCCTGCATCGATTGTGCCGACTCGTGCCCGTTAACCGATCCACCCAGCGGCATTGATGGTCCCTGGCAAATAGCGGGCCTGTATGGTGTGACCTTCATCATTGGCCTGGTGGTGGGCGGCATTATCTGCCTGCTGATCTGTTGGGGTGCCTTTGGACATTGTGCGGCCCCCAATGTGTGTATGCCCACGTTGTATGGCGAGTTCTTGTATCGCGGCTTTCGTGCCTGGGGCACTTTCTGTGCCAAATATCCGGTTGTCGTCCTGGCACTCTGTTCCTGGGCCATTGCTGGCCTGGGCTATGGCATTATGTATATGAAAATCACCACCGATCCGGTGGAACTGTGGGCCGGCGAGCAGAGTCAGACGCGGATTGAGAAGGAATATTTTGATGAGCAGTTCGGACCGTTCTATCGCACCAATCAGGTGTTTGTGAAGCCCATCAATAAGGATCATGTAAGTTGAAAGAAGTGCTCAGCACGGGAACATGCCACATATACGGTTGAGAAGTCAGGGATTAACACCCCCATAGTCGGGCGATTGAGCGGACAAGTCCCTTTCCCCCAATGAACATGCTAAATGCCAGACCTAAGAAGAAGCGAATATATAGAATCAGGTTCTATAACCCTCCCTTGAAATTACAAATAGTTCCATTAGTTCGACTTTTATTACGAATTAAGTTCCTTTAAACAATTCCCGAAACTGATTCCGTGTGGTTAGATACTTTTTTATTTGCTCACAGGAATGCTAGAAATTTGCAAAGATTTTTCTTTAATCTGGAAATGGACCAGTTCCAGCTAGATCCACCCACCGGCTATGGGTATAGTATTACCATGATTCTTAAGAAAACTTGGTAGTTCTCGTTGAACAGTTTTATATTATAAAAGAGAACTAGTTCACTTACTTAGCTCTTATGGCTTAGCTCAATTCATAGCTAAATTTGACTTGGTAGAACTAGTTCTTAATACGTATTAACTCTTTCTTGGAACTAGTTCCAAATGAAAATTATGATTTAGTTGACGGAACTAGCTGATATGACAAATTGTACAAGTTTTAAGGGAACTAGTTCATCATATAAATTCACCCTAGGAACTAGTTCCGAACTCAAAAAAATCTAGTTCCGGAGACAAGAAAATCTAGTTAGTCTTTACACATTGTAAGCTATGATTCAGTTGACAGAACTAGTTTATTGACATATTGAACAAGTGTATGGGAACTAGTTCATCCTATTTATTCATTCTAGGAACTAGTTCCGAAGACAAGAAAATCTAGTTAAATAGTTTTTTTAAATGTTAACTATGATTAAGTTGACAGAACTAGTTCTCTGGCATATTGGACAAGTGTATGGGAACTAGTTCATAATATTAATTCACCTTAGGAACTAGTTCTGAACTCAAAAAAGTTCAGTTTAAAATGTTAACTACTATTTAATTGACAGAACTAGTTCTTTGTCATATTGGACAGTTTTTTTGGAACTAGTTCATTATATTATTTCATTCTAGGAACTAGTTCCGAAGACACAAAATCTAGTAAAATAGTTTTAAAAATGTAAGCAACGATTCAATTGACAGAACTAGTTCTTTGACATATTTGGGAACTAGTTCATATTAATTCACCTTAGGAACTAGTTGTGAACTCAAAAAAGTCAAGTTAACAATGATAACTACGATTTCGTCGACAGAACTAGTTCTTTGACATATTGGACTGTTTTTTTGGAAGTAGTTCATCGTAATAATTCACCCTAGGAACCAGTTCCAAAGTCAAGAAATCTAGTTAAATAGCTTTAAAAGTGTAAACAAAGATTCAATTGACAGAACTAGTTCACTGACATATTGGGCAAGTGTAAGGAAACTAGTTCATCATATAAATTCACCCTAGGAACTAGTTCCGAACTCAAAAAAATCTAGTTAAATAGTTTTAAAATGTAAACTACGATTTAGTAGACAGAACTAGTTCTTCGACATATTGGAGAGGCGATTAAAGTACGAAATGTTCATGTGAACTAGTTCATATGGTGGATAACTACACGTAATAGACAAAAAACCAAGCCTAACATCAATCGTAGCTGTGTGATTAGTTTTCAAAATCAGAAAGCTTTCACTTTCACTTTCGCAAATGTTTTGCGGTTTGAAATCGGTTTTCCGAAAAGAAAAGGGGTCTTAAAATTGCCAAAAATGGGAAAATCGGGAAAATTAATCGATATTTTTGAACCAATTTTTCGATATTTCGATAACTCGATTCTCGAATTCTTCCCCCTTGCAGTTCACCCACGACGCGCCCAGTGGTCTTTTAAACTTTGGTCCCGCCTTTGAGAAAGAATTTCTACTCGAGGTTTTCCAGCTACAGGAAGCCATACTGAACCTTGGCATGGATGAGGCCGCCGGTTTCGATAAGATCTGTTATACACCAGTACTGAAGGCCGGCGAGACGGCCACCATAGATGATTGCCTGGTGCAATCGATCTATGGTTACTTCCAGAATGACATGAACAAGTTTAACAACTCGTATGTGGATGCGAATGATTATACGATTAACTACTTGAACCAATTGGAGGATTGTCTGCGGTGGGTAGATCCGTAAAACCTAATCCAATAACTTTGCAATGACCCCTGCTCTCTCTCTCTCTCTCTCTCTGTGTGTGTGTTAGGGTGCCCATGATGGAGGATTGCTTTGGTCCCTATGGTGGACCCATTGAACCCGGCATTGCCATGGGTGGCATGCCCAAGGTGGCTGTGGGTGAAGATCCCGACTATATGCTGGCCACCGGTTTGGTTTTCACATTTCTGGGCAAGAATCATCGCGATGTGTCACTGCTGGGACCGGCCATGGAATGGGAGCGACGTTTCGTTGACTTTCTGAGCAACTATCAGAGCGAGAGATTGGACATTGCCTACTCGGCGGAACGTTCAATACAGGATGCCATCGTGGAGCTGTCGGAGGGTGAGGTGGGCACGGTGGTCATCAGTTATGTGGTCATGTTTCTGTATGTGGCCATTGCATTGGGTCATATCCGCAGCTGTCGGGGATTCTTCAAGGAGTCGAGAATTATGCTGGCCATTGGCGGCATTGTCATTGTGCTGGCCTCGGTGGCCTGCAGTTTGGGTTTCTGGGGCTATGTGGGTATCACTACCACAATGCTGGCCATTGAGGTGATACCGTTTCTGGTATTGGCCGTGGGTGTGGATAATATATTCATCATGGTGCACACATATCAAAGATTGGATCACAGTCGGTATGCCACATCGCATGAGGCGATTGGTGAGGCCATTGGCCAGGTGGGTCCCTCCATATTGCAAACGGCGGGCAGTGAGTTTGCCTGCTTTGCGATTGGTGCCATCTCCGATATGCCGGCCGTGAAGACATTCGCCATGTATGCGGCGGCAGCCATCCTGCTCGACTTTCTGTTCCAGATCACCGCCTTTGTGGCCCTGATGGCCATTGATGAGCGCCGTTATTTGAATGGCAGATGGGATATGCTGTGCTGTGTGCGCAGCAAGCATAAGGAGGAGCGACCCAAGGATGTGGGCGTGTTGGAGCAGCTGTTTAAGAATTTCTATGCTCCGTTTTTGCTGTCAAAGTGAGTAAAAGTGGTGGTGGTGATGGAGGAGGGATTGGGTGACTGATACATCGCTTTGCATCCACAGATACGTCAAGCTGTCGGTGCTGTTCATCTTCACGCTGATCACCTGCCTCTCGCTGATGGTTGCCCCCTCGATTGAACCCGGCCTGGATCAGGAATTGTCCATGCCCAAAAACTCACATGTGGTTAAATATTTCCGGTATATGGACGATCTGTTGGCCATGGGTGCCCCGGTCTATTGGGTACTCAAACCTGGTCTGGACTACTCCCAGCCCCAGCAACAGAATCTCGTGTGCGGCGGTGTCGAGTGCAATGATAATTCGCTGTCGGTTCAATTGTATACACAATCTCGATACCCGGAGATCACCTCATTGGCCCGTCCCGCCTCATCCTGGATAGATGATTACATTGACTGGTTGGCCATACTCGATTGTTGTAAATATAATGTTACCACCGGAGGATTCTGTGCCAGCAGTAAGTGTTGAGGGGGATTTCAGTTTTGAGCTTCAGTTTAATTTTGTGATTTTGTTGGCAGATTCCAAGAGCGAAGATTGCCTGCCATGTGAGCGTAACTTCACCGAAAATGGACTAAGACCCGATACGGAGACGTTTAACAAATATGTATCCTATTTCCTATTCGATCTGCCCGATGCGGAATGCGCCAAGGCGGGCAGAGCTGCCTATGCGGATGTAAGTATTTAGAATGCAGCTAAGCACGATAATTTGCCCACACGAGAACATGCCACGTGTGGCCAAATCTAGGATATCGTTTCATTTGACCGGTTCTCATTCAGTTTCTCAGTTTCATGCTGTGTTTTCTCCATACTAAGGACTCGATTCTTATTCATATTCATACTCGATACTTAGAACTCGGATAAACCGTACTCAATTCTCAGATCTGAGGCTATATTCAGTGCTCAATACTTATTACTTGAGTATCGCTAATCAGTATGCATTATTCAGCACATTTTAAACGATACTAAGTACTCTATTTTTGTTACTCTATATTCATATTCATACTCGATACTTAGAAATGAGTACTTGATACTTAGAACTCGAATAAACAGCACTCAATTCTCAGATCTGAGGCTATACTCAGTGTTCGATACTTAGTACTCGAGTATCGATAAAGAGTACACATTATTCAGCACTTTTTAATCGATACTAAGTACTCGATTCTTGATACTCTATATTCATATTCGATACTTAGAACTAAGTACTCGATACTTAGAGTTCGATACTAATTAGTCTATACTTAGAACTAAGTACTCGATACTTGGTACTCGCTTAAGGATTACAAGTACTTAATACTAAGAGCTCGATACTTGATTCGTTACCAAGAACTTGGAAGAAACTGAGGCGCTTGGCAACTATGCCCTGTTGGCGTGACGCGTGACGCTGAATTCCAACGAAATGAAGTATGTTTCACTATGAAAATCTGCTTAAATCTGTATCGGAATCAGAATCAGGAATATTACTTCCAAATTCAAATAGACCCTGTTCTCAATCCTGAGAACGCAGAAAAAGAAGTAGCTTTCATGCAAAGTGCATACACTTTGCTTCATTCTAAACACTTTTTGTAGTATCTCTATAAAAATTTCACTATTTCTCCCCCAGTCAATCATCTATACTCTGGACGATGAGGGTCTGGCCACGGTGCGTGACACCTATTTCATGCAATATTCAACCACCTCAACCACCTCCATCCAATTCTATTCGGCATTACGGGAAGTGCGTCGCATTGCTGCCGATATCAATGCCATGTTCAAGGAGAACAATGTGGATGCGGAAGTGTTTCCCTATTGTGTGTTCTTCATCTACTACGAGCAATACCTGACCATATGGAAGGATGCGGGTGTATCGCTGAGTCTTTCGCTATTGGCCATTTTTGTGGTCACCTTACTGATCACCGGCATGGACATCACTTCGTCCTTGATCGTGCTGTTCATGGTGATTTGTATACTGATAAATATGGCTGGCATGATGTGGGCCTGGGGCATAACATTGAATGCCATTTCGCTGGTCAATCTGGTGGTTTGTGTGGGCATCGGCGTTGAGTTTGTGGCCCACATAGTTCGCTCGTTCAAGAATGCCAAAGGCACCGCCCAGCAGCGGGCCCTCCATTCGCTGAGTGTTACCGGCAGCAGCGTCCTCTCCGGCATCACGTTGACCAAATTCGCCGGAATTGTGGTATTGGCATTCTCCAATTCGCAGGTCTTCCAGATCTTCTATTTCCGGATGTATTTGGGCATTGTACTGATTGGAGCAGCCCATGGGCTGATATTGTTGCCGGTGGTGTTGAGTTTGCTGGGACCGTTGCATGGTTTGGCACGAAGTTCGAGTGCGGAACCCATCACGACGGCCGCATAGGCACCGGGAGTGGGTGAGGGAGTGGGTGAGGGATAGAGTTATCCCGTTTACTTAATTTGTGATATGTTTTTTTTTTTGTGTATATTTTTTTTTGGTCTGTTATTCTATTTAAAAATTAATAATAAAATTAATTTCGTTTTTAAGCCGTAAATTTGCATAAAAGGGCGCTTCTTTATGGTTTATCGCCGTCGCACCTTTGGTTTTTATGGCCTCCAGCGTTGTCGGCCACCAACTGCCGCTGTGCCGTCAAAACAATAAACAAGGCAACTCGCTGCTGTCCAGCTTCACCCACTGAGGCGGAGGCGAAGGCGGAGGCGGAGGAGACCCTTGCGATGTCTTGACGCCTTTTTTGGGTGAAAAGTTTTTTGGGGGGGGGGGGGCGATTTTTAAGCCAAGCAGCGTGGATATACTCTAACTCGTAAGGGGATGAGATTGGTGAAGTTGTGAGGTTGAATGAAATTGATAAAGTTGAGCTAAAACGAGGGCAGCCACAGAAGTAGGTACAAAGAAATGATGAAGCTCAACTTATGGCTCAATTTTTATGTGGCTTACTTTAACCCAAAACAATTCTGAAGAAAACACGTTTGTTAATACCTCACCACAACTTAAGACAAAGTTACTTAGATTTCGAATTTTGACCCAATTGGTTCAATTTTGCATACTGTATAGTTGACAGTTTGAACCAAACCACTTATGAATTAATATCTCAACCAAAACCTGTTCCGAATTGGAAAAGTCAAGGTTGTAACACAACAAAATTCATAAATTTTCAACAATCAAACCATTTACCATCTAGAGAGATCAGAGAGATATAGAAACAGGAAAGAAAGTCGGTCAAGCCCCACTATAACATATTCTGTACTAAGAAAATTCGTTTTTTCATCATAACTCGAAAGCCGTTCATCCGATCTTCTTCATTCTTTTGGCGGATCGATAAGTTATCCTAATAACTAAATATGTTCAGAAGGAACAAGCCATCTATCTTCAAAACTGTGGGAGATATGACGTTTTTTCTAAATTGCGGGGGCGGGAGGGGGCGTGGCCAAAATTGAAAATAAACTTGATCTGCCTGCAGACATAAGAAGCATATGTCCCATACATGTCAAACCTCTATCTCTTACCATCTCTGAGATCTGTGCGTTCATACGGACAGACGGACATGGCTATATCGACTCGGCTGTTGATGCTGATCAAGAATATATATACTTTATGGGGTCGGAGATGCTTCCTTCTGGATGTTACATACTTTTGCACAAACTTACAGAGTAAGTGTACCTTCGGTACAGAGTATAAAAAGAGTCCATCCAATATGATGTCAAAGCTGTATTTTCACTTGTCTAATATCTCATGAAAATTTTCTCAAACTAAATTACAATCCGAGAAGCACAATATATATTATATATAATATTATATTATATATAAATGAAAACCTCTATTTGAGTTCTCTTGTTAGTTTTTTGACAATCAACTCTCAGTAATCAGAGCTACTTACTTTTCACCCAACTCATCTGAGATCCCTTTATCAGCTTTAAAGGTAGAATGATAACATTATAACAGCTGTTTCTTTTCATGGGTAAAAGTTTATTTTGTTAAATTTTGAGCCCCAAAACAGGAAAAAGCACTAAAGGACAGACGGGATATGGTTTTATCGAGTCAGCTGTTGTTGCTGATCAAGAATATATATATGCTTTATAGGCTCGAAGATGTTTCTTTCAGTCTATTACACTAATCACGGTAGGGTCACTGTTTTAGTCACTGTTTTGGTCACTGTTTTGGTCACTGTTTTGGTCACTGTTTTAGTCACTGTTTTGGTCACTGTTTTGGTCACTGTTTTGGTCACTGTTTTGGTCACTGTTTAAGTCCCTAGTTGCTGCTTGGTCACTGTGTTGGAGACTTCTTGCTGTATTGGTCACTGTTTTGGCCACAGTAAATCACTGTTTGATCATTGTTTTGGTCACTGTTTTGGTCACAGCAAGTCACAAGAATATATATATAATATATATGCTTTATAGGCTTGGAGATGATGCTTCCTTCTGGCTGTAACATACTTTTGGTCACCGTTTTAGTCACTAATCAAGGTATGCTCACTGCAAGTCACCGTTTTGGTCATTTTTTTAGTAACTGTTGTGGTCATTGTCTTAGTCACCGTTTTGTTCACTATTTGGTCACAGTTTTGATCATTTGGTCACTGTTTTTGTTATGTTTTGGTCACTGTTTGTTCACTGTTTTCATCACTTTGTGGTCACTGATTTGGTTACTGTTTCGGTCTGTTTGGGTAATTGTTAGGTCACTGTTTAAGTTCCTAGTCACTGCTTGGTCACTGTTCTGGCACTTTCGGTCACTGTGTTTATATGCCATATATGCTTTATAGGTTTGGAGTTGCTTCCTTTTGGCTGTTGCATAATCACGGTACGGTCACTGTAAGTCACTGTTTTGGTCACTGCTTTAGTTACTGTGTTGGTCATTGTTTTAGTCAGCGTTTTGGTCACTGCTTTAGTTACTGTGTTGGTCATTGTTTTAGTCACCGTTTTGGTCACTGCTTTAGTCACCGTTTTGGTCACTGCTTTAGTCACTGTTTAAGTCGTTCGGTGACTGTTTTGGTCACTGCTTAGTCACTGTTTTGGCCACAGTAAGTCACTGTATTGGTCACAGTTTAGTTATTGGTTTAGTCATTGTTTTGGTCACTGTTAAGGTCACTGTTTTGGTCACTATTTTGGTCACCACTCACTGCTTGATCATTTTTATGTCACTGCTTGGTACTGCTTTGCTCCCTGTAATGGTCACTGCTTCATCATTGATCTGGTCACTGTTTTAGCCACAATAAGTCACTGTTTCAGTCACTATTTGCCTAATAAAACTAGAATCTAGCAACAAAAACTGCTTTCTGGGCTGTAAACTGTGAGTAGACAACGCTTGAAATGTGGTATGCCAAGCTAATATATCTAATTTGAAATGAAACGAATAAGATTTGCTAATGAAGTTGAAAATGTATGTTAACTTGTTGAGCTAAAGCTACAAAGTGTTCTATGTATTTCTAATTCAATGTTCATTCATCATCATAAAACAAACCCCCAGCAGCACAATTGTTTTTGTAATCATAAGTATCTTGTGCTTACAATCGCCTGTCCGCACTGCCATAAGCATTGTGTGGGCATCCCTTGCTTAGGCTAAACCATTTTAAGTGCAAATTATCCACAAAAATGTTAGCCAAAATGTTTACATAATTTTCCATAGGGCATTTCAAAGTTGAGCGTTTATTTTTGTATATTTTTTGGGTGTTTTTTTTTTTTTTGGTTTTTCGGTGCTGCCAAGGACCAAGTTTCTTTGATAGCTTTTCTCGCTTTTAACTGCTCTCACCGACAGCGCCGTCGCCGGCGCCGCCTGCTGCTGGCCAGAAACGCGTTCTGTGGCTTACTGCTGCTGCCGAGTCAGACAACCCGGTGGAGTTGCCAAGAGTTGGTCACGCACGCAGGAAAAAAAGGGTGGGAAAAAGGGGGAGGGAAACCCCCATTTAACCCTCAAAATGAGTGCAGTGTTTTTAATTAAAATTAATAAAGTTTGGAGTGCTCCCCGTCCACCTCGGACATAAACACTTAATGCCAATGAACCGCAAGATTCAGGCCCACCCCCCAAATACTTGAACCTCAACTGACAATTGAGAAGCATAATTATAAATGTATCAAACTAATGCATATGGCAAAATCAATTAGCAATCAGGGCAGCGGGCGGGGGGGGCATCGACAGATGAAGTGCAAATTGAGTTGAGAGAGAGCCAAAGTGTGGGCCAAAAAATGTTTTTCATCCACTTAATTGCCATTCAAAATACACTCCAACAATGCCAAAGTGTGCTAATGCACAATAATAAATATAACAAATAAAAAAATGAAAACTTAATGGGGGGGGGGGGGAAATCAGAAAAACGACACAAGGAAAATGCTTTTATATACACTTCAACATCTCGACGAGCAGCTGGAACCTACCTAACCTGCTCTGCACTCAATTATTCTCATTTTCAAATCGAAATTTCTGTTAACCCTGAAATACTTGACTTCAGTTTGAAACTAGAAACCAACAGGAAAAAACCAAAAAAACACTCGGTTCTTCTCTCTGCTTGTCCGCCTGAAGGGGACAATGATGCCTCCTCTAATCCACCGGCTGTCAAAGGCAAAACTGAGTTGAATGCATTTCGGGGTGCCGTGTTTGACAACTGGCTTCCTCGATAGCATTGTGGACACAACCTTGTGGCGGCTGGCATCGATGGTAGAGTTTTGCTTTCCGGAACTCATAGCAGATTTCGGAAAGAGACAATGAAATTCTTGTCCAATTTCTATAATTTCGCATGGCCTTAAGTTGTCATGGGAACGATTGACAGAGGAGAATCTCTAGTTCTAGTTTGGGGGCATATTTTTCAATAATTGAAAGAAAATTGGCTTTTGTGGAGGTCGTCTATGGCACATTTTACTAATATATAAATGTGAAAATTTTGATGTTTGTAAGTTTTGTCTGTTTGTGAGTTTGTCTATTTGTGAGTTTGTCTGTTTGTGAGTTTGTCTAATTGTGAGTTTGTCTGTTTGTTCTTGAGTTTGACTGTTTGTAAGTTTGTAAATTGTAAGTTTGCATGTTTGCCAGTTTGCATGTTTGCAAGTTTGCATGTTTGTTCCTAAGTTTGTCATCTGTTTGTAAATTGTAAGTTTGCATATTTGCATGTTTGCATGTCTGCAAGTTTTCATGTTTGTTCTTAAGTTTGTCTGTTTGTAAACTGTAAAATTGCATATTTGCATATTTGCCTGTTTGTTCCTAAGTTTGTCTGTTTGTAAGTTTGCATATATGCAAGTTTGCATGTTTGTTCTTAAGTTTGTCTGCTTGTAAGTTTGCATATTTGCATGTTTGCATGTCTGCAAGTTTTCATGTTTGTTCTTAAGTTTGTCTGTTTGTAAGTTTGTAAATTGTAAGTTTGCACATTTGCATGTTTGCAAGTTTGCCTGTTTGTCCCGAAGTTTGTCTGTTTGTAAATTGTAAGTTAGCATATTTGCACAAATTTCTTATATAAGTTTTAATTATATTGAAGATTTGATAGATGACATCTGCAGACGGGCAAAAGGAAGGTAAGTGTTTCAAAAACAACTGCAGAAGTGTAAAAGGCACGTCAGTGGTTCAAAAAATTCCAAAAATTTGCTGAATTTAAAGATTATTAAGATTATGAAGATCGAGCTTAATGATGAGTTTGTATTATTATGATAGTTTCATAGATGGAAATTGTAAAAATATCCTTGATTTCGATAGTATTTCATAGGAGTAGATATCTTTATACCCTTGCACAGGGTATTATAATTTTGTCCAGAAGTTTGCAACGCATACATATATTCATTTCCGACCCCATAAACCATATATATTCTTGATCAGGGTGACGAGCTGAGTCGATTGAGCTTTGTCAGTCCGTCTGTCCGTCCGTCCGTCTGTTTCTACGTGAACTAGTCTCTCAGTTTTAAAGCTTTCGAGCTGAAATTTTGCACAGAGTCTTCTTTTTGCTGCACACTACTATTATGTTGGAACCGACCGCATCGGATGACTATATTTCATAGGAACAATTGGTCGGAAAACTAGTTTTAGTGAGAAAAACTTTTTTCTTTTCAATGGAAACGTCTCCAAACTTTGTAATCATAGGTTTTCTATGTATTTGTATAGTTCTACTAAGTTTGATGAAAATCGGACAACTATATGGTATAGCTGCCATACAAAAGATAGGTATGAAAAACAGTCTTAGTTAGAAAAACTTTTTTGTTTATAATGGTAGCATTCTGCAATTTTGTATTTGTTTGTTTTACCTGCTTTTACATAATTGTGCAAGTTTTTGGCTAATTCGGATGACTATATCTCATAGCTCCCAAAGGAACAATCGGTCGGAAAACTAGTTTTAGTGAGAAAAACTTTTTGCTTTTCAATGAAAACTTCGCCAAACTTTGTATTCATAGGTTTTCTATGTGTTTGTATAGTTCTACCAAGTTTTACTCAAATCGGACAACTATATGGTATAGCTGCCATACAAAAGATAGGCCTGAAAAACAGTTTTAGTTAGAAAAACTTTTTTGTTTTTAATGGTAGCATTCTGCAATTTTGTATTGGTTCGTTTCACATGCTTTCACATAAATCTACAAATTTTTGGCCAAATCGAATGACTATATCATATAGCTACCATACGAACGATCGGTCGGAAAATGGTATATTTTTTGAAAATATTTCAGCGAGCACTTGCAAGGGTATAAAAACTTTGGCTTTCTCGTTTTTCTAGATTTTGTTGGCTGTAAGTATTCTTAGTTGATATACGTGTCATATGCGTAATATTATTTCGAAACTCCTTAAAAATTCGATTTAAAATTGAGAGTATTTTCCATTTTAACGATTTTCGTCAGCTTTAGCAAATAACTTCAGTGTGTAGAGTATTTTGTAGTTGTAGCACCTGACCAGAGTAATCTTATGAGCCCTTTTAATAGAATTCTCAACCATTTCTAGCATATTTTGCTTCACAACCTTGAGGGTTATATACCAAAACTGACATAAAACAGCTATACAGACAACCTGCGGAGCATTAGCCTCCACTTTTGGTTATCTAGCGCCACCATAAAAGCTTTCATCTTGCCACCATTAAGGGCCAAACCATCTTTAGCAAATTCACAAAACATAAATCATTTAAACATTTTGTTAAAAACAGGCAACACGCACACACACACACACATACACACACGCACATTTGTGAAGTGATGTGCCAAAAATGTGCAATAAAAATTTAAATTAATTGATTTTTCCTGCCCCACAAAAGAGAGAGATGGTCAGAGAGAGAGAGGGAAAGAGAGAGGGAATGCCTAATGCCTGTCCGTGCTGTTGTTTTTGTTTGGCAAATTTTCGCACGATTTGTGGCCAATTTTGCAAACTTCCCATTCATTGGCCATAAAGCCAGGGCCCAGGTCATAACTCACGTGGCATTCCGAATGCGGAGGAAGCATTAAAATAAAATTTTCGCATATTTATTAATCGGCTATTGGGCTTGGGGCATATGCCCATTTAATGATGACTCCACTCCATTGGGGGGGGGGGGGGTTGGGTTTTGAGGGGATTCTATCTCGGCCGGTGGCCGGCAGGATTTTCATTTCACAACACACAACAGCAGAAATTCAAAACGGAAATACAGTTGGTTGTTGTTGCTGTTGCTGCTGCGATTTAATTTAATTTTCATTTCCATTCCGGTTTTTATTTAATAATTTTCCCATTTTTTTTTTTTTTGGTAAACACTTTTCAATTTTTTTGTTATTTGTTTTTTTTTTCTGTTTGAATTCTGCAAACATTTTATCACTTGGACGTGTTATACGCGCAATTCCTTGAATTTCATTATGAGAATTTCAACTGAATTTGATTTTGATGCCAATTTTTTTTGGATGCCTTTGGGTTATTTGGTTATCTACGGCTACTTCGTTTTGCAAATTGAGTTTTAATACAAATTTAATTCAATTCTTTGAAGCTGCACTAAATGAACCAACAGCGCAAAGTTAATTAAAGCAACAGAGACAGTTTGCCAGAGATGGAATATTTAATTTATTCATTCGCTGACATAAAACCCGGGCCCAGACCCCTTCCCAGACCCAGACCCCGTCCCAGACCCGCACCCATAGACGAATCAGTAATTTATAAACGTGCTTATAAGCCGCAATCCAATTCACAGTTCGCGTTTGGACCAAATTACAGTTTGCCAAAGCATTTTGCAGTCCAAAAATGTTATCAACAAACTGGCCAAATGGGCAAATGGACAATGGGGCGTGGCACTAGCCAGGGGTAGGAGATGGCTAAAAAACTGAAGTCCAGCGAAAAGCGCGTGAGCGTGTGTATGAGTTTGGGTTTTTGCACAAATTAAATTGAAAATGTATAAAAAGTTTAACCCCAGAAAAGCGAAAATGCGAGAATGAAACACTTAATTAGTTATCCAATTGATACAATTATGTCTTTCTGTCATTTTTTTTACTTGAATTGAGTTGAAACGGCGTCCAAGTATAAAATTCTTATTTCTAGTACGACTTTTTCCATACAGAAATACTTGATTTTAGACTGTTTTGTTATGGAATGATGCTTGTAATACCCTGGCAGAGGGTATTGTATAGTCCTTATGTTGGTAATGCATAGAATGAAGCATTTTCGACCTCGTAAAGTATATATATTCCTGATCAGCAGAATGAGCTGTTTTTATGCTATCTCCTCCGTCATTTTGAAAGATATTTTCACCAAACTTTGCTCGAAATCTTATAGTACAAATACGCTGCACATTTGACGGAGCTGGCCGGATCGAATGACCAAAGCATATGGCTGCCATAGAAAGGAGTGGTCGAAAAACTAGTTTTAGTGAGAAAAACTTTTTCGTTTTCAATGGAAACATCCTTAAAATTGGCATTTCATTAAGTGATTTGCTTGCACACAATTTTACAAAGTTTTGTCAATATCGGATGACTATAGCATTTAGCTATCATAGGAACGATCGTTCGAAAAACCAATTTAAGTATGAAAAATTTTTTGTATTCAATGTTTAAGCCTCCAAACTTTGTATTTTCAAGTTTTTTACGCTTTCCCATAATTCCACAAAGTTTGGTCGAAGTCGGACAACTATATGGTCTAGCTCCCATAGAAAAGTAGAGTCTCAATTGTATTCTGGATTCCAGATCGCAACAAAGAATAATATACACACTTTTGGAATGATTTTAAGTTCTGTTCGCGTTTTTAAGCCCATCTGGAAACCAGTTTTTTAACGGAAAGCCAATAGCCAATTTTTGTAAAATTCTCAAAGAATATTTCGGAATTCGGTTCCAAACCGGTTTAAATATTTTTCTGCTGTTCAAAATTGTGTAAAAAAGTTATTAAAAAAATTGTTTACAGTAATTTAAACCTCCCAAATCTTTAAACGCCCATAACTCCCTTAAATGAAGAGATAGGGGCTTAAAAGTGGTTTTAAAAAATCAAAATTTTCATATTCCAATTTTTGATCAAAAAAATATTAAATTATAATTAAATTAATTATTATTATAATATTTTTTTGTCGGTATTTTAAGCCTCCACTATTTACACTTTTCGTTCCATTGAAAAGTGGTCTGCAAAGTAGTCTTAGTGAGAAAAACTTTTTTGTTTTCAATGGAAAAGCCTCCAAACTTTGTATTTCTTAGTTTGCTATGGTTTTCTATGATATTACTAAGTTTAGTCGAAATCGGACATCTATATAGTATAGCTGTCATACAGAAGAAGAGTCTGAAAAGTGGTCTTAGTGAGAAAAACTTTTTTGTTTTCAATGGAAATGTCCTTAAAACTAACAATAATTTGTTTAAAATGCTTTTACATAATTCTACAAGGATTTGTTTAAATCGGACGACTATAGCATATAGCTGTCATAGGAAGGATCGGTCGAAAAACTAATTTTAGTGAGAAAAACTTTTTTGTTTTCTGCGGTAGCGCCTCCAAACTTTGTGTTTCCTAGTTTGCTATGCTTTCCCATGATGCTGCTAAGTTTGGTCAAAATCGGGCATCTATAAAGTAGAGCTGTCATAGAAAAGAAGAGTCTAACAGTAGTCTTAGTGAGAAAAACTTTTTTGTTTTCCATGGGAAAGTGCCTTAAATTGGTATTTATGTATTTGACAGGCTTTCACACAGTTTCACAAAGTTTTGTACAAATCGGTTGACTATAAAATATAGCTGTCATAGGAAGGATCAGTCCAAAAACTAGTTTCGGTGAGAAAAACTTTTTTGTTTTCAATGGAAACGCCTCCAAACTTTGTATTTCTTAGTTTGCTATGCTTTTTCATGATTTTACCAAGTTTGGTCGAAATCGAACATCTATATGGTATAGCTGTCATAGAAAAGAAAAGTCTAACAGTAGTCTTAGTGAGAAAAACTTTTTTGTTTTCCATGGGAAAGTGCCTTAAATTGGTATTTATGTATTTGACAGGCTTTCACACAGTTTCACAAAGTTTTGTACAAATCGGTTGACTATAGCATATAGCTGTCATAGGAACGATCGTTCGAAAAACCAGTTTTAGTGAGAAAAAAGTTTTTGTTTGTGTATTCTTAGTAAGATTTTCTTTGTATGGCTTTCTTAGGCTTGTTTCTAATTGTGTTGATTAAACTAGCTTCATGAAATGAACTGAATAACTGAGAGATGTGGACTTTAATGGGTTAATTTGCTGAACAAGTGCAATGCTACTGTGTGTGTGTGTGTGTGACAGCAATTTCCAACTAAATTATAACAACAAACCTCAACAAATGCGCAAAATTTTGAGAAATTTCATGCAAAATGCAAAAGCAAAAGCAGTTTATAGTGCCAGCTACCGCAGACACCGACACGGCAGCAACAACAGCCACAGCAGCAACAGCAGCAACAACAACAGCAGATGGGCAGCATTAAATGGCGCACAATTTCCCGGCCAGGAACATAACGAAAATGTCAAACACACATTTGACCAGGACACAGAGACACAGCATGAGATGAACAGCATCCCGAAAATGCTCTCTCCAACTGACTGACTGTCTGAATGTTCGAAATGCATTTGAATCTCGACGTGTGCGTGCGAGGATGTGTGTGTGTGTGTGTTTGTGTGTGTGTGTGTGCTTAGCCTGCCTCATAAATGCCAGGGCGCTGACAAGGCAAATGCAAAATGGCAGCCAAGATGGCAGCAGGTCGCATCCAACCATCGATTGATTGGCCTTCGGGCCATACGCAAAGATAATAATTTTTAATTAATTTTGTTATGTTTTCATTTTTGTTTTTTTGTTTTTGTGTGTTTCTGTTGCTGTTGTTGTTGCTGTTGTTGTTGCTTTCATCATATTGTTGCATGCATTTTGTGTGGCACGTACGTATAAAAATAATTATAATTATTCTGTTGTTGTTGGGGTAGTTGTTGTTGTTGTTGTTGCTGCTGTGCATGGAACGCTGCTAGATAATCCAATTAATGGCCTGGCAAACAAACAAGATGATCTATGCATGCGCCAGTGTGTGTGTGTGTGTGTACTGTGTGTGAGAGTTGAAAAAGGTGTTCCTCAAAACACTCGGATTGTTTGTGTTTGAAGGGATTACAAAAATTGCACAAAATATGGAAAATCTCTCAATTATTCAAAGAGGTAAACAGCCTTTCGACTTGCAATCAAAGCAGAAAGCATTCAATTATTTGAGGTAGGAAAATTTGGTACTTAAATCGAAAAAAGTACAAAAAATACTTAATTTAAGTACCAAATTCTTATATCTAATTACAATTTTTGACACCAAAATACAGCCGTTTTGGTATATGTATATCCATCATATATACCATACCATATACTTAAATTTTTTAGCTCATTTATGGGTTGAAAGATTCTTAGTTCAAGTTTCCATTATCACTTAAAACCAGAATTTCCATACTTAAAACACGCACAAATGATTCTTTGGTAAGGTATTTGAAATTTATGGAAATTTTCATCAAGATATTTGCTCTTCGATAAAGAATTTTCATGCTTATTCTATCTCTGACATCAAAAACTTATTACATATCTTATCTTATCTTATTTCCTATCGATTTCGGCAGGTACTACGTCTTAAGGCTAACTGGGGAGGCTTGGAAAAAGTTGGCTTAGAGATTTATAATACAGGTTTCAACAGGTTTTAACTAATTTCTTTATTAAAAAGTGCAGAATTAGGTCAAAATGTAAAAATTTGATGTTCGTTTTGGGAGCGTACTTCCTCTTAAGGCTAGAAAATGGTACCAAGTTTCTCAATTTTTGAAAAAGTCGGCTTAGAGAAGTATAATATAGGTTAAAACTAATACATAGCACCAATTTTCATTCACCTACTTCCAAATTTCTTAATTTAAAGTGCAGATTTAGGTTAAAAAGAAGAAATTTGATGATGTTTTTGGGAGCGTACTCCCCTTTTAAGGCTAGTAAATGGTACCAACTTCTGAATTCTTGGAAAAGTCTGGTTAAAAAAAGTATAATATAACTTAAAACTGGTCCTTAAGCTCTCATTTTCATCCACCTACGTTCACATTAATCAATATAAAGGACTAATTTAGCTCAAACGGTAGAAATTCGATGATGGATTTGGGAGGGTACTCCCTCTTAAGGCTGAGAAACTTTCTCAATTTTTGGTAAAGTCGGCTTGGAGAAGTATAATAAAGCTTTAAACTTATACATATTCATGCCGTTTCATTCACCTACGTTCACATTTCTCAATAAAAAACGCACATTTAGGTCAAAAAGTAGAAATTTGATGATTGATTTTGGAGGCTACTCCCTTTTAAGGTTCGGAAATAAAACCTAGCTTGGAAGGTGGTTGCAAAAGTCGGATTAGAGAACTATAATACAGGCTTACACTTATCTAGAAAGCCCATTTGCGTTCACCTGAGTCCACATTTGTCAAAGTTAGGGGCAGATTTAGTTCGATTGGTAGAAAATTTATTATCGACTCTCCCTTTTTAGGCTAGAAAAAGGTACCTAAGTTGTCAATTTTCGAAAAGTGGGGTTAGAGGAACATAAAGCAGGTTAAAACTAATCCAAAATGTCCCTTTTATGAACCACCTAGGTTAACATTTGATAGTTTTAAAGCTAGATTTGGGTCCTACAGTACAATTTTACTTATTGATTTTGGAAGGAACCCCATTTTAAGTCTACGAAATGTTACCTAACTGGGCCATCTTTAAAAAAGTGGGGTTAGAGAAGCATAATACAGCTGAAAACTAGTACAAAATGCCCATTGACAACCACCTATGTTTACAATTGACAATTTTAAAGCTGGATTTGGGTCTTAAGGTTGAAATTTGTTCATCGATTTCGGAAGTAGCAGAACTTTAAGACTAGGAAATGGTACCTAATTGGGCCATCTTTGAAAAAGTGGGGTTAGGGAGATATAATACAGGTTTATAACTATGCAAAACGGAAGTTTTCATTCATTTACGCTCACATATGTCAATTTGTAGGGGTAGATTTAGTTGGCATTATAAAAATTTGATGGTTAATTTGTGTGGTTACCATAGAAATTTGGTCTTAGATCAAGAATTTGCCTTCTTAGCGCAATTTCGACATCAAAGCTTCTTCACATGATTAAAAAATTCCTATTTTTAAGTGTAGTTAACACAAAAATACTTGATTTGAGCACAAAATACATGTTTTAAGCACGACTTTATCAAGTTCATGACTCCCGACTTTAATAAATTGAATCAAAAAATTAAATTAAACTCGTTTTAAGCTTTAAAAATGCTTAATTCAATACCGTTTAACACTTAAAACAAGAATTTCCATACTTAAAACCAGCGCAAAAAATATATAAAATAGTTTCCAACTTCAGCGAAAAAGTAGGCTATGTTTAATTTAAACGAAATGCAGGCGAAATGTTTTCTTTTTTTGGGCGGAACAACTCAAACATAATAATTTTCGTGTTTTATGGCCAACCAGTGTTCAATTAAAATCATGGCCAACGATATCAATTAAAAGCCCAGAACGCTGATTGCGGCCAGCCACCGCTGCTTACCCCTCCCCCCCCTCCAACCCCCCCTGTGCTTAACCCCTCCAAGACAAGCGCCAAGGCATCCCTCGTGTGATTTATCGCAACCGAAGACAAACCTCAAGCAGTGTGTGTGTGTATGTGTGTGAGGGGGAGGGGGGGGGGGGGGGAGGGGAGTGGGCAGCCCAGAACATTTGCTTATCTTTTTGGGGGCCGTTGTTGCCCTTTTTTTTTATCGTAATTATGAATCTTTGTTATCCTGTGGCTCACACACTGTGCGCTCGTGTGTTCAATCAAAATAGTTGATTCCTTTTATGTTTGTTTGGGGGCCAAGCAGCAGGCAGCAACCAACATGGTTTTGATATGGCCAGCAGTTGTGCGTAAATACACTGTCCCGCCCGTTGGGCATATTAATTCATTCATTCATTAATTGAGCTTGTCCATCAATGTCCATGTCCATCAGCAAAAAGTGTTGTCTGGGCAACACCTGCATGTAAAATCACAGTTTGTCATAAATCCATCAGGTACTTTTGGGGCTGTTATTCATACTATATATACATATATACACACACACATAATCAGCACACACACATAGACACAGGCAAAAAAGGCAGCCACCAGCTTAACGTTATTCCATAAACAAGAGCGGGAACAGTTTTAATAACTTTCGAGTTGCATACTTTGCGGCTGCTGCTGACGATGAGGATGAGGATGAGGATGAGGATGGTGTTTTTCTGTTTTTTTGGGTCTCTCTCTCTCTCTTGCGCTCTTAAGCGTATACCCAATTTGCTTAGTTACACCACACCTCCACCCACCAAACAAGTGGCCATGTTACCTACCTTAATCTAGGGAATATCCTTTGCCACGTATGCTCTACTTCAAGTACTTTACTTTTGAATTATGGTCTAAGGATTCCAATTTTCTCTTAAGCTGTTTCTTTGCATATTTTACACCTTGAAAACCTCTTGAGACTACTGAACCTTACCCCTTAGAATCGCTACTTTACTCGCTTTTAAGGTCTCTCTATATCAAACCTTGTAGGTTAAGACCACCTCCCATACCTGAACCCGAACCCGAACCGTACCAACATTTTGGAGTGTGAACTTATGTTATATACTCAAAATTTGACTGTCAAAATCATTTTTTAGAATTACTATATTTATTTTGGACACACTTTCTTAAAACTTTGCAATGAAGTGAAGCAGTCAGAAAGTCATACAAAGCGCAGTGACTGAAAAAGTGACAAAAACAGCGACCACAACAGTGATTGAAACAGTGACTAATGACCAGTGATTTACTTCGTTCCTCTGTTTGCTTGCGTTAGGCCTAAAATAGCATATAATCTGAAACTTCTATGTAAATATTTACATACAGAGCTTCGTTTGTATTAGGTGTATTACGACGCACACTCTTTTTTTTAAACATTTGATTGTTTAAGTCCGATTTCGTTTCATTCTAGTTGAATGCACCGGTGTCACAGCGACCAAACTGTGCCACACTGAGAGCAAAATGCTGCAATTGGTAAACACAACATTTTTTGAGGTTTTTTTTGTAAGTTTTTTAATTCATTTCGAGTAGAAACTACCATTTTGTGAGATAAATGTTAGAATTTATGGGTTTCTAAGTTGATGAAATTGGACGGGCATGGGATATACGGGATAGATGAACATTTATAAGACTTAGAAAACCAATTGGGAGTTCATAGTTAACACTTTGTGTGGCTTTCATTTCGTGTGCGGTGCAGCATCAAAATGATGGCTGTGCATACACTTTCGCGTGGGTACAGAGTGTTATATGGTAGGTCTTGAGCCACTTTCTGAAGTGTTTTTCTGTTCATTTTGTTGTTTGGCTGGGGAAAAAGCCACCAAAAGTGTGTCTGCATGCTAGTAAGCTTTCTAAAGCAACATCCCTAAACGAATCTAATGCACAGAGAGAAAAAAAGGGGGTATTAAAAAGTATCCATTGGATGTATATGTCACTGGTGATGGGTAGGATGTGTTTCTGTTACCATTTGGACTGAATATATCTCAAATATGCTTTAAATCATTCAAAGGATATGAAAAATGATTATCATTTGAATGATTTTCAGCTTCTTTGAATGATTGAAGGAATATTTAACACCATATACAGTCCAAGTGGATCTTCTTTTTAATTAAAAAACAGTTTCAAGAAGTGTTCTCTTCAGAGAGTAAACAAATCTGCTCAATTTGTACCTGTCATTTGGGTGAGCAGACAGCACAGATTTGCTTTAAGCATATAGAATAGGGCAAATCAGCTTCGGTTTGCATACTTTCTCTCTCAGAATCACACACACACACACACACCCATACTCCTAGGGGGTGTTCAGGGGACAGTAGCCTTGGCGTAGGGAGGAGTAAAAGTGAGCTCGTGTGTGTGTGTGTGTGTGTGTTTGGTTTACTGTGATTTTTATCGCTTTAATGAAGTTTCATGCCGTTTATGCTGGCAGCTGCCAATGTTTGGCAGGAATTTTGTTAAAACTTTTTCGTCAATCCCATCACCCCCCCCCCACCCCCTTACTACTCCTCACCCACCCGGCCGTCTTCATCCAGCTGACCGAAGCGCTATGAGGGCGCGTCTCATACTGATGCACGTCTTTCCAGTCTATTACTATCAGCACTTTTTTCACTTTGGCGCATTTGTTGTATATGTTTTGGTGTTTTCTGCTGATGATGTTGTTGTTGTTGTTGTTGCTGTTGTTGCGGCTCGTTGTTTTTGTAGTTAACAGTTTATTGACTTCGCTCAACTTGTCGCCGTGATAATGTCAGCAAATTGTTAAAATGCTTTGTTAGGAATTTCCAACAGTTTTTGGCGGCTGCAGCAGAAATATGCTTCGGGTTTTGCCTTAGCCCTCCGCTCGCTCAGCTTCTATTGTTGATGCTTACAAAATAGTTGGGGCACTCCCCCCCCCCCCCCCCCCCCAACCCAACCCAACCCAACCCACCATGCTCCATGCTCCATGGGTAATTTGCCAGCAACAACATTTTAAGCGTTTGAACTTCGAAGTCATAAAATATTTGTTAAGCATTTTGCGCTCAATTTTTCTTTTAGCCATTTTCGCTGCAGGTCAACAGGCAACAGCCAAAAGCAAACAAACAAACAAAAGCTGCTGCTGCTGCTGCTGGTACTGCTGCTGCTTCTGTGTGTGTCCTATGTCCTGTGTCCTTCCTGGCTGCCCCAAAATAATAACCAATTCGTAAGCACATTCATTATGCTCGGTAAGCACAGTTTTTGTTCGTTTTTGTGAGTGTGGAGGGGGGAGGGGGGAACAAGGGAAGAGCATTAAAACCCCTGCTAGATTTGGAGAAGAAGTTTGCCAGCAAACCAATTTTACACTTGTTTCCCCACCGAGTGTTTGACTTGGGGGAAGTCTTTTGTCTTAAGTTAAATTTATGAACTCGAGCCGTTTTTGGAGATTTCAAGTGGTTAAAGCAAATGGTGCAAGTGATCGCCAGGATACACAAGGGGGTTGGCTTTAAAGTTGTATCAAAACAAGGATCCCCCGACTCAGCTGAATGCTGTCGGTAAGTTTGTAACAACTTACGGGAACAACAGTAAGGCGAAGTACTATCAGTCCGAAATTTGGAAAGTATTTACGTTGCATTTCAATTGAAAGTGTTGGTTAAGGCTTTATTTTGTTTAGTTTTAATCCTAAGTTGGCAAAATCAAGGACCCAAATAATTTTAGAAAATATTTCTGGAATATTTACACATTTTCTGGGAACATTTCTACTAACTCAAACTAAAAAATTTCACACTTTGTGCCCTTTACTCCTCGAAATAGATTTAGACTTACTTAGATCAAAGTATCACAGCAGCTAAAATGTTATACAGGGTGTTCTCATGTTGCTAGAACTTCCTAAATTTGATACAATTTCGCTTTTTGTGCCCTCAATTACTCAAAATAGTCATAAATATTTGTATCTACGCTTTAGTTTCTTGGTTGAAAGTATTTTTGAGCATAATATGCTATACAGGGTGTTCTCTGAATGCTAAAACTGCCCAAAGTTGATCTATTTTAACACTTTATGCCACCCTTTAATCCATATAGATGTAAACTCTTCAATTTCTGCTTAAGTTTCTGAGACATGGAGACTTATAGTTTTTACAGGGTGTTTACGTGTTACTAACGTAGCCTAAATTTGAGACAATTTCACAACTTGTGTCACCAATTTCTCGAAATAGATATGGAATGTTGCATAGCTGCATAAATTTGTTAGTCCAAACTATCATATAGGGTAACATGCTATACAGGGTGTTCTCGTAATGCTAAATATGCGCAAGTCTGATATATTTTCACACTTTATGCCACCCATTACTCCACATTGATGTAGACTCTTCAATTTTTGCTTAAGTTTCGTAGTCATAGAGGTTAATATATTAAACAGGGTGTTCTCGTGTTACTAAAATTGTCTAATTATGGTAAAATTTCATACTTTGTGCCACCAATTATTAGAAACAGTTGTAGGCTGTTTATTTTCTGCTTAAATTTCACACTCTAAAGTTTCATGGAGGAAAATATGCTCTACAGGGTGTTCTCGTAATGCGTAAATTGCTCACATTTAATACATTTTAACTCTTCATGCCACTCATTGTTCTACTTAGATGCAGTCTATTCAGTTTGTGCTTAAATTTCTTAGTCATAAAGGTTTATTAGTATTACAGGGTGTTCCCCTTGTTACTAAAATAGCCCAAATTTGAGACAATTTCACACTTTGTAACCTCAATTACTCAAAAAAGGTATAGAATGTTTCATATCTGCTTAAATTTCTGAGTGTAAAGTATTTTAGAAGGTGTAATACTAGACAGGGTGTTCTCATAAAGCTAAAATTCTGCAAGTTTGATGATTTTTAGCATTTTATGCCAGCCATTACTGCACATGGGCTTAGACTGTTTAATTTTTGCTTATGTTTCTTGGTCAAATAGGTTAATATGACGTCATATATTAAGTACAGGGTGCCTTTCTTTAAAAACACCCTGTTTGTTAGCATAATTTGATAAGATAACGATCCATATGAGCTTTATATTTGATTTTCTTTAGTCTGGACACGTTAACGCATGTTTCAAAACTTTATACAGGGTGTCTTTTAGTGAAATATAGCATAATATTTACGGTGTGGTGGTCTAGGGGCCGAATTTATTAAAATATAACCCTCAAACTTTGAAAAAGTTTATACAAAAGATCCAAAATGTGGCAGATTTTTGAGGATCTCTCATATTTTGAACCGTTTGTAGCTTCAGGTAACTAAGTGCTTAGTTAGGTAAGATCATGCCTGGAATCTTAAGAGAAAGGACAGCTTGTACTTCTGAAGTACTGATTACTAAGGCAAAGACAGGGATTCCAAGGGCAATGGTTACAAGAACCACCACTGAGTTGAACATCAACAAAAAGTGGATTTCTTTGAAACAGTCACAGAATTGAAAGTGTTATTGTGTCCAATTATAGCGAACCCTTGGTATAAGGAGTGTACCGATCTGTAAAAACCGTTTAAGAACCGGTTCAAAGTGGTTCGGAGGCAAGTTTCATAATATTTCACAACCTCAGCTCGAACTAGAGAAGGTCTTTGGCACAGCTGAACGCGTCCATTACATTTCCATCGTCAAGAGCATTAGCCTCTCTTCTTGAATTTCTTGAGGGTTTTTGTCTTTTACAGTTGTTTCTTTTGGTACGTATTTTTTCTTGTTATTATTATTATTATTATTATTATTGTTGTTGTTGTTGTTCTTGTTGTATTTTCTGTCGCATTTTAACAAAATTAAAACACATTAGTGGTGAGCGCAAGTTTTTCTTTCGTTTGCTTTTCCAGCGCCCTCGAGTGTAGCGTTTATTAGTATTTGTGCCTGATTTTTACATTCATTTGCTTAAGCTTCTCCAGCTCCTGCGCTCCTGCGTCCCACGTCCCGCTCCCGCTCCTGGGCCACTCCGCTTCGTGCTGTTATTGTTGTTGTCAGCGTATTATGCCAAAATGACAAGCAAACAAATTATGTTTTTGTGTGCTTAGCGCGTGGGCCTCCCCCCTCCGTCCGGCCTAAATGTTTGGCCCACAAACACTTGGCAATGGCTGGGGCCCCCGGTGGGAGCTGCGGATCCTTTGTTCCCACCTCCTGCTGCAGCCTTATCCCAAATATAGCCCTGTGATAAACACGCGGCAGCCAACATTTCTATCAGATGATGAGGTCTAGGCGGCGGGCACGCGGTGTGTGGCAACAACTTTCCAATTTTCATTATACTTAGATGCGCCAGGTAGAGCGAGCGAGAGCCTGGCGAGATGACAGAATAAATTGTTTTACTGGGCTTAATGCAGCCCACTTTTTTTTGTAGATTTTTCTCGAGCCTGCCAAAACGAAAGCGCACAAAAACTGACAACAACAACAACTACAACAAAAATATGCAAAAAAAAAAAACAACAACAACAAGTTTTAGCATAAAACCCAAACAAAAAGTAAACAATGCAAAGTTCTCGTTCGAATTTTGTGGCTATTCCTGTGACTCCGCACACAAATCGCAGCTTCTCACAGAGGAGCAACAGCAACAACTACGGTGACACCGCAATGCAAATATAGCAACAGCAACAATAACGTTGAAACAAAACGTGGCCAATGCAAAGTGACAAGCCAACAACGCCGGAGGGCAACTCCGGCGAATGGCAACGAAATGGAGACGAGTTGCAGACGAAAGCCAACTCTGAAATGGTGCTGACATCGAGCAGACTGCAGGGCAAACGAAGAAACGTTGGTGGAGATGCAGTGAGAGAAATGAATATGCTAAATGCGACACGAGATGCGTGTTGGGGTGTACGTATTTGTGTTTTCAATTGAGGGGGGATTGCGAATGCCAAAGATTTGTCCAGAGCTACTTAATGTATAAGAAAACTTTCTACAAAAAGCTGCAAGACTTGCTTTCAGTTGAAAAGACTTTACTAAAGACAAGATTGAAAATCCTGAAACTTCTTCTATAAAGCAAAGTCTGCTGATGACAAGTTCTGTGGGTACTTGCAGAATATCTAAGCAAACACAATTTATGAAGACTTTACCTCTAACAAATGATTTTTTCCTCAAAAACTGTTTTCCCGAAGCATGTTAGTTATATATGTATATACCATATAGTAGTCCGATTTTTATCAAACTGTGTAAAACTATACAAAATCACTTAAAGCTTAAAAATACAAAGTTTGGAGGCGTTTCCATTCAAAAGAAAAAAATTTCTTAGCATGGTAGCTATACATATATACTATATAGTGGTCCGACTTTTACCAAACTTTGTGAAACTATAAAAGAATCACTTAAAACGTAAAAACACAAAGTTTGAAGGCGTTTCCATTCAAAGAAATACATTTTTCTCACAAAAACCAGTTTTAAACGGATCCCTTCTATGGCAGCTATAAGTTATGGTCATCCGATTTGAATCAAACTTTGTGGAATTGTGGGAAAGCATCTAAAACCAATAATATACAAATTTGAGGATGTTGTCATTAATAAAAAAAAGTTTTTCTTACTAAGAATGATTTTCAGACCTATCTTTTGTAGGGCAGCTATACTTTATAGTGCACCGATTTTTGTCAAACTTTGTAGAATTGTTTAAAAGCATGGAAAACTTATTAATCCCCAATTTGAAGCAGTTACCATTGAAAACAAAAAGGTTTTGCCTACTAAGACTATTTTCAGACCCATCTTTTGTATGGTAGGTATACTATATGGTCCTCCGGTTTGAGTCAAACTTGAAAGAACTGTATGAAAGCGTAGAAAACTAGTAAATGTGCAATTTAAAGTAGTTACCATTGAAAACAAAAAAGTTTTTCCCACTAAGACTGTTATTCAGACCTGTATTTTGTATGGTAAATATGCTATATAGTCATCTAAATTTGAGTCAAACTTGGTAAAACTGTATAAAAGCGTAGAAAACTAGTAAATGTGCAATTTGAAGTAGTTACCATTGAAAACAAGAAAATTTTTCCCACTAAGAATGTATTCAGACCCATCTTTGTATGTATACAAAGTTTGCAGACATTTCCACTGAGAAGAAACAAATTTTTTTCAGCAAAACTAGTTTATCGAGGGATCGTTTCCATATAATTATAGTCATTCGATCTGGTTGGTGGCGAACATATGTAAATCTAGGTTGCTAAATGACAAAGCAAAAGAGCGAAAGATACCGAGAGCAAGAAAATGGTTTTTGCACTTTTGCTGCCTTGAAATTCCCAAACAGTTATGGCACTAATAACATGAGGAGCATCGCAAAAGTCAATTAAAAATAGAATCAGGTGCAAGCAAACAACTAATAACCTGAAGCTGTCTAGCTTCTAGCTGCTTGAAAGATCAAAAAGTCAGATTATCTTTTGTGGGAAGCCTATTTTGGGGTATGAAGCTAATCTCAGTCATTATTGAACTTTCAAAGTGTCTCCGAACAATGAGTGGGATGTTTCACAATTTCTAAGTACTTTCGCTCAGTGTCAGTGGACAGGCCCAGGTCCTGGGGTCCAGCTGCCCAGTCGAGCCGCACCCATTTACGTTTTGCCCCAAAATGACAGTCATAACAAATTAAGAAGGTTACCTTTATTACCGAAGCACCGAGGCAGCGACCGAGAGAGCGAGAGCCAGAGATAGAAAGAGATACCGTACGAGAGCTCTGAACTCCATGTCCTGGTCCCAGGCCCATCTCTGGCTGGTTGCCTAAGTACTTTTGCTAAATCTTTGCACGTTCTCGTTGCAAGACCAACAACAACAACAACGACAACAACAACGGGAACTTAAACCAGAGTTTCTTTAAGTGTAGTGTGAAATTGTGCATACCCTTTTTCTCAGCGGTTCCTTCTGGATACTATGGTTGGCTCTTGGTCCGGAGTTTCCAAAATGAACACTCGAAATTTTCAACAGAGAGAAAATAAAAATAAAAATTAAAACGAAAACTAAAAACTGAAACGAAATTTGAAAAGGAAATCAACTGAGTGAGGAGCAAACAATTTTGACTTAAGCGGCCAGGTTGACTGAGTGTAAGGGGAAGGGTATGTTGGGCCAAACAAAACACCGAGCAGTGAAAATAATGACAGACAACGAAGCTGCGGTCAAAGTTGTTGGCATTGTTGTTGTTGTTGCCTGTTGTTATCATTGCGGGGCGTGGTCAAATATGCGCCAAAAATATGTTTGCTTTTTGCAAAAGTCATAACCAAAATCGATGCGAGTGTCGAGATGTGCATGTTGTTGTTGTTGTTGTTGCTGTTGCTGTTGCTGTTGTTGCTGTTGTTGTTGCTGCTGGTGTTATTGTTACTTGGGGAATATGCACGTGATCTGAGTGGCCTTTTGTTCTTGTTGTACATCTACCAATTATCCATATAGAACGCTCTAACAACACACAGAGAACCAGCAGAGCGGAACCAAAACATTTTTTTGTATAAATTTCAAATAAACAAATCATCAAAATAACGTTACCAAAGGCTGTGGAACAATTTTTAGAGAAATAAACAGACTGGAAATGAACTTTGAGTTGGCTTGGAATGTTTTGGGGGGTTTTTTTTTTTTTTTTTGTGAAACTCTCATGAATACCACAAAATACCAAATATCTCAGCATACTCTTAAAGGATAAACGAGTTTCTTATTGAGAAGAAAGTATGGCTGGTAAGGAGATGCGTTCCTTTGGCTGTCACACAAACTAAATATACTCTGTGTTAGTTTGATACAAAGCATTAAAATACCAAAAAGTCTTCAGAAATATAGAGAAAAGTTATCAAAAAGCTTTAAAGCAAGCTTCAAAACGCCAAACATTGAAAACAAACAACTAAGACAGTCTTTCAGACCTTACTTTTCTATGGCAGCTAAACTATATCGTTGACCGATTTTGACCTAACTAAGTGGAAATATGGAAAATCATGTTAAACTAATAACTATGGAGTTTGGAAACGTTTCCCTTAAAAATAGCAAAGTTTTTCTCACTAAAACTAGTTTTTCAACCGATCGTTCCTATGACAGCTATATGCCAGGGTCATCCGATTTTGCCAAAACTTTGTAGAATTATATGAAAGCATATGAAACATATAATTCCAAATGTTTATGATTCCATCATTGAAAGCATAAAAGTTTTTCTCACTAAGACTGTTTTTAGATCTAACTTTTCTATGGGAGCCATACTTCATAGTTGACCGAATTGGACCATTTTTAGTAGAACCACAAAAAATCATTTTAAACTAATAAATACACCGTTTGGAAACGATTTTATGAAAAACAAAAAACTGTTTCCCACTAAAACTAGTTTTTCAACCGATCGTTCCCATGACAGCTATTTGCTAGGGTCGCCTGATTTTGACAAAACTTTGTAGAATTGTGTTAAAGCATATAAAACAAATATCAACCAACTTTGGGGTCGTTTTCATTGTAAAGAAAAACGTTTTTCTTACTAAAACCAGTTTTTCAACCGATCGTTCCTATGACAGCTATATGACATAGTCATCCGATTTTGGCAAAACTTTGTAGAATTGTGTAAAAGTATCTAAAACAAATAATTCCAAAAGTTTTTGACTCTACCATTGAAAACAAAAAAGTTTTTCTCACTAAGACTGTTTTCAGATCCATTTTTTCCATGGAAGCTATACTTTATAGTTGACCGATTTCGATCATATTTAGTGGAACTATGGAAAAGCAAGTTTAACTAATAAATGCGGAGTTTGGAAGCGTTTCTATGACAAACAAAAAAGTTTTTCTCACAAGAACCAGTTTTTCGATCAATCTTTCCTATGACAGCTTTATGCTAGGGTCATTCGATTTTGTCACAACCTTGTAGAAACATGTAAAAACATTTAAGACATTTATATACCAATTTTAGGGTCGTATCCATTGGAAACTAAAAAGTTTTTCTTACCAAGACTTCAAATCAAACCCATCTTTTGTATGGCAGCTATACTATATAGCTGTCCAATTCCTACCAAACTTTTTGGAATCATAAAAAACCGTGTTGAACTAATAAATACAAAGTTTGGAGGTGTTTGCATTGAAAACCAAAATGTTTTTCTTACAAAAACTAGTTTTTTGAACGATCGTTCCTATGACAGCTATATGCTATAGTCCTCCGATGTGGACTTAACTTTGTAGAGTTGTGTAAAAGCACATGAATTCAATGTATACCAATTTTAAGGTCGTTTCCATTGAAACCAAAAAAGTTTTCTCTAATAAGACTATTTTTTTAGCCTTTCTTTTCTATGGCAGCTGTTCTATGTGGTAGTCCAAACTTTGTGAAATCATGTAGAATTATATAAAAATAAAATTTAAGTTGAAACTATTGCGAAAACCTTCGCTCTCGGTACGTTTGACGTTTACAATGGCCCCACAAATGAGTCATTATTCGTGCGGCATATTTGCCCAGTGGCCAGGAGCCGTTCAAATTGAAATTGAAAATGACAAGTGACTGAACAAAAATGCCCAAGCCCCAAAAACGCGTAGCGCCAAAACCCAAAAATTGGGGTCGTCAACATGCGCACTAATCTATGTGAACATGGAGTTGTCGCGGTCAGTCGTCATGGTCGTGTAGCTGTTTGCCATTGCCTACTTTTAGGCGGCCGGCATCCTTTCATTTCATTTGTTTCCTTTTGTTCGCACTCATCAATCGCTTAATTTGGTGGCGCCAATGGCCAACACATTCAGCCTCCTCCCCGCTTCCCCGTTTGCCCGCTCCCCGTTTCTAATTTGCATCAACGCCTATGAAAGGCACCTGGCCGGTGCGATTCGGATGCGTACCATTTGGTCATGCATTTATGCAATTCCCATACCCGCCCCGCTGTGTGCCACGCCCACATGCTCTGGTCGTTTATTGAATTTTTGACTTGAAGCATTTTACAATTTTTAAAACGTAAAAAAAATGTCGCACGCACCCGTCGAGCCGTAACCAGAACAGGAGCAGGAACAGGAGCAGCAAGTAGGAGGGAGCAGCTGGAGGTGGAGGTGGACCTTGGTGGGTGGGAGGGGAGGGGCTTGGATGGGAGTGGGAGTGGGGTAACCTGGACCTGCCACATAAATTGTCAGGGCTGCCTGCTGCCTGCTGTTGTTGTTTTTGTCTACCATTTAGGCGTATTTTGTTTTTTGTTTTTATTTGTGTGTGTGTGTGTGTGTGTGTGTGTGTGTGTGTGTGTGTGTGTGTGTGTGTGTGTTCGGGTTGGTATGCACACAACGGAAATGAATTGAAATTTTAAAACCCACAGCTGCGACCGCTTCCTGCGGCAAAAGTAGCACCCGACGACACTTACAATGCGAATACGCCAATATATGTATGTATACACACATACACATATGTGTGTGTGCGTGTGTGTGTGCTTACATATGCATGCATGTGCATGGAAATTGTTAAGGTAAAGGGCCTAGCCTAGACGTTCTGCGAAAACTTTTGTGTTTCAACCAAATATTTCAACATGTAAATTGACTTACAACAACCAGCCCAACTTTGATATACTCTGTAAATGTCATAGTTCATTCGTTTTCATTGTGGCGCCATGCAAACTGCGTGCAGTGCTACCAATGTTTACCAACTCGATAAGGTTCATGATAAATGTCATATAATAAACCTGGTTTATCCACCCGTTACCACTTAACCCTAAAAAAAAGAGTCCCGGAAGTTAACTATTCAAACAAAACTTTGATTTTTCCTGCAAATTTTAGCATTTTGGATAGCTAGAGGTACGGAAAATAAGCCAAAGATGATCGATAATCAGTAGAACAGAAACTAACTAAGAAACTGAAAGTTTGAAGGCGTTTTCTCATAAAACAAACAAGTTTTTCTCACTTAGACAACTTTTCTAAACTAAATTTTGTATGACAGCTATACTATATAGATGTCCGATTTCAACCAAACTTAGTGGTATAATGGAAATGCATAGCAAACTGGAGAATACAAAGTTTGAAGGCGTTTTCTTTGAAAGCAAAAAAGTTTTTCTCACTAAAACTAGTTTTTCGACCGATCATTCCTATGACAGCTATAACCTATAGTCATCCGATTTTGACAAAACTTTAAGGAATTGTGTAAAAGCTTATTAAATGAATATATGCCAGTTGAAAAGAGGTTTACATTAAAAACAAAAAAGTTTTTCTCTCTAAGACTACTTTTCTAACCTTACTTTTGTATGACAGCTATACTATATAGATGACCGATTTCGACCAAACTTGGTGGAATCATGGGAAATCATAGCAAACTAAGAAATGCAAAGTTTGGAGGCGTTTCCATTGAAAACAAAAAAGTTTTTCTCACTAGAACTAGTTTTTCGACCGATCGTTTCTATGGCAGCTATAACCTATATTCATGCGATTTTGACAAAACTTCAAGGAAATGTGTGAAAGCTTATAAAACAAATACATGCCAATTCTAAAGAAGTTTGCATTGAAAACAAAAAAGTTTTTCTCACTAAGACTATATTTCTAACCTTACTTTTCTATGGCAGCTATACTATATAGATGACCGATTTCGACCAAACTCAGCAAACTCATGAAAAAGCATTGAAATCTAGTAATTACGAAGTTTGGAGACATAAAAGTTCTTCCCACTGGAACTAATTTTTCAACCGATCGTTCCTATGGCAGCTATATGCTATAATCATCCGATTCGGCCGGTTCTGACAAATGTGTAGCGTATTTGTATCAGAAGACTTGGTGCAAAGTTTGCTGAAGATGGCTTACGAACTGACGGAGGAGATGGCATCGAAACAGACGGACAAGGCTAAATCAACTCTGCTCGTCATGCTGATCAAGAATATATATACACTTTATGTGGTAGGAAATGCTTCCTTCTATGCGACCGATAAGACTATCTAGAAGATGTGAAATCGACCTGTAAAAGTATCTTTAAGACAATTTAGGCTGAAACTTTTGTGTTGTTTCACACTCAAATCGGAACTAGGACGAAAGTATATAATAAGTTTGACAGATTTTTGTGATAAGTTTTTTGACCTGGATAAGGTAAAGTTCCCCAGCTAATTTCGAAAACTCGTTACTGTAGGGCGCCAAATCAATTGCATGAAGTTCTACTTAAGACCGTTCTGGCGCCACGCAAGCTTTATGCAGTTCTTACCTTGGCCGCTGGTGTCGCTTTATGAAATTTACCAACACTGATTGTCTCAAATGGATGGCAATACCTTTAAATCGCAGGGTTGTTTCTCTTGAGCAACTGGCGGTACCATCTCTAGTAAGTGTTGCTGCTTCTGCTGCTGCTAACCCTGAAAGAAAGCCAACAACATAGATTTGTGTTTAAATTGGAAAATATTTAAGCTTCAAGTAGGTAAACAGTGAAATGGCTAACAATATATTTGTATAAATTTAAACTTTCTTTTCAATTTAAAGCCCTTTAACCCCGCAACATGTCAGACTCGTCAGCTACCTTGTCGTCGTCTTCGGGCTGTTTACTGTCCACATCCCTGGAGCGTCGTCTGGCAGAACGCTATGATTGTATTGTGACCATAGGCAAAACGGTCAACTACCGTTCCACTAAAGCACGACGCCGCCTGTTTGGGCATCACAGCCATGGTGAAGAAGATGAGTTGAGGAACTTAGATTGGTCCACGCCCAAGTCTAGCTATTCGCATGAAACCCGCGAGATAAAACCACGTCGCCTGATACTAGAGTTTGAGTTGTATCAGGAGGAAGACGATGAGGAGGATGAGGAGATGGAGCTAGACGCTTGAGCATTAGTATAAGAACTTAGTTTTAGAAACCGAAGAATAAAAGTATTGTTTTTTTTTAACCCCAACTAAAGAGAAATGTATTTCCGGAATGGAAGTCTAATAACTGCTCTCACCTGAATTTCCATTTATATCATTGATGCACTTGGACGCATTCTTATGGCAAAATCATGTTTTATTTTTGTTCTCTGTTAAGTTTTCCCCTTGCACACACAATTTTTCTCAAATGATGACACATCACAAAAATGGTAGGTGGAAAATTGTAGCCTGAGAGCAAGCCCAAAGGGACTGTATTCTCAATTGTTGCACAGTGGGGCATGGGGAAGCCAAAAAGGTGTGAATTAATTACAAAATTTATATGTTTTACAATATGAATATGATTGATATGAATTATAATTTGAAGAACAAACAAATTTTTCTCACTAAGACTACTTTTCTAACCTTACTTTTGTATGACAGCTATACTATAAAGAAGTCTGATTTTGACCAAACTTGGTGAAATCATTAAAAAGCATAGCAAACTAGGAAATACAAAGTTTGGAAGCGTTTCCATGGAAAACAAAAAAGTTTTTCTCACTAAAACTAGTTTCTCGACCGATCATTCCTATGACAGCTATATGCTATAGTCATCCGATTTTGACAAAACTTTGTAGAATTATGTGAAAGCTTATAAAATAAGTATATGCCAATTTTCAAGAGGTTTTCTTTGAAAACAAAAAAGTTTTTCTCACCAAGACTACTTTTCTAACCTTACTTTTGTATTACAGCTATACTATATAGAAGTCCAATATCGATCATACTTTGTGGAATCAAGGCAAAGCATATTTAACTATGAAATACAAAGTTTGCAGGCGTTTCCATTGAAAACAAACAAGTTTTTCTCACTAAGACTATCTTTGAGACTCTTCTTTTCTATGACAGCTATACTAAATAGGTGTTCGATTTCTACCAAACTTACCAAAATCATGGCAAAGCATATTAAACAATGAAATACAAATTTTGCAGGTGTTTTCATGGAAAACAAAAAAGTTTTTCTCACTAAAACTAGTTTCTCGACCGATCATTCCTATGACAGCTATATGCTATAGTCATCCGATTTTGACAAAACTTTGTAGAATTATGTGAAAGCTTATAAAATAAATATTTGCCAATTTTAAGAACATTTACATTAAAAACAAACAAGTTTTTCTCACCAAGACTACTTTTCTAACCTTACTTTTCTATGACAGCTACACTATATAGATGTCCGATTTCGACCAAACTTAATAAAATCATGTATAAGCTTAGCAAACTGAGAAATACAAATTTTTAAAGCTATATCATGGAAAACAAAAAAGTTTTACTCACTAGAACTAGTTTTTCGACCAATCATTCCTATGACAGGTATAACCTATAGTCATTCGATATTGGACAAATCTTTGAGGAAATGTGTGAAAACTTATAAAGGAAATAAATGCCAATTTTCATGATTTACGGTTTAGATTGAAACCAAAAAGGTGCATCTCAGCGCACACGACTGTCAAGCGCTCGCAATAAACCAAAAACAACAACTTTATACATTATCAGCTCCACTGTGCCACGTTGTCCCTGCATGTTTACCATTTCCGATTTCAACTTTCATGCAAGGCAGATTTGTTGTTTGTACAATTATTGTTATTATTATTCAACATAACATTTCGGGGTATTGAAAACAAGAGCAATCAAATTAAGCCCGGGCATGTTGTTTGTTAGCTAATTATAATGAAATCGAAACACCATGAATATATTATATACATACACTATCTGCCATGTTTTCATTAGCTTTAATTTATTTGCCAGCCAAACTTTAGGAACCTGCCTTTATATTGCTGCTCAAGATAATGATGGGAGGCGGGGGCGGGGCCTGATCTCTCGAAAAGTCGCTCGTTACTAAGCAATTAACTGCTGGCGCGTACTTTGTGGCTTGGAAGTGCATTCCACCTGCTCTCCGCTTTAGCTTTGGCTTATTGTTTGCATTTGCATTCAATTAGCAAACGCAAAGAATAAAGTCGACATCTCAAAAGAGGGGAAACGAACTTCACAGATTACCACGAAGCTAAAATGCCCTTAGGGGGAAGCTGGCAAAGCGGAAAGTGTCAGCCGACAAGTAGAACAATGCGAACCAACTGTGAAACGATTCATGATAAATCTATTAGCTCAACCGTGCGTTCTGGCACGACAATTGATGGCCAACTGCAAGGACCGAAGACACAATTAGAGCTGGCAGGACGCAACGGAGAGGCCATCAAGTCGCCGTCTTCTCTGCTTTCTTTCTCTCTCACTCTCTCTCTCTCTGTGTGTGTGTGTGTGTGTGTGTGTGTGTGTGTGGCAACTTTTTAATTTAATCAAAGCGAAGCGAATGCAAAAAGCAAACGGCAACAAAGCGTAAGCCAAAGAGAAGCCCCCAAGCCGGAGTAGCGGGACAGGGGGATGAACGCGGGCACTTGGAAAAACACCAGGAGTTGGCGCTAAAGTTTATATCAAGGTTCGCACTTAATTATTGACACTGGCAGGACAGCAGCCTTCCGCGCCGTCGCTCCACTGGCTGTCTCTTACGCTTTGCGGATTCCCAACTGAATGGCAAAACAAATGCAAAAAAAAATATAAATTAAGGCCGAAGAAATTGAACGTAAAGTGGCAGATACACTGTGCACGGCCAACTATTTTAAACGGAAATTATTGAATCAGCTCTGGGGTTCCAAAAAATCACAGCCGAAATGCTGAATGTTAGTCATGTCAGTTACGAATTTTGCTTTTTGGGGAGAGTTGTCAAGGTCTGGGTCATCTTTAGTCGATATTTTTAAGAGCTCCAGTTGAATTTTCTGTTAGATTAAGAACTTCAATTCACAGAAGAGCCAACAAGCCAACTTATTTCCAGCCCAAAATAATTTTCTAGCATATTTTGTATATCTAGCTATTTTAGCCGTTTTTTAAAGTGATTTTTCGGTTCGATTTAAGAGTCAAGATCACAACAAATCATATTTATAAGAATTTCGTTTAAGACTTTCTTAAATCTAGCTTTTTTAGCCGTTTTTTCAGAGTGCTCTAGGCATATTTCTAATGGACTTACATCTCAAATCAATTAATAATCAAATTTCCTAAGTCTAGCCTTTTTTATGCCAGGAGGTTTTTCTGTTCGTTTTGGGTCTTTAAGTCACATAAAAGTGGTTTTGCTGATCTAAAAGCTTATGTATAGTTTTCAGATTAAAATTTTCATCAAAAGCTTGTTTTATTTAGTCTACCTTTTGTCTGTTTTCGAAGTGCTTAAGTGGTTAAGTTAGATTTGGGGCTTCAGATCACAAAAAAAAAACTTAAAACACATTTTGTTCCAGGCTGAAATTAGTTTTAGAGGGTTTTCAAATCTAGCCTTTCTTTTAGCTTCTTTTTCGAAGCAGTTTTACCCATAAATTTCAAGCTCTAGATCCCTAAAAACTTATTTTATTACAGGTAAAGTCAAATTTTTAACAATTTTTTACATCTAGCTTTATTTCCAGCTTTTAAAGTAGCTTTTCTTGTAAATTTCTATATCACAAAAGCCAAGAGACTAGTTTTCTTCCAGTTAGAACTTAGTTTTTAAGCGTTATATACATCTAGCTTTATTTTAAAGTAAGATTTCCTGATAGATTTGAGGCTTCAGATTACAATAAATAAAAAAAAACCCATTTTATTTTACGTTAAAATGAGTTTTTAAGAATTTTGCAATTCTAGCTTCATTTTAGGACTGTTATAGCTTTTATTAAAGGCGTTTCCTGACAGATTTTGGGGTGTGAAATCACAAAAAACAAAAAAAATAAGTTTTAAGCTTTTTTTTAAGGGGTTTACTGATAGAGTTGGGGTGTCAAATCACAAAAAATAAAAAATTAACTATATTGTTTCACATTAAAATATATTTGTAGGAAATTTTGAAGTCTTGCTTTATTTTAGGACTTTTTTTTTAGCATTTTTTAAAGGAGTTTTCTGATAGATTTGGGATGGCAGCTCATAAAAAATCCATAAAAAAAATTTTGTTTCTGGTTAAAATAGGTTTTTAAGAAATTGTTATTCATCTAGCTTTATATTTAGCCTTTTCAAAGTTGAAAAAGAGCTATAAAAAATTTTTTGTTCCCAGTTAGAGATTGGTTTTTAAGAATTTTACAATCTACCGATATTTTGAGCCTTTTTTAAGTTGGTTTTTTTGATATATTTGGAGCTTTAGAGCACAAATAACCAAACAAAAAAACGAAGATTCGTGTTAAATTTCAGCTTGAAATGAGTTTTAGAGAATATTTTAAGTCTAGCTTTGTTTTTAAGTTGTTTTTTAAAGTGGTTTTTCTGATCAGATCACAAAAAAAACACATTTTTTGTGGTTAAAATTGGTTTCTAAGAATTAAGATCAACCTTAGTTTTTAGCTTGTTTTCGAAAAGTTTTTTCTGATGCTTTTGGACTTTGGACTACAGAAAATAATTCAGATTCCAGTCGAAAAATTCGATTTTAAGAATTACTTAAATATAGCTTTCTTTCGCAGCTTTTCCAAGTGGTTTCTCTGTCAGTTTTGGAGGCTGTGGTTATAATCCACAATGGTGGGACTCAAGTAGATGCCTCACAGTTTGAATTCTAAAGCTTTAAGCACTCCACTGCATGCTTATCATTTTCCGCTTGTACAGCACAAAGGATCAAGGCTTAGCAATTTTGATCAATCTCCACCCCTCACCCCACCCCCTGATTTCCTGCTTCTTCTCCACCACATCGGGATGCATTCATCAAAACTCAAACTTAAAGGCAATGACTAATATTTTTGGCTATCAGCGTCGAGCCAAATGGCTATTCCCCGACTGACTTCTGCTGCCACTTTGACTCCCACCCCACCCCTATTCTGGATACTGGGTATGTAAAAGACAGGCACAGCATATATACATACGTGCATATGTGTGTGTGTGTGTGTGTGTGTGTGTATAGGTGGTACATGGGTTACCTGGTTGGAACTGGTCTGTGGATTGGTTGCTGGTGGGGATGCTATCATTGCACAAGTGTGCAAAATTTTGGACTCAATTCACGTGCTTGGCTGCCAAAATTGTTGCCAGCCTCCGCCACTCCCCCAACCCCCTCCCACCCTTTTGTTTCCCCCTCACAGTTCTCGGCTCCATAAATTTGCACATTGATCGCCCTGTGGCGGCGTCGGCTGCTCACATTACATGGGCTATATGTATTTAATTCGATAACGGAGCAAAAGGGCGGGGGAGTTGGAGTACTTTTTGAAAGATTTTTGCTGCGCGAGTGAGCCACCACCCACCACCCACCCCTCACCACGGCTCACCCCGGCTCACACCACACCACCAACGTCCATAGCACTCTCAAGTGCAGTGAAATAGTTGTGAAACACTTTGCCAAAGATGAAAGATAAATCCAGCAGCGAAAAAAGCAGGCAAAGTCAACCGTTTTGCATATTGCCAACTTTAAGTTGAACTTTAAACTTGAAATCAAAATGGTTACACACACACACACACACACACAGAGAGAGAGAGAGAGAGCGAAGAGGCAGCTGACCAGTATGAAATTGAAGTACTGTGGTTACGCCCGCACCCACATCCTCAATCCCCCCCACCCCACCCCTCTTTAAGCGTCACCCGCTGGTGTTGTGGCTATTAAAAACGGTTGATTGAGCAACCTGCGGGGGGTGGGGTCGCCGCGATTAACCAACCAAAACGCTATGCATAATTTAAGCTAAGATGTTTCATTGCGTTGAGTTTAATCTGGGAATGGGATGGGATCAAATTAAGTTTTTATTAAAGTTAAGTTAAGGATTTTTGTGAAAAATGTATGAAAGTTGGGTCAAGTCACAGTTCCTGGCTTGGATTGGACCCTCAAATCGACCGACGATGAATTCTCTCAGCTGCATTAGCCACATCCGGCGACGTCTTCACTCCCTTGGCAGCAATTTCAGCAAAGTATTTCCTATACATTGGATGCTTCTTTTTGGGCCAGTGGTCCTTCTCCACCTGATAGTTTGACTTATTTGTCAGCCAATGATGATTCAAATGTGTGACCAGTATCATCATTTCATCTGTGAAAAAGTCACACTGATTGCAGTGCAGCCCAGTCGATTTCAGCAGCTCCTTGCATCGTGTTTCGGTCATGGGTTCAATGCAACCCTGCATCATGATCTTTATGTGGGCCATTTGAAAGGGTAGGAAGAGCTCCGTATGGAATCGATTCCACTGATTGACACGGACCAGGGAATAGGAGGAGAAATCATTGGAAATTACATGGAGATGGAGCCGATTCAAGAATGGTCGGATTTCGAAGCCGATGCGAAAGTTGGACGTGGACAGAGGCTTTGCCGCCGTCTCGATGATTTGGTTAGCCAAGCTGAACATGTGATCCAGCAGCGGCAAATGGTCCACAGTTAGCTGTGGAGTGAAGGGGGGGAATATGTCAGCTTCTAAATGGACTGCGGGGGGTGGATGCTCGACTCACCTCGGTGACATTTTGAATGGGGGCTTTGGCCACCACGAGGAAATGGTAATAGGCTTTTGAGTGCTGATCTTTGATAACCGCTGCGCGGTCGGATTCAATCAACACGTTCTGCTTTTTTGCAATTCCACGCACCAAACTTTCACGATAATAGCCAGCGTTCCTCTGCATTTTCACAGATTTTTCTTTCTCTCTTAAATTTTGTTCTGATTTCGAGGTTAATTCGTTCACAAGCTGTCACCGGGCTTCGATAAAAAGAGTAGCACGAACTATCGATGGGTCCCCAGCAACCCTGCACAGCAGTGTTGCCAAGTGCCGTTAATTTGTAGCGAACTTAGAGATGGGCAAAGCTAAAGAGAGGAACCTTAAAGGTAAATACCTTCAGCGAAGAGTTTTTATATATTTATGAAATAAAGGAAGTGGAAGAAAATACTCAAATAGAACTCTTTTTGTATGAAGTAACACTAGGCGGCTAGCATATACTTAGCATAGATGGAAACTAGATCGATTAGGTTTTATTTCAGTTTCTGTTTTACAGTTCTTAGTGTGGAATAATAGGCCATTGACACTAGGAGTGCTTAATGCGTTAATAGCCAACAATCAGCTGGTTTTATATCTCCTAATGTAAATGAGCTTTAAATCTGTTTTACAAAACTCTGCATCCAACAAAACGTTGGTCCTTCGAGCCGGATCTTTGCTTTTGTTAACACTTTCGCAAAGCTGAAGCGGCTTCCCGTTGCCCCAAAATTCGACTGCAGTAATAATTTTGTAACCGTTTATTTGACGCAGACTGCGTCAAACATTTCCTTCCGATTATATTTTCTATTTTAATTATTTACATAAAAATGCTGCTAAAAAATGATTGATGACATTGACAGTCAATGCAGGCAGCGTTCGGCAGGAGCAGCCAAATGATGATGGTGACAACATTGGCCCCCTTTTGTTGTTGTTGTTGTTGTTGCTCTTGTTTGGTATCATTATATGTATGTATGTATGTATGTATGCATGTGTATAAATTGTAAATAAATAAAAAGTCGAACGAAGCGCACGCAAAAATCGTAAATAAATAAATCGCATAAAGTGACGCAGAATGCAGCAGCAGAGAGGGCAGAGGGGCGGAAGGACGGACGGAGGGACGGTGGGGCTTGCTTGACGTTGGCTAACATTGAACTGCCTGCCGAGAGTTCCATTGTTTAATGTATTTTGTATTTCGTGTTGAGCGCAGCGATAAAAAAAAGAAATGCTGCCATAGTATAAATTATGCCAATATTACTTTGAAAATGCCCCTCCCCAAACAAAAAATATATATATATATAAATAAATGAATATCTGTGAGATAAAGGCAAATAAATAAGAAGCGAGGGTTGAACGAGAAGGGAAGGAAGTAGAATTATGCTTTTCGGCAGCAAATTGTCAATGTTGGGGGGAAAAAGGCTACAATTTGAAGCACAATATTCACAAGAATTTTGGGTTCATAGGCTTCGAAAAGAGATATTAATCGATGGAAGCTTAGAGAGTTTGCCTAACGGAAATTTGACAATCTAAGACTTACTCATTCCGTGGAAGTTTCAGCTCAAGCCACACAAAGGCAAGGCAAAACTTTGGCAATATCAAACAAATGAATATGAATTCCGACTTCCAATCAAAGCAAGTTTGAGAAATAACTGAAACTATGCCCTACCCAAATATTAATTCAATAAAAACGAGAAAGCTAAGCTAACCTCGTCTGTGCCGAAGTTTTTATACCCTTGCAAGTGCTTGCTGAAATATTTTCAAAAAAGACAAGTTTTCCCCATTTTCCGACCGATCTTTCGTATGGGAGCTATATGATATAGTCATCCGATCTAGCCAAAAATTTGTTAAACTATGTGAAAGCAGGTGAAACAAAGAAATACAAAATTGCAGGATGCTACCATGAAAAACAAAAAAGTTTTTCTAACTAAGACTGTTTTTCGGACCTATCTTTTGTATGGCAGCTATATCATTAAGTTGTCCGATTTGAATAAAACTTGGTAGAATTATAAAAAATCATAGAAAACCTACGATTACAAAGTTTGGAGACGTTTCCATTGAAAAGAAAAAAGTTTTTCATACTAAAACTAGTTTTTCGACCGATTGTTCCTATGGGAGCTATGAGATATAGTCATCCGATTTGGACAAAAATTTGTAAAATTATGTGAAAGCATGTGAAATAAACAAATACAAAATTGCAGGATGCTACCATTAAAAACCAAAAAGTTTTTCTAACTAAGACTGTATTTCAAACCTATCTTTTGTATGACAGCTATACCAAATAGTTGTCCGATTTTTATTCAACTTGGTAGAATTATAAAAAATCATAGAAAACCTACGATTGCAAAGTTTGGAGACGTTTCCATTGAAAAGAAAAAAGTTTTTCATACTAAAACTAGTTTTCCGACCGATTGTTCCTATGGGAGCTATGAGATATAGTCATCCGATTTGGCTAAAAATTTGTAAAATTATGTGAAAGCAAGTGAAACAAACAAATACAAAATTGCAGGATGCTACCATGAAAAACAAAAAAGTTTTTCTAACTAAGACTATTTTTCGGACCTATCTTTTGTATGGCAGCTATATCATTAAGTTGTCCGATTTGAATAAAACTTGGTAGAATTATAAGAAAAATATAAAAAACCTACGATTGCAAAGTTTGGAGACGTTTCCATTGAAAAGAAAAAAGTTTTTCATACTAAAACTAGTTTTTCGACCGATTGTTCCTATGGGAGCTGTGAGATATAGTCATCCGATTCGGTTGGTTCCGACATATTACTAGTGTGCAGCAAAAACAAGTTTCTGAGAGAAAAGCTCTCGTGGAAACAGACACACAGAAAGACAGACGGACGGACAAAGCTGAATCGACTCAGCTCGTCACCCTGATTAAGAATATATATGGTTTATGGGGTTGGAAATGAATATTTCTATGCGTTGCAAACTTCTGAGCAAAATTATAATACCCTTTGCAATGGTATAAATATGGTATGCTGCTGTAGGTGGATGTGAATGTTTCATTAAACCCATATTTCTATAGTTCTGTAAATATTTTAGGATAAGATTCAATTTCGAAGCCTCTTCTTGCACCTGTTAGACCGGTGAAAATGCCCATACAACCCACACTGAAAGTTCACCTTGACATCTCCTTTGATACCAATTCGGTTCACATTTCACAACTCATTTAAACAAATTTCATCACATCAATTTCCACTGCTTCTTTAATTCATTCTAAATAATTTTGAAATGGTTCACAAATCCGAATTCTTTATGATCCAGTCCTTGAAATAGTAGACTCGTGCATAACCATCCGCATAAATTGAACCACAGCCGCCGACCACAAATCCAGCTATACCCACCACCTCATTATTGTACATAGCCGGTCCACCAGAATCCCCATTGCAGGCACCATTATCCTTCTCATGCATCAGGCAGAGACCCTCCTCGGCGTTCGAGAATAGATGATTAACACAATCGGCCGGACTCAGAGATTTGATTGTATTGTATTGCAAATAACGTGGTATATCACCCTGGTGCTTGACACGACCCCAACCCGAGATAATAATGTCCACATTTCCGGGAGTGTTGGCAGTGGGTAGGGCTATCGGTTGGATGCTCTTGGAGAAGATGAACGGATCTGTTACACGCAATAGCGCCACATCATTATAGAAATTGCCATGCTCCTCATGCAGTATCACCTCCGACACCTGGTGCAGGACACCGCCCTGCAGGCGATCATTGCTGCCGGCTCGCACACTTAAGTCATCAACCGAATAGGCCACATCTTTGCCACTCGCATCCGGCGAGGATACACAATGGACAGCGGTTAGCACGAAATAGCGTGAAATGATGGAACCGCCACAACTGTGCGATCCTCTGTTACGCAGCGAGATCTGATGGGGAAACTGAGCGGGGGCTGCCTCTTCGCCACCCACGATGCGTCCAGTGGGGGGCAGCTGATTGGGTGCCGACGCAGTGAAGCCGATCAGGCCAATGGTCAGTATCGAAACTGCCAAATAGAGTGACTTGGTCAACATATTGTAGAGAACTGATCGTTTGGGAGTCACGGGAGAAGCGTTTTATACTTTTTTCCAAAGAGGAACACAAATGGAGAGCTAAAGACTTAGATATTTATGAGGCAGATTCACAACTATTGATAGTGAATGATAATGGAAACTTAATTAATCTTATCTACTCTAGCGATTTGGGTTTCTTTTGAGAATACCCTTAAGAATGTTGCTCGGTGTGATTGGTGAATGAATAGTTCAACTTTTCAACCACAATTACTCCATAATTCCCCCTTTAGAGGTACAAGTATTCAAGTAATTGTAAAAGTAATTACAATTTCAAATAATCACTGAATAGTCATAATATCAAGTCACAATTATGATTGCTAAATCACGAATTGTTTTTTCACCATCTAAATAATCGAGATTTTTGTAATGAAAAGTAATTAAGTACGGTAAGTAATGATTACACTTGAGCTCTGCTCCTGCTAAACCACTGAAACAACAACTATCACAGGGTATTTTGTAGTCGACTATACTCTTGTCTTTGCCTGCGCTTGACCCATCCAAACTTATCTTATCATCAACTGTGTCCACTATTATCGGTCTCTATCTAAACTGTGTCAGTGTTAAGGGTTTGATTTTGGATTGAGAAATTTATGCCTCGTCAAATTTGATTTGCGAACAGGACAGAATAAAGACTAAGGGTCTAACATATATAAATCAAATCTATAAAGTCGAAAAGGTGTGACTAACCTTGCTTTAAGCAAAACATGTAGCTTAAACCTACAATTTTTGGCCACCTCGAGTTCATGTGATGCCTTCGCCTGCCAAGCCATAACTGTTTGGGAATTTCAAAGCAGCAGGAGCGAAAAGCTCTAAAGACAGCGTTGAAAAAGGCAAAGTCCTTTGTATGGGTTTGTTCCTATGATTATACCGATCTATGTTCCGCCTTGGGCATCTAATGAATACGATTTTATACCCTTGCTAAGGGTATTATAATTTTGCCGACCCCAGTTTCTTACGCTAACTAGTCTCTCAGTTTTAAAGCTGTCAAGAGTCTTCTTTTTGCTGCACACTACTAATATGTGGAAACCGATGGGATCAGATGACTATATCTCATAGCTCCCATAGGAACAGTCGGTCGGAAAACTAGTTTTAGTATGAAAAACTTTTTTCTTTTCAATGGAAACGTCTCCATACTTTGCAATCGTAGGTTTTCTATGATTTTTTATAATTCTACCAAGTTTTATTAAAATCGGACAGCTGCCATACAAAAGATGGGTCTGAAAAACAGTTTTAGTTAGAAAAACTTTTTTATTTTTAATAGTAACATCCTGCAATTTTGTATTTGTTTGTTTCACCTTCACATAATTTTGAAAATTTTTGGCCAGATCGGATGACTATATCATATAGCTCCCATACGAACGATAGGTCGAAAAATGGGAAAAAAGAGTATTTTTTGAAAGTATTTAAGCGAGCACTTGCAAGGGTATAAAAACTTTGGCACAGACGAAGTTATATAATATTATATATATATAATATATATCTTAAAAAGATATATTAAAGTTAAGTGAATAACAATAGCGTTGCAGCTAACTTAACACAATCCCGCACCCTATTGATCCCCATATCGCAGATTTAACATTATCATCATTTGTAGATTATATGGTCTTGAAAGTTAACTCAGTTCAAAAGTCAATAGTATCGGTTCATCTCTTTAGCTTTGCCCATCTCTAAGTTCTCTTCAAATTAACGGCACTTGGCAACACTGCTGTGCAGGGTTGCTGGGGACCCATCGATAGTTCGTGCTACTCTTTTTATCGAAGCCCGGTGACAGCTTGTGAACGAATTAACCTCGAAATCAGAACAAAATTTAAGAGAGAAAGAAAAATCTGTAAAAATGCAGAGGAACGCTGGCTATTATCGTGAAAGTTTGGTGCGTGGAATTGCCAAAAAGCAGAATGTGTTGATTGAATCCGACCGCGCAGCGGTTATCAAAGATCAGCACTCAAAAGCCTATTACCATTTCCTCGTGGTGGCCAAAGCCCCCATTCAAAATGTCACCGAGGTGAGTCGAGCATCCACCCCCCGCAGTCCATTTAGAAGCTGACATATTCCCCCCCTTCACTCCACAGCTAACTGTGGACCATTTGCCGCTGCTGGATCACATGTTCAGCTTGGCTAACCAAATCATCGAGACGGCGGCAAAGCCTCTGTCCACGTCCAACTTTCGCATCGGCTTCGAAATCCGACCATTCTTGAATCGGCTCCATCTCCATGTAATTTCCAATGATTTCTCCTCCTATTCCCTGGTCCGTGTCAATCAGTGGAATCGATTCCATACGGAGCTCTTCCTACCCTTTCAAATGGCCCACATAAAGATCATGATGCAGGGTTGCATTGAACCCATGACCGAAACACGATGCAAGGAGCTGCTGAAATCGACTGGGCTGCACTGCAATCAGTGTGACTTTTTCACAGATGAAATGATGATACTGGTCACACATTTGAATCATCATTGGCTGACAAATAAGTCAAACTATCAGGTGGAGAAGGACCACTGGCCCAAAAAGAAGCATCCAATGTATAAGAAATACTTTGCTGAAATTGCTGCCAAGGGAGTGAAGACGTCGCCGGATGTGGCTAATGCAGCTGAGAGAATTCATCGTCGGTCGATTTGAGGGTCCAATCCAAGCCAAGAACTGCGACTTGACCCAACTTTCAAACATTTTATCCATTAAATTTTTCACAAAAATCCTTTCGATTTGAAGCTGCAGTTGTATACCAAGAAATCAATGAACTGTGTTGGTTTTTGAATAAAGCTCCGCCGAAACTTATCCTTAAACTGGAAAGCTTAAAATTTTGTTGGTACAATTGCTGACAGCCTAATTTCGAGACCTTTGGTAAGTTTATTCTCAAATATTTCATTCAACAACACATTTCTCATTATCAGTTTGTTCAGCTGTTTGTTAAGCCTAGAAGGAAGCATCTCCGAGTCCAGGTTCAGCCTCAGTTTTGAAGCTAAGTAAAAGAAGTCTTTAAATACCAAAAAAAATCTTGGCATTTGTCAGAGCCGACCAAATCGGTTGACTATAGCCCAAGGCTGTCATAGTAGCGAACAGTAGAAAACTTGATTTAGTGAGAAAAACTTTTTTATTTTCAATGGTAACTACTTCAAATTTTGGATTCTTAGGTTTAGTATGCTTTCACACAATGCTACATAGTTTAATACAAATCGGTTGACCATAGCATATAGCTGTCATAGCAACGATCGGTCCAAAAACTAGTTCTAGTGTGAAAAACTTTTATGTTTTCAATGGAAATGCCTCCATACTTTGTATTTCTCAGATTGCTTAGTTTTTCCATGTTTTTACCAAGTTTGGTTGAAATCGAAAATCTATATGGTATGGCTCCCATAGAAAAGTAAGGTATGAAAAGTAGTCTTAGTGAGAAAAACTTTTTGGTTTTCCATGGAAATGTCTTCAAACTTAATATTATATAGTTTTCTCTGTTTTTACAAGGTTATACCAATTTTGGTCGAAATCGAACAGTTATATGGTATAGCTGTCATAGGAAAAATCAATGGAAAAACTAGTTCTAGTGAGAAAAAACTTTGTATATTTCAATGGTAGCGTGTCCAAAGTTTTTAATGCTTAGTTGATAATGATTTTACATAACTCCACCAAGTTTGATCTAAATCGGACTACTATATAGTATAGCTGCCATAGAAAAGATGGGTCTAAAAACAGTTTTGGTAGGAAAAACTTAGCTAAATTTGGGGATTGATAAGTTTTCTTTGCTTTTGCACAGTTTTACAAAGTTCAACACAAATCGGTTGACTATATAGCATACCCGCCTTGCAAAATATAGGTTTGAAGAAGAGGATTAGTGGGTAAAACTGCTTGGTTTTCAAAATAAAGAAATTATAGGTTTTCACATAATTTAACAAAATGTGATTAGGGATCGAATGTCTATAGCTTAGATATGTATATGGAATAACTGTTTCCAGTAAGAAATATGTTAAATGTCAGAGAGAGAGAGAGAGAGAGAGAGTTTTGTATGGAATATCACAGTGTTGAAAACTGTGTTTAAGCCAGCCACTCTTGAGCTTTAGTTGGGCGCTTCTCCCCTCCTCACCCCCTTTTGTCTGGCCCGGCAAGTAATCATTGAAATGAACAAATTATAAATTACCCATAATGGACGCAGGAGCAGGAGCCACATTCCACGTCAGAGCATATTGATGCATATGTATCTATGTGGCCATACTTATGGGCATACGAAATGAGCCTGATGCTTTTATAAAATGTACACTGAAAGAAAAATGCAGAACAAAAGGATATGATGTAACATTTTTGTAACATAAATTTGGGCAAATTTTTAAAGTAAAACAAGAAAGAAAGTCGGTCAAGCCCGACTATAACATACTCTGTACCAAGAAAATCTGTCTTTTGATCATAACTCGAAAACCGTTCATCCGATCTTCTTCATTCCTTTGGCGGATCGATAAGTTATCCTAATAACTAAATATGTTAAGAAGGAACAAGCCATCTATCTTCAAAACTGTGGGAGATATGACGTTTTTTCTAAATTGCGGGGGCGGGAGGGGGCGTGGCCAAAATTGAAAATAAACTTGATCTGCCTGCAGACATTAGAAGCATATGTCCCATACATGTCAAACCTCTATCTCTTACCATCTCTGAGATCTGTGCGTTCATACGGACAGACAGACGGACAGACGGACATGGCTATATCGACTCGGCTGTTGATGCTGATCAAGAATATATATACTTTATGGGGTCGGAGATGCTTCCTTCTGGATGTTACATACTTTTGCACAATCTTATAATACTCTATGTACCCACGGTACAGAGTATAATTATTGTTAAATTTCAAATAAGTTTACAAGAACTGTAAAGTTCTTTAGAGATGTATCACTTCAAGGGTGAGAATTCTTAATATAAGAATGATTGTACATTTTTTCTCCCCATGCACAATGTACATATGCACCTACAGTCATACATATATTGACGGCGACAACGAAAATTTTTGGCTCATTATAAATTTCCTTAATTTTAATGCAAAACGTTATGGCAGCGCAGGGTGGGTAGGATGGGGGTAGCAGGGGCAGGGGCAGGGGCAGGGGCAGCGTTGAACTGTTGTAACTGGTGTGGTGCAGCTGCAAGTGAATGTATCTGCATCTGCAGCTGGCACAGTGCCTTACATTTAACTCCAACTCCGGCTGCGACTCCATCGCAATTGTACGAGTGTTCAACTGCAGCAAGTGCAGGCCGCGTTTCCGCTGGCAGGAAAAGTCGACTCCGCCCTGCCCTTGCGTCCTGGTGGGTAATCATGTTGCTGACAGCATTGTTGCCACAGCCGCCGCCTCGTTGTATGTTAAATTGTTGCACGACAATGAGGCAAGCCGCCGCCGCCGCCAAAAAAATAAAAAGAAGAGAAGATGGGAAAAAGCAACGAAAGAAAAGCCAGCAAAATGCACATGCCACGTAGTTATGCATATGTCGTCCCCATCCCCCTACCCCTACCCCTACCCCTACCCCTGCCCAGTGTGTGCAGGCAATTCACAAATTGAACGTACGAAATCACATTAGCCTCAGCGACAGCTTCAGCTTCAGCTTCATCCTCTCCAACATCTTCGCTTGCCCTCCTTGGGGAGCGACCGACCCGGATCCGGATTGAGCTTATTTGGCCGAACACGTACCGAGGCCGCTGGCATTGGCCAATTGGCCTGGTCCTGCTGCTCCAGCTCCGGCTTCCAACATCGACAACGACAACGACGTGCTGCAGCAAAAGTTTTGCTCGTGTATTGATTTGAATTTGAATTTTTCGCCTAATTGCAAAAAGTGAAGCACAGAAACAAAAAAAAAAAAAAAAAATAAAACAAAAGGGAGATGAAAAGTTTTTAGAGAACCAAAAAAACAAGTACCCAAACTGGAGATGGTCGACGGGCAACAGAAGTTAAGACAGTTCATGCTCAGTTCAAAATTCTAAAATTGTCCAAATCCGATTGGAGGTTACCTTGGCAAAACAAACGCCGGAGTTGGAATTGTGGTATACCCTTTTGTTTGAGCACTTTGGAGTGTGTTTTGCTTCTTGGAACAGCTTTAATTAGGTGAGTATTTGAAGAGAAGGGTCAAAGACTTGGTGGAAGTAGTCGAAAGTATGTAGTTTTAAAGGTCAAGATCTCACCCTCGTATCTGTTGCGAGGGTGCGAAAGTAAAATAGATTTAGATTTGTTAGTGGCGAGCGGAGAATCTAAAGTTATTCTGCATCACTCATACGCACTGTGGCTCATTTTTATACAAATAAAAGTCCTCTAAAAGATGGAGAAAAGTTAGCATCGGCTCTGCGGAAGTTTGTATACCCCTGCAGCACGTTTTTCTGACTAAGACTTCGTTTTACACTCTACTTTTCTATGACAGCTATACTATATAGATGTCCGATTTCGACCAAACTTAACAAAATCATGGAAAACTTTAGCAAACTAAGATATACCAAGTTTGGAGGCGTTTCCATTGGAAACAAAAAAGTTTTTCTCATTAAAACTAGTTTTTCGACCGATCGTTACTATGACAGCTATATGCTATAGCCAACCGATTCCAACAAAACTTTATAGAACTGTGTGAAAGCATATCAAATAAGTAAATACCAATTTTAAGAACATTTCCATTGATAACAAAAAAGTTTTTCTCACTAAGACTGCTTTTCGGACTCTAGTTTTCTATGACAGCTATCCTAAATAGATGTCCGACTTCAACCAAACTTAGTAAAACTATTAAAAATCATAGCAAACTTAGAAATACCAAGTTTAGAGGCGTTTCCATTGGAAACAAAAAAGTTTTTCTCACTAAGACTAGTTTTTCGACCGATCCTTCGTACTACAGCTATATGCTATAGCCAACCGATTCCAACAAAACTTTATAGAACTGTGTGAAAGCATATGAAATAAGTAAATACCAATTTTAAGAACATTTCCATTGATAACAAAAAAGTTTTTATCATTAAAACCACCTTTGAGACTCTACTTTTCTATGACAGCTATACTATATAGTTGTCCAATTTTGACTAAACTAAATTGAACCATTAAAAACCATAGAAAACTAAGATAAGCAAAGTTTGGAGGCGTTTCCATTGAAAATAAAAAAAGTTTCTTTCACTTAAACTAGTTTTTCAACCGATCATTCCTATGACAGCTATATGCCATAGTCGACCGAGTTTAACTAAACCTTGTAGAATTGTGTAAAAGCATATTATATAAATAAATGACAATTTTCAGGACATTTGCATTAAAAACAAAAAAATTTTTCTCACTAAAAGTAGTTTTTCGACCCATCGTTCCTATGACATCTCTATGCTATAGTCATCCTACAAATGTGCAAAAAAAAGCCATTCAGCCATATCTTTACAAATTTATTTTAAGAGAAAATCACTGAAAACAGAAGTAACATTATTTTGTCTTAACGTCTTGGTCCTTCGAGGCGGATATTTTGAGAACAACGTTCTAACGTAGAGCAGAGAGTCCTAAAGGAAGGTCTTAAGTGCTTAAAAAAGCGCTTAACTTGCAATCTGCAATCTCCATCTTCTGTATATATATTTAGTATACAAATTCTTGTTACACATTTCCATTTCAATCCAGAATTTTTAAACTTAAGTAATCATTGCCTGTATTATCATAATGCTGTATATTTAAGCCAAGGTAACCGTGTCTGGCCAATCTGCATAATCATTTTGTAGTGCTTACACTTATTAACCATATCTAACTTTATGGCTGGCAAAACCGCAGAAAAGTTGCTGCGACAAGCTGCATTGTTGTCTACCCTCCAACCAGCCATCCAACCTGCCATCCATCCATCCATCATCATAATATCTATCCAGTGTCTCCAGTATAATTCATTTATATTAATACATCCTGGTGCAGTTGCAGAGCAACAGTCAGTCAGACCGAGAGCTGAAAATGGAGAAGTATTTCAATTTGTATTGCCAAGTGCCCCGTCCGTCTGCAGTTGCAGTTCAGCTTAAAGTTTTGGATTGCTGCACAGTCATCATGGAGCTGTGTAGGGTGGAGTGGAACGGGGGATGGAGGCACCTTTTGCAGCTGCTTCATGTGTTCATGGCGCAAATAATCGCCGTCATCAACAACCCAGGGATGAGTCGTCCTCATCGTCGTCGTCGTCGTCGTCGTCGTCAACGTTGACGCCATTAGCACTGAGTTTTGCAGCATCAACGACAAACTTTAAATTGTTGCGTCATTACAATTCGAGTTTGGTGCGGTGGCGGCGGGAGCTAGAGGAAGGAAACCAGCGTGTGAGCATTTCAGCCTAGCATCCGTCTCTGTCCCCCACCCTCCACCCCCCCCACCTCGTCTTGGTTCGTTCCCGTTTCACTTGCATGATTGATGTTGACTTTAAAGTGAAGTTTGTGTCACTGCAAAAATGCAGGTGACACAGGTGTTGCCCACTGGACTTTCAGACAACACTTTTGTGCGTCAAGAGTGAACAAATATTGCGGCACGATAAGCTGCTGCTGGCAGTTGCGAAATGTGAGTTAACATGTTGAAGTGGAATATCATTCGAATGTGGCCAGTGATCGATGGTTTTTGCGGGTTGTTGATAAATAAATATGGGAAATTAAATTAATTAAGAAAACAGATAACAGGAAAATATTAAGTGAAAAGAAATGTCACGGTCGCCATGGCATGTTTTTTTCTTCTTCTGCTTTTCGCCCTCGTAATGGCAATGAATTGAATTAATCAAGTGACAAGTGAACTGGAAAATGTGAAGTGAAAGGTTGTCAGGGTTGGCACGTCACCTTTTTTCTTTCTTTAAAATCTTAAAACAATGCTTAACTCAATAATCCACACTTGTGTTGGTGATATATATTGATATAGCTAAGCTAAGGAAGCTTCTACCCAACTTACTGCCAGACGGTTGGAAAATATGAATTTTAAAATGTTACCACGGTCGCCACGGCATGTTTTCACCTTTCAAAACTGAACAAATTAACCTTAAACCCATTAAAACCCCCTCGTAATGTAAATTAATCAAGTTTAGGCTAAGCTGAGGAAGTAAATAGCTAACTTAAAGTGGTCACGGTCGCCACGTCCCGTTTTTTTTGCTTTAAAATCTACAAAAAAAAAAAGTAAATGAAAACTCATTTATGTACACTGGAGCACTGTCATCTTTTAGCACTCCAAAGAAGCTCGTCTAAATTGCCATATCCGTTCCCAGTTCCACCTGCAACCTCGACCACCGACCAGCTCAACTGTACTTCAACTAAGGCCAAAACCAAGTCCTGCCCCTCTATACCCATGCCCTTTTTTGGGGCGTACCCTGGGAGGAGGTCGGTAACAGCAATTTAGACAAGTTTATTTATATGCATGTGTAACCACTTACACCGACATGCCTTCACGAGGGGCGGGGCGGTGATGGGGAGGGTCCGGGTCCGGGTCCTGGCCTGCGTTGCAATATCGGCAGACAAAATGCTTTCGGGGCAAGTTTCCACTATGCGCTTAGTTTGCCGGCTAATGATATAATGAGCTAATCAATACAATTAATTAGCATTATCTGCAACTTAAATGGTCGACAAAGACAGTAGTCGCAGGAGCGGTAGTTGCACCAGCCATCCCACTGGGGTGAAGATTGTTCGCTGCGGGCCACGCAAGCCCCATTTGACTGACAGCATACTGCACACGGGTGGGCACGCGAGACTGTGAGACTGGGAGACTGGGAGGCTGGGGTTTGATGGGGTAGTTTGGGCACTGCTGCGTAAAAAGTGGGCTAAATGTCGTTGCCAGAGGCTGCACAGCTGGGCGCACCCTGTGGCGCCGCATCCCAACTGGCTGCAACTTGAGCGTTTGTAAAGCGTTTCCAAAATGGTCCAATTGCTGGCCAAGTGGACCAAAAGTGCCGACGCCGACGCCGCCGCCGGCGAGGTAAGGTAAAAGCATACGGATTGAGATATGTTTTGGAGTATGGACGGACAGAAACAGGCGATGGTGAATGCTGGGTGACAACAAGTCATCGATATGTGTACAATAGCCTTTGAAAACCAATGAATATTGGTCAAGACCAGACTGTTATATACCCCGTAGCTATCAAACTTGGTTTACAAGTGTTTTCAATCAACGAAGGCTGATGGGATGCGAGGGCCAGGAAGTAATCAAAGACCAGAAATTTTCCAACACTTCATGAGAAAAGTGTGAGTACCAGTTTGGAACTTTAATAACAAAATCGTAAAAAAAATCGGATTTGGAACTGGCAGTAGACTTTGCTATCGTCGAGGGGTTTCCAGAAGCAGAACTCAAGATTTGATCAATAAACCAAGAGAAGAATTCACTTTTCTTCTAGTTATAGGCTTATCGGCTACCGAAAAGTACTTCATTCAAGAATGTGTGTACTCGTTTGCTTGGTATTAAGCTATTAATACTATTAACGTTGGATTTTTGACTTAAGAATGGTTCGTACTTCATTTAAGCATTTCCAAAAGCCAAATATGCTTGAAATGTTAGGTAAAAAGTGTCATCAATTCTATATTAAACGATCTCAAACTCTGTTGGTGGCTTTTTAATGACAGGTTAGTGTTTCCAACTTACTTCTTCTACCATTATTCATTCTCCTGTCCCTATCTACTTCACTTCAAATGGCTATTCTTGCGTTAGTTTAGCTCTCTTTTACTTTGTTTCTATGTTTTACATTTCTGACTCATTTCTTGTTTCTTTTTGGAACAACCAGAAGATGGTAAAACTGTCTACATTTTTCTGACTTCCTTCTGCTAACATTTTTCATCCTCCTGTCCCTATCCACTTCACTTCAAATAGTTATTCTCACCTTAGGTTTTCTCACTTTTACTTTATTTCTATGTTTCACCTTCTTGACTCATTTCTTGCTTCTTTTTGGACGACTTTCTAACTTCTTTGTTTTTATTGAATATTTAAGGAATTATCAGAACATGCTAAAGCTGCCTTAATCTTGCCAGCTTATTTCTTTTAACATTTTGCATCCTCCTGTCCCTATCTACTTCACTTCAAGTACTTTATCTACTGTTGTACTGTCCAGTTCTTTGTTCTACTTTGTGTCTTCCCTATTTTTGTAGTCTTTCTCTGATTTCTACCTTCATTCAAGGTTTCTTACTTCTGCTACCGGTATCTGACTTGCTACTAACCCCGTTAATGGGTTCTTTGTTATACTTGTAACAATCTTTCTTGATTATTTATTTAATCTTCTTTTTCTACTTTCAATTCTTCGTCCCTTAAACCCAGCTTAGGCCTAACCCAGCTGAAGCACCTACTTAATGTACAAACATCCAGCGAAACATTGCATAAACTATTAACTGAAATTACACTGATTATGTTTATCCCCCAGAAACAATTTAATTGTACAAACGAAAAAAGTTCCCTTTAATTATGGCAAACATTTACATAAATTTGTTTAGAAACCAATTTGTATGATAATTTCGTTTATCAGCAAAAATTATAGAAATTTATTTGAAGGCAATCAAAAAAAAAAAAAAGAACAAATAAAAAATGTTAAAAAATTAAACCAGATTCCATATAAATATTATTGATAAGAGGAGCTAATAACTTAAGCAGCTTTTGCCCCCGTTGCCATGTCGAGTGAAACCAAATAAAACGGATTCAATGAAATTTGTTAAGGGCCCCGCGGGAAAGCCAGGAAAGCCGAGGGGGCGTGGGCGGGGGGGCAAGCATAATGTAACTACAATGCACGGCGAGAGCGTGACAATACAAATATTCTCGTATACTAAACAAAATTTTGTGGCCACTAACCGAAATTGCATTGCGCGTGGAGTTGCGGGGGGGGACGACGACGGGTGGGTGGCGGGGTCTCTCAGCTGGCTGTGACCTGGCCTGCTTTCTGCCTGCCACCGTCGTTATTGTTGCATGTCATAAATGATGCTGCTAAAGAGTCGAGCATAATCCGCTTTTGTGTGCATATCACAATCAAATGCTACTGCGGCCGCTCTCTGCAGTCATCGCCCCACCACCCCACCACCCCACCGCCCCACCACTCCATCAACCCACCGCCGCACGCACAGCTTCCTCCTACCGAAAACAAGCACAGCCATGGCTGCTGCCGCAACACCACCCAAAAAAAAAAACCCAACAAAAACAACAAAAAAAAAGCTAGAAAAATGAAACACCATTTTTGTAATACACAAAAAGGAGGAACACACCAAAAACTTCGAGTGGAAAAAAAGCCAATCCGGCTTATAAAACGACAGTTAGGTTGACATTTCGTACACCCTACGAGTCTGCGGCGGAAGGGTGGAACACCAAAAGGGGGTTAAGTTGAAAGAACAGCTCAGCGAAAGATAAAAACTTACATTTTTGACAACTTCTCATTCCAAATTCAGCTTAAGTATAAATATTTGAAAACACCAAACAATTATGGTTAAAAAAAAAAGGGAGACCAAATAGTCGCTCTCTCAGTTCGGTTTCTGTTTCAAAAAGTGTTTGGGTTCAGCTGAAGTGCGATATGTAACTTAATTTTTGAACTTTCTGGAAGCCCGCCTTAATGCCAGAAATATTTTAGGGGGAAATATGACAATATTCTTTGGGTTATACTGCAAATTTTGGAAATTTGTTTCGTTAATATTCAGTATCGACAATCCTAGTTTAAAGTTCTCCACAAAGTCCGTACTGAATCGATTCTAAGTAGAGATTTTCTAGGGGATTTGTAAACTGATTCATAATTATACTCTGTACCGTAGGTACATAGAGTATTATAAGTTTGTGCAAAAGTATGTAACATCCAGAAGGAAGCATCTCCGACCCCATAAAGTATATATATTCTTGATCAGCATCAACAGCCGAGTCGATATAGCCATGTCCGTCTGTCCGTATGAACCCACAGATCTCAGAGATGGTAAGAGATAGAGGCTTGACATGTATGGGACATATGCTTCTTATGTCTGCAGGCAGATCAAGTTTATTTTCAATTTTGGCCACGCCCCCTGCCGCCCCCGCAATTCATATCTCCCACAGTTTTGAAGATAGATGGCTTGTTCCTTCTGAACATATTTAGTTATTAGGATAACTTATCGATCCGCCAAAGAAATGAAGAAGATCGGATGAACGGTTTTCGAGTTATGATCAAAAGACAGATTTTCTTGGTACAGAGTATGTTATAGTCGGGCTTGACCGACTTTCTTTCTTGTTTTTAACTGAGAATATAGATTACCCCTGACAAAAATAAGCCATTTGCCTTGCTAAAACCTACCCCTAGATAATTACCATAATTTGACATTACATAGATGATTTCCCAACAACAGCAAGTGTAGATGATGTATGTCCAGAGTCTCGGATTCATTGGGACTAACCTATAAGCAGAATCAGCATAGTTTTGTAAATTGAAAAGCTAAGAAGATATGGTGTCACTTGCCCAGACGTCGATATGACGCAAAACATCTTGTATTATATATATTCCTGATGATCACACTTTGGCTTGGCAAGTGGTGTTATCCTCTGACTGGAGCATTGCAGGATCATTCCGTTTTCCTCTAAACAACCCAGGGCCAGGGCGATTCTCTCATATTCCAGCATACTCCTCAAACATATTTAAGTCGCATCAAGAGAATGACTTGGTCCCCAGGTTGTTCGTCCATCAATTGGTGGGCGTCAGTTGCACTGGCTGCTTCAGGGTGACGACCACGTGGACGTTTGCCAGAAAGATTACAGCAAAGAACATGGGCTAAGGCATCTAAGTTTGCTGTTTCTTGGTAACACTCACTCACTCTGAAGAGCACGGGGAAGGATTTTCTCATTCGGAATCAAACTCAGATCCACAGCCTTATAGGTCTTAGGTGAAAATTTGGTATCTGCCTTTGGCATTTATTTTTTTTTGTTGTTTTTTTTCTAACCTAAAATGCTGTATTTCCGGGTCTAGTGTGGGTAAATGCTGGTGGCAGTCATTTTCAAATTAGTGTGACCATTTGTTTGCAGCAAGAAAATACCAAATGCATTACGCAAAAGCTTGCAACTGGGTTGGTGTTAGTTATCGAAATTTGAAATGCGTGAATCATGTTTGATTTTTCAAATTTTTGGTTATTTTTTGGTTTGGTTTGTTTTTTCTTTAGAGATATGACGAAAATATGTAAAGATATATCGTATATCCTTTCTAGCAGGGTTTTTCATAGCCACCTGCTTATCTTATCATGTGAGGCACTTTGATATGTAACGTCATTTCACAAATTGACTTGTAAGACCTTACTTTCTATGGGAGCTATACTATATTGATGTCCAATTTCCAGCAAACTCAGTAGAATCATGCAAAAGCCTAACAAACAAACATGTGAGAAATTTGAACACGATTTCTATCCAAATAAAAAAGTTTTTCTCAATAGAACTTCTTTTTCGACCGATCATTCGTACTGCAGCTATATGCTATAGTCAACCGATTTTGACAAAACTTTGTAGAAATGTGTAGAAGTATATTAAATACATAAAAACCAATTTTAAGGACATTTCCATTGTAAACAAAAAAGTTTTTCTCACTAGGATTACTTTTCAGACTCTACTTTTATATGACAGCTGTACTATATAGATGTCCGATTTCGACTAAGCTTGATAACATCATGAGATAGCATAGAAAATTAGGAAATACAAAGTTTGGAGGCGATTCCATTGAAAACACAAAAGTTTTTCTCACTAAAACTAGTTTTTCGAATGATCCTTCCTATGGCAGGTATGTGCTACAGTCATCCGATTTCGACCAAACCTTGTAGAATTGTTTGAAAGTATATCAAATAAATAAATTACAATTTGGAGGACATTTCCATTGAAAACAAAAAAGTTTTTCTCACTAAGACTACTTCTAAGACTCTACTTTTGTATGACAGCTATACTATATAGATGTCCGATTTGGACCAAACTTAGTAAAATAGTGGAAAAGTATAGCAAACTAAGAAATATACAGTTTGGATGCGTTTCCATAAAAAACTAAAAAGTTTTTCATACTAAAACTAGTTTTTCAACTGATCATTCCTATGACAGCTATATGCTATAGTCAACCGATCCGGCCGGTTCCAACAAATGTGCAGCGTATTTGTTGTAAAAGGCTAAGCGCAAAGTTTGGTGAAGATAGCTTTACATATGAGGGAGAAGATGGCTTAGAAACAGACGGAACATGATTGAATCAACTCAGCTCGTCGTGCTGATCAAGAATATATATGCATTATGTGGTCAGAGTTGCTAACTTCTATGGGTATAAAAACAGAGGCATCTATGGTAATTCTTCTATTTTTATACAATTTTTCATACAATTTTCCTGCCGATTTTAAGACTCAATCGTCCATAACCAACAGCATAACAGAAGAAGTCGCCAGTCCTCTAATTTTACTTAAACCTTAGCAAACTTTGGGTTCGAAACAGCTTCAGGTTTAGCTTTTATACTCTAAGAGGTTCGGTTCGGTTCAAGTTTCGGTTCACGGTTAACCTAATTGGAGCATCAAAATGCTTAAGAAACTATTCAAGAACTTAGAGAACATGATTTAAGATCTATTTGTGAGCTAATTAGCTTTAAAGCTTTGTACGTGATTCATATTATTTCTTATTAAAGTTGGACCAATAAAATTGTTGCCATAGTTTAGCAACTTTCCGGCAGCTCCCATAGAGCATTTTGGGAGCCGGGATTGCGGGGCCAAAGGGAAATATTTGTGTGTGTGTGTGTGTGTGTGTGTGTGAGAAAGTTGGCAACAACATGGCGCAAACCAACAGGAACATCAAACGTTACAAGAACTAGGACAGACATGCATATGTGTGTGTGTGTGTGTGTGTGTGTGTGTGTGTTTGTGTTTGTGGCCTATGCACATGCAATGCCCGGTAGGTGGCGCTGCAGCTGGGTATAAAGTCGTGGTTTAAAAACCAAGCCCAAGAATACACAAAACAACAAACAAGAAAAAAGAAGAAGAAATCAACACACACACACGCACACACACACACACACACACACACAAATTAAAAATGCAGATTTCTATTGCAACATTCGGAAGTGCTTGAAAAATTGTTGTTGCTGTTGCTGCTGCTGCTGCTGTTGTTGTTGTTGGTGAATGGCGATGGTGCCATCGTCATCTCCTAGTCCTAGTCATAGTCATCGTTATTGCCAGGCACCATCGCCTGCCTGAGTTTCCTGCTGTTCCTGGTTTGTCCTCTCGCTGTACACTGTACAAAAACTCTCTTCCACTTTCACACAAAATTTTTTGGATTTCAAAACGGTCTGATCTGTAAGTCACCGGTTCGGTTTTGGTTTTTCCTATCTTATCTTTCAGTGTATTGTTTGGTTTTTTTTCTTGTGTTGTTCTACGCCCAGCCACTAGCATCAAAAGTTGCAAAAGAAAAGCCCACAGCAAACAGTCAGTAAAATATTGTTGCTGGCAGCTGCGTTTCGGGTGGGTGGGGGGTGGTCGGTAGGGGGGGAGGGGCTTGTAGGACGGCTAGTTGTACATATGAAAAGCGAGCGTAACGAAACAATGAAAACATCGTCGTCATCACAATCATCGCCATGCGGTGTTTCCTACCCATTTGTTTTCCAAAAAAGAACTCTCAAATACTCTGCCCTCCACCTCCTACTCCTCCTCCTGCTCCTCCTCCTTATACCCACCAAACAACAACAGGTAGCACAACCTCTGGTAGGATTATGAAATCAAATCGAGCTCTATGCTAATTTTCGCTTCCATCTGAGTTGGATGCAACAGCTGAAAATAAATCTACAAAGGCCATTCCCGAGTCGGAGTTTCCCTCCTTGTGGCTGGTCCGAGCTGTTGGCTTTGTCTTTGATGTGTTCCCTCGTATCTATGCCACGTCTAAGTCTAATGTTTTGAGCGTCAGCAGCAGGAACCCGTGAACGAGTGCGGAACGGGTTGAAAAAAAAAAAAAAAAAAACAATAGCAATGGCCAGACAATTAACCAGCCATCAGTCATTTGCTGTTGCCTTGCACGCACCAGGAGGTGACTTGGAGCATTCACAGTTCCGCTCAAAATGGAGTAGAGATTCATGGTGTTTGCTGCCAAAAGCGAACAGTTTGATAAGAATGAACAAAAAAAAAAAGTAAAGAGACAAATTTGAATCGAGAGAGCATCACAACAAGGGAACAAGGGAAGGCAGAGCTGTTATGTAATCATTACTTTCCGTATTTAATTACTTTTCATTACAAGAAACTTGATTGTAGCAAACCAATTTCTGTTTGTGATATTGTTAGTAAGCGTATTTAAAACTAGGAATTAGGATTATTCTATGAGTATTTCAAATTGTTATTCCCTTAACAATTACCATGATTATTTCAAATTGTAATTACTTTAACAATTACTTAAATAATTGTAGCTGAACAGCAGGATTATGGAGTAATTGTGCTGGAAAAGTTGAATTATTCTTGTAGTTGAAGCTTTTTTAGACTAGGACTTGAAATATCTTTAGTTGCGTTGCGTTAGATTTTAGTAAGAGTAAAAAATTTGAGTTCAGCCTCACGCGTCACGCATCACGCTAACTTGGTGTTGTTAAAAAGCGCTTTACGGTGATCGTGAGACGTTTTCCCCCAACCAGGAGGGGATCAAATAGTAAAATCTTATCAATTTCGAACCCAAATTCGTTATGACAAGCGATATTTTGTTATCTGTACGATTTGATGCAACCAAGTGTTAAAACTCTGTGGCCGGTATCTATATTTTTTGGTTTTTGATAGAGCTATAGCAAAAGTTTTGAAATCAGGGATGCACAACCGCTCAAGAGACGGATTGGTAAGGTATAGTGGCTTACAGACATCTTAAAGCTGCGGTGCCATACAGAACATGGATATTATAACCCCTGTCTGTAGCTGTTTTCCAACTTACTAACATTTTAGATGGCTATTTTCGACTTCTAGTTGTTTTATTTGAAAATGCTTTGAATCTTCATAATAATATGAAAATTATAAGCCGGGATTATATGCAAGAGCGGTCCTTCGAGCCGGATTTTGTATTAAAAGTGAAGAAAAAGTCCAGTTCCACCTTTAGTGAAGGAAATCTTAAAAAATCTCTTCAAATTAGAATATGCAACAGCAAGAACGGTCCTTCGAGCCGGATATGGTGTTAAAAGTGAACAATCACACAAGTAAAATGTCAAGTTTCAGTTGTAAAAACTTGTTGAAGGTCAAAATTTGTATGAATAATCCTGAAATTATGATATAGAAGAGCAGAAACGGTCCTTCGAGCCGAATATTGTAATAAGCATGGGGAATCACACAAGCCAAATGTGAAGCTCCCGATAGAGAAACTTATAGAAGGTCAAAATTCTTTGAATAATCTTAAAATTATAATATGCAACAGCAAGAACGGTCCTTCGAGCCGGATATGGTTACAAAAGTGAAGAGAATGTAAATTTCCAGTTATGAAAACTTAAACAAAGTGTCAAGTTTCTGTTAGAGAAACTTGTTGAGAGTCAAAATTCCCTAAATAATCTTGAAATGAGAGCAGGAACGATCCTTCGAGTCGAATATGGTGATTAAAGTGAAGAATTACACAAGTAAATTGTCAAGTTTCAGTTAGAGAAACTTGTTGAAGGTACAAATCTCTTGAATAATCTTGAAATGAAAGCAAAATGTGAAGTTCCAGTTATAAAAACTTGTTAAAGATCAAAATCTATTAAGCTGACCAGCCGTCGCATTGACATACATATAACAGATATTTAGATGTAGAACTAACAATTGTTTTTAATTTATTTACCTAATTTTATTATATTTTTGTTTTCAAAATTTAAAGACGTCCGACATTCTGCAATATTCAAAGTTCTAATCAAAAGTCGCGCCTCAAGTTTATGACGTGACAGCGTTTATCGTTTCTCGATAGTTTTCAGTGCCATTCTAAACACTGCTTATGGGCAGCACTTGTGCTGACGGGCAGCACGGGCACACCACGTTGACGTTCATCAACACTTGCCACCTCATTTCCGGTCTCTTTTCGTCCAACCATCAGCGTGTACAGTTCACGAGTTAGCGGAGAATTCTTGATTTTTCAATTTTAAAGAATCGGTCATGTTTCGATTCCCTGATGGTTTTGGGTAAGTTGATTCAATCTGAATCCCCGGCTGGATCAATCGTCAACTTACAACGAATTCTACAATTTTTGTAAAGCCGCACACCACCGGCACGTGTTTTGGGCTCGAGAATGACTCTGCCACCAATTAGTCATCTGCCAGTCAGAATGCTGGACAGGAATCTGACCAGGGGAGCAATCATACCACCGGGTGTCTACGATCAGAGTAATTATTTGCGTGGACCTCGTCAAGTTGTGGCCAGAGGACGTACGGCTCCGTCGGCTAGGGCCAGAGGACGCGGACGCCATGCGGGGAATCTGTTTGGAAATCGTCCAGTGCAGCAGGCAGCAGGACCGCCACCACCACCGCCGCCGCCGCCACCACCACCCCCACCGCCGCCACCATCGCCACCGGCCCGCGGTATGCGTCCCCCCCCTATGCCGGCCCCCACTGTGCCACCCGATGCCATGGACCAGGAGTCGATTATTTTCGATCGCATGGATTGTGCCTTCAATGCGCGTGTGCAGCGAGTCTATCGTTTGGGAATCCCGGAATATCCTTTGCATTCTCCACCACCCGGGCAGTTGGCTGATCTGCAACGGCGTCTACAGCACCTACGTAGAATTGTGCGTCAGCGCACCAGCGAGTTAACCTTCAAGGCATGTGTCCTGCAGTATTTCATCAAGATTCTTAACCAACTTCACGATGATTACTTGCGGGAGTACCGCAAGTTACGTGAGCTGTGCCTGTCATCAGCCGAGATTTCAATCCTCATCGATCAGATGGACAAGATCGATATAGTTGCCGCTCATTTGCATGTGGCAAAGGATTGTCTCCGGGATGAGCACTTGATGTTGGGCGCACTCTTGCAGAGCCAGGATTTGGAGCGTGCCAAGCATCCGGATATTGGCCTGACCCAAAACGAGGCAGTGGAACTGCAGTTGGCACGCAGCACCTGGTGTACAGTGCTCTATTTGCTGGAATTGTATTCACGTTTCTAAATGCAGGATTGAAGGGATTTGGATTTTTGTATTCCTTACCCTCCCCCCCTCAACTGCTTATGGTTTATATATTCATTCCACAATAAAGGAACTTTGAAAAACTTTTCAAACAACGTTCCAGAATTCCACATAAAACTGTCTAAACACCTGGCTGCCATTTTCACTTTCGTAAACCAGTTTTAAGTTAAGATTTCAGTATGGAAATCGCAAAAGCTGTACGAAAATGAAAATGGGATGGCCGTGGGTGGTGTGTTTTCAATACGAGGGAGGAATATTTAGTTTAGGATCCTGTCTTGGTACTTTACTGGAAAGGAAATATCTAGCTAGCCGACTGAGTTAAGTTAAAATCTATCTAGAAACTGGATGAACCAATTCGTTGTCTTCTTGGAGTGAAGTAAAATGCCTGTGCAGATTTTTGTCGAGCATAGAAGGTAGGAATCATCAACCACATACTCAATCAGCAGGATAAGCTGAGTCGATACAGCCATATACGTCTGTTTCTTTGATATCTCTTACCACAGTCTTAAAACTATCTTGACCAAACTTTATACAAAGTTTTGGGCTACAAATTAAGCTGTACATAGGAAGGATAGGTCGAGAGACCAGCTTTAGTGGGAAAAACTTTTTTGTTTTCAATGGAAACGCCTTCAAACTGTGTATTTATAAGTTTGCTATGCTTTCCCCTGATTTTACCAAGTTTGGTCGAAATCGCACACATATATAGTATCGCTCTCATAGAAAATTTAGGTCTGAAAAACAGTCTCAGTGAGAAAAACTTTTTTGTTTTAATAGGTAGCATTCCCCATTTCTGCAGTTATTTATGTTATACACTACCACACAGGTCTGCAAAGTTGTGTTGAAATCGGTTGACCATAGCACATAGCTGCCTTAGGAAGGATCAGTCGAAAAACTAGTTTTAGTGAGAAAAACTTTTTTCTTTTCTGTGGAAACGCTTTCTTACTTTTAACTCGTAAATTTTAAATGCTTTTCCATGCCTCCACTAAGTTTGGTCCAAATCAGAAAACTATATAGTATAGCTGCCATAGGAACAATAGGTCAAAAAACTAGTTTTAGTGTGAAAAACTTATTTGTTTTCTATGAAAACGACTCCAAACTCCGTACTAAAGAGTTGTTAATACCTTTTGACAATTCCACAAAATTTGGTCAACATCGGACCACTATATAGTACAGCTGCCATAGGAAGGAAGGGTCGAAAAACTAGTTTTAGTTAGAAAAACTTTTTTGTTTTCCATAAAAACAATTTCAAACTTTATATTTATTAGTTTTCCAAGCTTTTTTATGATTTTACCTAAATAGGTTTACATCGGATTACTTTAAAGAATAGCTGCCATAGTAAAGTAAGATCTGAAGTTTAGTCTTACTAAGAAAAACTTGTTGGTTTTTCATGGTAGCGTCTTGAATTTGTGCATTTAAATATTCTATATACTTTCACACAATTCTACAAAGTTTTATGACATAACATATGGCTGTCGTATAAACGAACGGTCGAAAAACTATTTACTTTTTTGGATTCTTTTCAGTAATATATATATATTGAACTCTATCACAATTTGGCAGAGATTGTTTATAATTTTCTACCAATTTTACTATCCGCAGCTTCCCAGTAATGCCCGAGGACTGTCTCAGGAAGCTGATCCATGTCTGAAAGATTTTACCATTTATATTTCGATCTTTTCCTTGGAGTTTATATAGAGTGTTTCCCTATGTCCCACTGGAATCATTAACAGACTTACATCCTTGATAGATTCCAGTTTCTAATTGAAGAGCGATTGTTGGTTTAACATGTTTTAAAGGTAACAGCTTCATACTTTTTTACTTATTGTACTTATTGCTTTTTATATGTTTCAGATTTTCGGCAAGGTTTATCTTTTGTATGAGGACTACTTCCTTATAGTGTCAAAAGCTTCCTCCTTGAAGTCTACAAAGCACAAGGTACTTCAGAAGTTGTAGAAGAAGGAACTATGGAGCTACCAGACACTTTTTGTCCCCCTCAAATATGTGTAAGTTTGTGTTTCGACCAACGAGTTTTTGGTAAGTATTCTCATTGTTTCCTTCTGTGGTAACTTCACTTATAAAATTGAGAATTTTTACTTTATGCTAGATAATCGTTTAATGGGAAAACTTGGCATACAACCATATCTGCAAGTAAGATTCGTTAATGGTTCATTTGAAATGGCATTTCATGATAGAAATATGTTCTGAGTCCATAAACCACTGTTATCCAAGAGCACCTAATAGCGTTTATGGCCTTTTGCTGTGTGTCTTAAGCAAACACAATCATTTGCATCATCATTGCTGTAAGTATAATGCAAACGCAATCATTCGACGCACATATGACATATACTAACGTTTGATAATTTGTAGTTGTGTTCAACTCTGACAAGGGAAACACAAAATATGAAGCTGTTGTTTCAATTTCGCTATACGCATTGGCATAGCTATGCGTAAAGCAGCAACAAATGCGGCCTATGCGTATGGCTTGTGGGCAGCCCTGCCATACTCTACCACTTTCACATTTTAGATAGCTTAATAGTTTCTTTTTACTACTGAAACTCTAATGAATCAGCGTTGAATATCAAAGTCAAAAGGTATAACTATCTATGTGCATACTTCTCATACTAGCCGCTCGGACATAACCAGATCTGAATGATTGCAATTCAATGCCCCATCCGAAAGGCAATACTCAATTAAATTATTAAGTCTTTCTATGGATAACTTTTCCTTCCGCTCATTGCTGCATTTCTCCAAAACAGTCTGTCTGTCTTTCCAATTTTAGCTCTGAACCCCCCCCCCCCCCCAACTTGTTGTTGTTCGTTCCTGAATCAAGCCACCCACCAAACTTATCTCACATCTTAAACGCTTGCAGTTTGATTTCCCTACGGGAGGGTTGGATACACTCCTGCTTACCATTTTTGCACCTTCTCATTCTACCATTCGATTGCCAATAAACCCACAAAAATTTCAAATATATGTTCGTATTTAAAAGGAAAAACATAAATTATACACAGGCATATGCTCCAAGACCTAGACCCCAAGCAGGAGCAGAGAGATCTCTTCTCTCTGACTGTCTGTGTGTGTGTGTGTGGGTGTGTGTGTGTGTGTGTTTGTGTGGCAAATGAAATTTATGGTTGGGCCATAAATTGCATATTTCTTTTATTGAATTAATTAATATATTTCACAATAAAATTGTTTAAGAAAAGACACGAAAAATTCCAAGACAAAGCCAGGGGACTAAAAGTGGAAAATTTATACTTGATTGAAACAAAAGCCCATTGAGGAGTTAAATAAATGCAGCTTCATTTGCAGAAATTATTAGAGAAATTGGGGCAGATGTTTGTTCTCTCAAAGGTTTCTTTTTTCATTTAGGCTGCATCCATTTAAAATTTAAAATGGAAAATGGAAAATAGTTTATTTGTTGGATTTGCTGGAGACATGGGAGGCTTTAAATAGTTTTAGAGAGACGCATTTGTTTTGAAATGAGACAACTGTACATTAAAGTTGTTTATATAGAAAAGATATGTGTGAAAACTGGTCTTGCTTACATTTGTCCTAAGGTAGAGAGTACTCTAATTCAACATTTATTTTATGAGCTCTCACACAACTCTCTCTCAATTGTATCCAAATCGATTGACTATCATGCCATAGGAACGATTGGTCGTTAGACTAATTTTAGACAGCAAAACTTTTCTGCTTTCAGTGGTAGCATTTCCAAACTTTGTATATATAAGTTTTCCACCTTTTTTTATTGTCCCACCAAATTTGATCAAAATCGGACAACTATAATATATAGCTTCATAGAAATACTGGGTCAGAAAATGAGTCTTAGTAGGAAAAACTTTTTTGTTTTCTTTAAAATTGGGAACAAATTATTTTATGTATTTTCTCACAACTCTACAAAGTTTAATCGAAATCGGCTGACTATAGCATATGGTTGTCATACGAACCAACGGTCAAAAAACTAATTTTAGTAAGAAAAACTTTTTTGTTTTCAACGGAAACTCCTTCAAACTTTGTATTTCTTAGTTTTCTATGCTTTTTTATGATTTTATTAAGTTTGGTCGAAATCGTACATCTATATAGTATAGCTGTCATAGAAAAGTAGAATCCGAACAGTAGTCTAAGTGAGAAAAACTTTTTTGTTTTCAACGGGAACGCCTTCACTCTTTGTATTTCTTAGTTTGCTATGATTTTTGAAGATTTTATCAAGTTTGGTTGAAATCGGACATTGATATAGTATAGCTGTCATGGAAATGTAGGGTTCAAAAAGTAATCTTGTTGAGAAAAACTTTTTTGTTTTCAATTTGAATGTCCCCAAAATTATCATATATTTGTTTTAGAAGCTTTCACACAGTTCTACAAAGTTTGGTCAAAATCGGGTGACTGTAGCATATGGCTGTCATAGGAAAGATCGGTCGAAAAACTAGTTTTAGTGAGAAAAACTTGTTTGTTTTCAATGGAAACGCTTTGAAACTTTGTATATCTTAGTTTGCTATGCTTTCCCATGATTTTATTAAGTTTGGTCGAAATGGTACAGCTATATAGTATAGCTGTCATATAAAAGTAGAGCCTGAAAAGTAGTCTTTGTAGGAAAAACTTTGTTTTTTTCAATGGTAAAGCTTTCAAAGTTGTTAATTATATATTTTGCATGCTTTCACACAACTCTACAAAGTTTAATCGAAATCGCTTGACTATAGCATATGGCTGCCATAGCAAACAAGGGTCAAAAAACTAGTTTTAGTACGAAAATGTTATTGTTTTTGAGAAAAGCGTCTCCAAGCTTTGTATTCATTCAGATTGTAATGCTTTGGTAAGCATTTTTGTGCCAATTTGTAGTCCCCGCTTCGTTCTAAAGTGCTGACAAAAAGCCTTACGACGGATTGCCACCTGCTTCATTATGTCAGTTGTCTTTCTATTAACCCAATTTGGTTGCATTTGTGTGTGTGTGTGTGTTTGTTTTTATATTATATATATATATATTTTGATTCGCATTATTCATGCATTTTCTATAGAATTCCCATTTTAGCTGCCCCGGGATTCGGGTGGATTGCATTTGGAATTCATTTCACTTTGCCAACTCTGTAAATCAGGTCCAGAACACATGACATCGCCTGTCAAAAGTGCAGCAGCTCGCTCCTGGTAGTGCCCCGGCCTGGCTGGCTGACTGCCTGCCTGACTGCCTGCCTGCCATCCTGACAGACAACAAGTAAAATCCATTAAAGGGGACGAAATGGAAATTAATTTCGGCAGCACACACATTTTTATGTGTTCATTATGAACGGAAATGCCGCTGGCTGACGTTGGAGGACACGGAACAGGAGCAGCAGCAGCAGTTTGAGAAAGTGATATGAGTGGAGCCTGTTTGTCAGCGTCGCCTGTGACGTCTGTGGCCTGTGGCCTACTCCTTGGGGGAGTAATTTCAATTGGTCGTTGACTCCGAGCCGCCAACTAAATCAAGAGAACTGCACGTGGCAGATGCAGTTCGTCGTGTCTGTCTGTCTGCCTGTCTGGTCTGTGCCACTGTTATCGCACTTTTGGGCATGACATGAGGAGGCTGGCCCTGGCCCTGGCCCTCCGCCCACCGACTTTTTGGCAAATGTCGCGACGACATTTGGGCAGCAGGGGGCTGGGTGGGGGGACAATGTGAGCAATGTGCATTGGCGATAAGGCGGCGCAGAAGTTGCTCCTCGCTGCTCGCGTTGTGTCCCATAATTGGCCAGTCAGGCCACTCCACAATCAATTGAAGCGTGATGGCAACAGTTCAATAACTTTTTGGCATGTGCTTGCAGCTAAAAAGATGAACTTCGATAGATAAAGGGACAGTTTGATGCTGCCTCATTTATTTGAGGCGAATGATTAGGATTCAATTCGCTCCACTTTTGAGCAGGCTTAACTACTTCCCCTGGAGCTACTTAAAATTCGAAACTTTATTTTGCAATTTCAACAATTTCCATTGGCATTCCCACCCCAGCTGCGAGAGGAGTTATAAGCATAAGAAAAAAACTGCCCAGCTCCTAGGATTGCCCAGACTCTATGGCCACCTGAATGGCTCTCTCCTGTAGACTCAGACTGAGCAACTGCTGCTCCTTGTCCTCGCTCTCCTTGTCATCCCTCGGCTCCCACTTGTGTTGGCTCTCGATGCGTGCGGTCAATGGCAATGAGCTACAAACGGTGGTCAAACTGCTATTTCGTGTGGGCAGCTGATGGTCATCCAGCAGCAGATCCCAACCGTTGCCCTCAAACAACCAACCGGCGTCCATACACTCATCTGGCTGCTCATCAGGCTTCTTTTGTGGCGGATCCATGCTGCGTGTCTATTGGTGGGTTGGCTGGAAGGTGGCTCTAAAAAGGAACTGCAAATTTTCTACAGAGAACTCATTCTCAACTGGTTCGAAAAAAAAAATAAGGAAAACTGAGCAACGCACACGCCACTTGACACAATTTTCAATGTTTGCCGAGGCTTCCGAAAACTTTCCCCTTGATGTGGGTGGGGTGTGTGGAGGAGTTGCAAATCGGGTTTTGCGTGCGGTCGTCGTCGTCGCCGTCCGCTCCCCCAATCAAGTGGTAAGCCAAACACACACACACACACACACACACACAAAAAAAAGAACGAAGAGAATCAAACCCTAAAACTCTGTCAACAGCAGAGAAGAGAAGTGGCCAGCAGCAGTAACCCAGTCCAGGCTACTCCCTTTCCTCCTTGATGGGCTGCCAGTGCGTTAATTGATTGTTCGGCTGCCTCATCATTAGAGGGACAGGACAAGGGACCACCAAAAACCCGTTGATGTTCGTTTCGACGATGACGTGACACAGACAGGACCAGCCTCAAGTCAGCAACTGCCCAAAGCGAGGCCAGAAAGAAAGTGTTTGGAGCAGGAATGGATGGAGTTGACAGAGAGGAAAGCTATTATTATCAATAGCTATATGCTATATTCAAAAAGACTTGAAGACTTTACCATTCAAAAAAAGGTAAGTTTTTTTCTACTAAGACTCAGTTTTAGATCCCTTTTTATATGACAGCCATACTATATAGTTGTCCGATTTTCTTCAAATTTTAGAGAGTTTTGAAAACATGTAGGAAACTTATAAATACAAAGTTTGGAAGCGATTTCATGGAAAACAAAAAAGTTTTTCTCACTAAAACTAGTTTTTCGAACGATCCTTCCTATGGCAGCCATATGCTATAGTCAACCGATTTGGATCCAACTTTGTAGAGTTGTGTAAAGGTGTCAAATATTAATAAATGTCAATTTTTAAGACTTTGCCTTTAAAAATAAACAAGTTTTTACCACTAAGACTCATTTTTAGACCCATTTTTATATGACAGCTATTGTATAAAGTTATCCGATTCGGTTTAAATTTATTGATATTATAAAGAAAGATGAAAAACGTATAAATACACAGTTTGGTAACGCTAACCTAGAAAACAAAAAAGTTTTTCTCAGTAAAACTAGTTTTTTGACCGTTGGTTACTATGACAGCTATATGCTATAGTCAACCGATTTTGATCCAACTTTGTAGAATTGTTTAAAGGTATCAAATATTAAAAAATACAAATTTTGAAGACTTTGCTCCAAAAAACAAACAAGTTTTTCCCACTAAGACTCATTTTTCGACACATTTCTAAAAGAAAATTACACTATATAGTTTTCCGATTTTGTTCAAAATTTATTTGAATTATAAAAATAGGTAGAAAACTTATAAATACAAAGTTTGGAAGCAATATCATGAAAAACAAAAAAGTTTTTCTCACTAAGACTAGTTTTTTGAAGGGTACTTCCTATGTCAGCTATATGTTATGGTCAACCGATTTGGATTAAACTTAAATTAAATACTTGTAATTATCAAATTTGAAGACTTTTCCTTTTAAAACACAGTAGGTTTTTCTCATTGAAGCTAGTTTCACATAGCTTAGACCTTAAGGCAAGCCTTACTGAGCACTTTTGAAGTACCCACCCTTTATAATATGAAAAAATATGGATTGCCTTCTCTTCCTTTAAAAAACTTAGAGCCTTTTTAGAAAGGTTCAACGTTTTTCAACTTTGGGCCACATTTCGTTGTGCGTTTTGCTGCTCCCCTTTGTTTTAATTTAAAATATATTTTCATTTATTTAGCACAGTGCCATTTTTGTTGTGTGTGTGTGTGCGTTTTTGTTTAATATTTTCAAATTGTCAATGCAAATATTTGCAGTCGCCAGTTGCAGTGTGTTGTTTGTTGTTATTGTTTTCGATCGGGGCCACAGATATGCCCACATTCGTCCGTCCACATGGCCAATTGTTTTCACAGCCGCATTAAATTCCAAAAAAAAATAATAATAATAATAATCACCATAGAACACAAATGCCAAAAATGGAAAAAAAAAAAAAAGGGAAAATGGAAATAGTTTCCGAATTGATTTCTTACAAGTGGTAACCAAACAAGTTGGAAATACATCTCCATGCTGCCATTCCCATCTCCATCTCCATCTCCATCTGCAGCTGCCGCAGACAGACAGCAACAAGCATTGAAGTCGACATTCGACATCGCTCGGCCCACGCCATGCCACGCCATGCCACGCCACGCAACAAGGTAATCAAATGCAATTGAAAAACCAGCGCAAAAAGTTTATCCTTGCCTTGAGGATGACGTCCCGCTGCCACTGCCGCCGGTACTGGCGTTGGCGCTGGTACTGCCACTTCCGATCTCACCCGGTTGCCGGTTGCCATTGCCAGCGAATTTAATCAAAAGTTACAATTTCAATTGTCCGCAAGCGGGTCACTCGTGTTGCGTATTAAAAAAGTTCCACTGCGGTGGCCAGAAGAGCTACTGAAGCATCCAGAGCGCGGAGAGTTTCGCATTCGTGTGCTCTATGTAGGCCAACAGAACTTGCCCGTTTAAATTGCAGCTGCATATCCGAGAGAAACTATCAATGTCGAGGAGTTTTTTTTTTTTGGAATGCAAAAGGCCCAAATTTAATCGCAAAATTATCCAAGGCGTTCACCTGACAGACAGCGGGGCCATCACAGCGCGTATATATCACTTGCCCAATAGAACCATCATCATCATCATCATCATCATCATCAGGGGCATCATCATTCAAGGCTACAACTCCTACCCCTGATAATTGTAGGTAAATTACGTTTATTCTACGCAATTCCGCATTTTGCTTGCTTTTGGGTTTTCCCCTCGAGTGAGGGGTGGCCCAAAAACGAAATTGCTATTTACAAACAATTTTACATATTTACGCGGCAAACTGTTGACATTTTGCTATAAATTTGGTACCCCACCAAACCGGCAGCAATGCAAACATCATGCTGCTCCCATGGACCGACCTTTCGGTGTAAAGGGCAAAAACTGCCTGACAGATGGCTGACTAGATGGATGGCCGGGGACTAGAGAGAGAGAGAGAGCCAGAGCCGGAGCCGGAGCTGAAGCTGGAGAGTTGGACGCTTATTGTTAGATGGATGGATGGATGATGTGTAGCTGTTGCTCTCTCTCCGCGTCCAGCTCCACTGCAGTTGTTGCAATCTATCTACACACGGAGACGACGGAGGCGAGGGCCAGAGCCGATAGAGTTGATGATTTGTGGAGCAAAATGCGAAACTGACAGCGCGCTTCCGCTTAAAGGAAATTGAAATCCTTCTTTCCACAAAATTGTTGACGTATTTACACTCGCACGCACACAGGCACACGCACACAGGCACACAGAGAGACAGTTCACACTCAATGTGCGTGTGTGAATCAACATTTTTTTTTTCTGATTTCTTGTTTTCTGTTTAATTTACAATTGAAAAAAAAATCGAGAGAAAAACTGAAGGACAAAAAATAATAACTTGACTTGGTCCAGACTGCAGATGAGTTGGGACTGCTACGTGTTTTTAGCCGTGACACGCGCAAGCACGAGTGAAATTTGATATTTTGTGGTTTTATTGTGCGTGTTCGTGTCTTGGACAGCCTTAAAGTCAAAGCATTAAGCTGGTTTTAAGCCGAACCGGTTCAAGCACTGGACTTTTTATCAACATTGAACCGAACCGCTTGAAGAAATAGCTAAATCGACACAGTTCTGCACACAAAATCTCGGTTCTGTTCAACAAAAAGTACAAAAAATCCTAAAAATAGCTAACTGCAATGGCACACAATTGCTCAACCGAACCAAAAACCACAAGAACAAAACGGTTCGGTTCATAAACAAGTAAAAAAGTCTCTCAAGCCCTACTAAAACATATTCTCTACCTTTCAAAATTGGTATTTAAGTGCTGCCCATCGCTTTTCCAGCCGGTGCTACCCAGCATCAATGTTAGTTGTTCCTATAACTCGGCTATCCTTCATACGATCTTTACCCGTTCTTCAGTGGATTGATAAATAATACTGATTATTAAATATGCCCAAAAACTACGAACCTTTTAACTATAAAACTGTTTTAGATATTACTTTTTTCAGAAAGATACATAAAGAAAGAAAGATATATAAAGAAATATCTATGAAAGAAGGAAATATATATGTAGAAAAGATATTAGAAAGATATATTAGTGGAGTTTCAATCATCAAAAATATGTGTTACGTCGCTCAATCTATAGAAACCATTTCAATATTCGATTTCTTAAGAGTTCAAGAAGGAAAATAAAGCAATTCGATTACTCCATGCGGACTTTAAACAATTCGAGTTGTGAAAAATGATTGATTTTATCTTCAGATCCCAGAAGTTACAGGCTTTTCTACTAGTAACATAAGCTGGGCACTTTTAAAAGCTGTAGATAAGGTCAAAGCTGGGTAAGAAAACAAAAAAGTGTGTCTTATTTACAATTAAGGTAAACAAATGCGAGCTTGTAATGGTCAAGGTAGGCTAAGATGCACACGGTTGAGTGTTCAGTCTTTGAGTTCCCAAAATTAAATAACAAAATTGGTTGCCTTTCCAAAATAGTTGCCACTTGCTGTATTTACCCAAAATGCGTCTTAATTCCTTCCCTCACTGGCCACAACGAATTGTTTTTCAAATTAGAATGCAGAAACAAAAACCCTAACCCCACTGAGAACTGAGAACAACAACAATACACGCTTTTGGTACATTTCGAAAGGATTTTGCTCTGGGTGGTGAGACTACTGTTCCAACTCTCCAAACAAATGTAATTTGATCGACTGCCGCCAGCTTGCTGTTGTGTTAGTCTTTCGCACACTGCATTACTGGTCGGTCGGCTCATGTTTGAGCTGGTCAGTTGCCACTTCCGCCGGACATATGCTGATTATTTGCCTGATGCTGTGGGCCAGGCTTTCATTAGCTGCCAAATGTTTTTGGCGCACAGCAGCTGCTGCACCTGGACACACCGGTCACAGCTGCCAATCAGCGAAGCTGGAGTTGGAGTTCAAGTGCAGGCGGATGATGATGATGCCACCGCAGATGTGTAACAGCGGGAGATGAAAAGCCAACAATGTGGAAAAAGAAAAAAAAAGTGGCTCTTTCGCAGTGACATTTGTAGCATGTAATATACATGCAACGAACGGACGACGGGGACGAGGCGGAAAGTTGGGGTGGGAGGCTCATCTAATTGGTTGCCTGCCTGGCATGCTGCACAGGATATGGCAATCATCAAATGTCCAGCGGCTTATGTGTCCACGCACCAGTGCATTTGTATTTTTGACTGTTGCCGGAGCCTAAAGCTGGTGGACAGACAGACAGACGGACAGCCAGACAGACAGACGCAACGTCGTCACATATTTGTGCTCTGCTTGTCTCGGCATGCTGCTGCTAAGCGCCTTTTCGGAAAAGTCCAGACCCCAAAAACAAAATTGTGAGCACAAAAATGTGCCAGTTGCTGCAATGCAGTTCAATTAGAATTTTTCACCCATTCGGTTTTTCAAAAGGCCAAAAACAAATGGGGGAAAAGAAGTAAACAAAAAACACCATTTTCGAGCAACCAAATTGTAACAACATACCGATTGATATGTTACTGTGAGCTGGAAGTTGGAGCCCACTAAAGTCGACTCGGATGATGCTCTGACTTAAATTAGTTGGGTTTTCGATCAATTCCAACAGTGTGACCAGACATTGTCAATGAATTTGGTATTTGGTATTACTGTTTGTAGAAAAATATTACCAAATTTTAAGTTAAGCATTTGCTTTTGAGTCAAGGGGCTCAAAAAACAGTGGCTTTTGTAGGTTTTTCTAGATTTTATTTTAAGACTTGGTCTCACCAAACCAATCAGATCTCACGATGAAGTCAAAGTTGGTCATACTTTTTTATGTCTGTCATTTTGCTGTACCTAATCGAAATTTTAGGGTTCGATACAGGTTTCGGTTCAGCATTTGTTTCTAAAAAGGTTCGGTTCAAGGTTTGGTTCAAGGTATGGTTCAAGGTGTGGTTCAAGGTTCGGTTCAAGTTTCGGTTCAAGTTTCGGTTTAAGCTACGGTTTAAGCTACGGTTCAAGGTTTGGCTTAAGGTTCGGTTTAAGGTTCGGTTTAAGGTTCGGTTCAAGGTTAGGTTTTGAGGCTCGGTTTAAGCTACGGTTCAAGGTTCGGCTCAAGGTTTGGATCAAGGTTCGGTGCAAAGTTCGGTTTAAGGTTCGGCTTACCATAAAATAAACGTCGGAGTTCCGTACTCGAACCGGTTCAGTTGAAAACCGGTTTACACACCCAAATGTTGGGGCTGTTTTGGCCTATTTTAGAGAGAAAACTTTTTGGGTGGGGACTTATTTTTAGCAACTTTCTATTTGGCTGAGCTTTATTTAGTGTCTGTTGTGCATAAGCAACTACTTTTCTGTAGAATTTAACACAAAAAAGTATTTTTTCAACCTTTTTTTGACATAATCTGTAAGCCCGGTGGTGCAGATGGTAAGACCCTAGCCTTAAAACAGCATAATAATCTACATTTTCTCTTAGTTTTGAGACAAAATAGTTCTAAATTCTGATTATTGTTCATGTAGCTGCCTCTCCCAGTACTCTTACGGTATTACTTCATTCGGTCTTCTCATTTCTGTTTTAGTTTTTAATAACCTTAGACTCCGCCTCGGATACAAATCAACTACATTGGACAAACACTTCTTGTTGAAAATATATGTACCAAATAGAAGCATCAACTCAATATGCTTCATTTTAGCACTTGGCTTCATTTGGAAAGGTAAACCATATTACAAATAGTTGTACGGAAAAAGGCTTTCACAGAGTTGCACTACATAAAAATCAAAAGCAAAATTCTGGCCAAATGTTGTTGGTAGGACGGACGGACGGACACAGCAGGTTGTTGTGTGTGTGTGGGTTTTGGTTTACGGTTTACTTTGGGGTTTTTGCGGTGTTTGTTTCCTTTTTTTTTTTTTATGTAACAAAAATATGAAATGCATTGGCCTAATGTCCTCAACCGAACGAAGGGGCTTTGGCCAGTGCGTTGTCGCCATCGGCTCCCCCTCTCCCTGCTTCCACTCTCTGTGAATGCCGCACACCTTAACCGCAGTTTACTGTGGCCATGCTCCATCTAGCTATCGATGGCCATTCATCTAACTGCTGTGTGCAGTGGGAGCGTGAGCGTTGGTGGTGGTGGTCGTCATAAGGACCATTCTAATCCACTTTGTTGAAAATACGCCAGTGAATATTGAAGAGATGAAAAGCAGTGGCCAGCTCAGGGGCGGGGTACGCGCTCGCGAGTTGGGGTGGTGGAGGGGGGCGGGGGGGATGCACTTAGTTACTCCAAAAAGCCAGAGATGAAATCGATGGCAAAATAAGTGGAAAACTGACATGAAATCTATGGCAAATCTGGTGTTCCAATAGAAATAAAGTAAATATCAAGAGACAAGCCCTTTTAAGTATGCTATGTTTATGAACACAAATGGTATACAAGAACAAATTCGATTTAATATAATTTTTTTGATATTAAAATATGCATTTTTCATATCCTTTCATTTTTGGTTCAAAATTTAAGTTCAATTTAACTTTAATGCCTATTTTAATAACCAAAAATCCCTTATTTTTCTCTCTGTGTACAGAAAAAATCAACAAATATCAATACAATATGCATTTTTCATATCCTTTGCATGATTTTCAGCTACGTAGGTTCAAAATTTAAGTTCAATTTAACTTTAATGCCCATTTTAATAACCAAAAACCCTTTATTTTTCTCTCTGTGTACAGAAAAAATCAACATAAATCCCTTTTTAAGTATGCTTAAACAAATTATGTACAATTTACTTGGATTAACTTCAACTGCTTCTCATTAAAAGGCATAATTAGTAAGGTACCAAAAGCTTAGCATACTTTTAAGAGCCATTAACCATATATTTTCTAAAGTAGAGTTTAGTGGAGTGGCTTTGGGTTACACTTATCACCGATACGCCAACAGCTGGGCTGCCTCTGTACCTGTTTCTGATATACAAAAATAGTTAAAACGTATCTAAAAGCCACGCAATGTACAAAACCAAGTGAGTGGTTGAGGTTTTAGGGCAAAGCAGTGCAAAATCAGCTTACCCAAAAGAAATGACAAAATGGAAAGAAGGAAAACGAAATGCCCGATGTAACGGATCAAGCGGAAGCAGCTGCACATTAGGCCAGGCGGGTAGTTGGGGCAAGGGAATGGGAACGGGCAGGGAATGGATTGAGAGTGGCTACGTGAGCAGTCAAAGTTCAGCAGTCCAAGGAAATTAAAAACAAACAAACATATCGATTATTAGCACACAAACACACGGACACAGTGGTAGTAAAAAAGGGTTTTTGGACCTACGCAAAAGTGTCGCTGCATCTGCTTTCAGTTTTTTTTCGATTCCCTGTACCAAGGGTAGACAGGGTATATTGGGTTTTCGTGGATGGGGTTGGCTAATGAAGTTGGTTTTTACTTCATTTTTTTGCAGGTTACTTCCAGTTTTCGAACCAAGTTATCGATTGCTAATGAAGTTTTCTTGCATGCTCAGCTGTTTTCAAAGGATTTTCTGATTTGCTGCATACAAAATTTCGCTTGAAATAGTTTTTTTGGGTGTAAAAAGAAACCATCCCAACTAAGAACACATTGCTAATAAAGTTTTCTTACATCCGAGGAGCCTTTTTGATTAAAAAGCCTTTAACTTGATGTTGTGCGACTCTAAAACTCAAAAGTCTCCAAGCTAGCTCATCAAAATATGAGAAAATTCGGTTGCTAATGAAGTTTTCTTTTATTCTCCTGTTGTCTTCACTGACTTTAGATTATTTTTCCTTAATTTTTGGAAATTTTACCCTCGCTGAAAGTGGCTTGTCTTCATTTCAAAGCATTCACCACACCTGCTTAGTTACAGAGTATCTCACAGTCTGTCCCGATTAACTATCTTACTTGTTCTTCTTTTACATTTTTTGGGGCTTTTCTCTGTTCTGTTTGTTGTTGGTTTGTTGCCTGGGAAATCTGTTTTCCGTTCGATATTTTCACGCATGATTTATGACCCCGTTAACAAGTAAAAGTCTCAACGTGCCGCAGCAGCAGCAGCAGCAGCCGCCCGAGAAGTTGAAAAATGAATTTCTCGTTTTTGTCCGAGCAACGCCTTTACCTCACTCATCCTCTCATCTACTTTTGCAGCCACCAAAAAAAACCAAAAAAAAAATGAAGAAGAAAACCCACAAAATGAAGTGGCACAAAGCACGTAAAGCCCAGGCGGAAGGGATGGACTTGCTATCTGCTCAAGCTTAATTTAAAGACAAACATTTATAACACAAAAAAAAAAAGAAAGTACTTAATTATATAGTTAGAGCCCTGAGATTGGGCAAGTCAACTCTTTTCCCTTTAGGAATTTTACATATGTTGGCAAAATAAAAAAATGAAATAAACATTAGAAAACCAACCAACCAACCAACCAAACAGTCGGCAGGCGGTCTCAAATCCATACAAATCAAAAAAGGAAGTGGAGAAAAAAAATATATACTTTTGCAGGTGTGCCCGGTACTGGGGGAAACGGACTTCGCCTGGCAACTGGCGGCGGCATTGTCATCAATCATCGCAACTCGCGCGTAGGCCGTCGCACACGCACGATGTGAGGACCAGCAGCTACCACGACAAGCTTACTATTTTTTGGAAGGGGGCGTGGGGAGGAGGGTCGGAGGGAGCTACTACGGTTTGGTTCGGCTTCATGGTTTTGTGCTTTACTGCTTTTATTCAGCGGGTGTTACCATAATGTGCATATTGGAAATACCCTGTAAATATGTCCATCGAAATGCTTTGATAACTTTAGCAAATTGACCCAAAAGGTAACAAAAATTGCAGTTTAAAGTTAATAAATTATGAAAAAGGTATCAGAAAGGTATAGAAAATATATGAAAACACACCTAATCAATAATACAGGGTAATTTGAAGTCGTGGCACTGAGTTAGGCATTGATCTCTATGCGAGGTATGCTCAGTGAGTTCACGATCACAATAATACAGGGTACTTTGAAGTTGTGCCACTGAGTTAGGCATCGATCTCTGTGCGAGGTATGCTCAGTGAGTTCAAGATCACAATAATACAGGGTACTTTGAAGTTGTGGCACTGAGTTAGGCATCGATCTCTATGCGAGGTATACTCAGTGAGTTCAAGATCACAAAAGCAAAAATCTTCCATACACATACTTAAAAGAGAATGTATGTTTGCATGTTTGTATGTTTGTGTAATTATTAGTATTGTTTGCATGTTTGTATGTTTGCATGTTTGCATGTTTGCATGTTTGCATATTTGCATGTTTGCATATTTGCATGTTTGCATGTTTGTATGTTTGCATGTTTGCATGTTTGCATGTTTGCATGTTTGCATGTTTGCATGTTTGCATGTTTGCATGTTTGTATGTTTGCATGTTTGCATGTTTGCATGTTTGCATGTTTGCATGTTAGCATGTTTGCATGTTTGTGTGTTTGCATGTTTGCATGTTTGTATGTTTGTATGATTATAAGTATGGTTTGCATTTTTGTATGTCTGCATGTTTGTATGTTTTCATATTTGCATATTTGTGTGTTTGCATATTTTATGTTTGCGTGTTTGTATGCTTTTTCTTTAAAGGCGTCCAAACCGCTAAAGCCATCTTCAAGAAAAGTTCACAATTTGTACAAACTGTCAATCAGAAAAGAGTCCAAGGCTATGTGTCATTTCTGTGAACCGGTTCGAAAACGGCTAAAACGGTTCCAAAGTGATTCAGGCCCATTTCTAGGCAGTTTACAAGTCTACGAATTTGAAAGCAGGTCTATAGGTTGGTTGGAGATGGATATTTGAAAGAAGGTCTGTAGGTTGGTGAAATGAAATTGAATACTTTACTGGTTCAGAACCGGTTTTGAACAGGTTTTGTAGTGGAATGTATTAGAATATGATTCAGAACCAATTCTCAAAAGTTATTTAAGCTAAGATAGAGAAATTTAGTCTGTGGTGGGTAATATGGAGTTGGTATAGAAACGCTTTCAAAATGGTTCATAAAAAGGTTAACCGGTCCGATGGGATTCTGTGCCATTTCATAGAAGTAAAATTAAGCTATGAACTTGAAATGGGTTATGCATATTTACTGACTTAAAACCGATTCCAAACCGGTTCAAAAGTGGTTCAGAGCCACATCTCAAGAGTTGCTTAAGCTAAAAACTTTAAGCTTGGTCTGTTCAAATATTCTTAAACTGCAGAGATTTAAGGGTTCTGTGTTAGTTGTAGCCTCATGTTCAAGTTGAAACATTTATTGATATGGGAGAATGGAATACCAGCTTAAGCTGTTTTCTCATTTAGCTTAGGCTATGGGGTAGCACTGCATAGCTCCATTTGGAATTCAGAATTTTCTATTTTTTGTGATTCATTTTTTTTGTTTTTTTTTTTTGGCATCGTTTTGTAACATTTGTGGAAAGTGATAGCACCGCGCGCACAAGTTTCCCAGCAATTGCCGTGGGACGCTGCACGCGTGTTGTTGATGAGCCTCATGGCACCCGCTTACCCACACCCCGCCCCCCCCCACCACCGCCAAACAAAGTCCCCGCCTCCTTGTGCGCTAGCTGTTTGTTTGCGCTTAATTCGCAGCCAAGCGTCGACGGCATCGGCGTCCTGGGCACTCAACCATGTTGGGTTACAGTTACCTGTGGCAAGCTGTTAACTAAGCGCAGGGCAAATGTTTGCCAGCAGGAAGACGTTTAACCATGCTTATTAAAACACGCCGCCCCGCTGCCTCCGCCCGGCCACATTCTGTCAGTCAGTGAACCCGAAGCTTTTTGGTCTAAAGGCCACAGGGGGCATGTCATACTTTTGCTTTCGCTTTCGTCTGTGATTTGGCATCGAGCCTGGATGGGGAGTGCCATCAATATTTATAATGTTAGTTTTAAATTAGCGCAAAATAAACGACTGGCCAATATTTAAACAGTGGCGCTGCTGCCCCCACCTGAATATGATTAATTCTCGTTTACTCCCCGGGGGAGGGGGCGGGGGGTGGTTGGCTACTCACAATGGAGCCCAAATTCCCCTCAATCCAGCCACATTTCATGGCAGAAAAAAGAATGGAAAGGAAGCGAGATAAACGTAAACGTAAAGGACTAATTGTGTGCCATATAAATAATAGATGTGTGTTAACACTCGCGAAAAGGAAGCTGTGCCACGGATTAACCCTATTTCAATGGGGAATGCTCGATTACACAACTATTTGTGGGGAAATTCAATTAGCACACATCAAAGAGAGGAGGGGGCGAGACTGAGACTCAGGTGTTGCAAATTTATGAAGCTTAATTATTAACAGCCATTCAGATGGCTGAAGAGTAGTTGCCTTTGCATTGATATGCAGTCAATAACCATATCAGGTGTCCGTGGAGTAAATAAGAATCAATTAATGCCATCAAAGGGATGATCAAAATTGTCAGAATAGAAATGGAATAGAAATGGAATGGAATAGAAATGGCATAGAAATGCAATAGAAATGGAATAGAAATGGTATAGATTTGGAATAGAAGTGAAATAGAAATGGAATAGAAATAGAATAGAAATATATAAATAGAATAGAAATGGAATAGAAATGGTATGGAAATGGTATGGAAATGGTATAGAAATGGTATAGGAATGGAATAGAAATGGAATAGTAATGGAATAAAAATGGAATAGAAATGGAATAGAGATAGAATAGAAATATAAACAGAATAGAAATGGAATAGAGATAGAATATAAATATAAATAGAATAGAAATGGAATAGAAACGGTATAGAAATGGAATAGAAATGGAATAGAAATAGAATAGAAATATATAAATAGAATAGAAATGGTATGGAAATGGTATGGAAATGGTATAGAAATGGTATAGAAATGGAATAGAAATAGAATAGAAATGGAATAGAAATAGAATAAAAATGGAATAGAAATGGCATAGAATTGCAATAGAAATGGTATACAAATGGAATTGAAATGGAATAGAAGTGAAATAGAAATGGAATAGAAATAGAAATATATAAATAGAATAGAAATGGTATGGAAATGGTATGGAAATGGTATGGAAATGGTATCGAAATGGTATAGAAATGGAATAGAAATAGAATAGAAATGGAATAAAAATGGTATACAAATGGAATTGAAATGGAATAGAAGTGAAATAGAAATGGAATAGAAATAGAATAGAAATATATAAATAGAATAGAAATGGTATGGAAATGGTATGGAAATGGTATGGAAATGGTATGGAAATGGTATCGAAATGGTATAGAAATGGAATAGAAATAGAATAGAAATGGAATAAAAATGGAATAGATATGGCAAAGAAATGGAATATAAATACAATAGAAATGGAATAGTAATGGAATAGAAATGGAATAGAAATAGAATAGAAATGGAATAGAAATGGAATAAAAATAGAATAGAAATGGAATAGAAATGTTATACAAATGGCAAAGAAATTGAATAGAAATGGAATAGAAATAGAATAGAAATATATAAGAAATGGAATAGAAACAGAATTGAAATAGAACTCCATTCCTTTCACATTCCGGATTACTTTCCACTACAATTCCCTCATTACAATCCATTCCATTCCACACGCTGCATCTGTCTCGCAACGATAAAAATTGCATGCAATTACTGGTCGACTCTGTTGTGCCCTGGTCCTGGTCCTTGGTTCCTTGCCGGCTATCCCAAGCAGGAGTTGCGCATTAACACGACAACAACAACAACAACAATAGCAGCCGAAAAAAAAGCACCCAATATCGTAGCCAAATTTCGACCAACGATGCGTGTGCGGTTGGTAATCAAACGCTTAATTAATATGACACACCAATACATGGCTGACTCCGACTGTGTTTCGATGGAGCCAACCACTCAATGTGCGGGGCAATTGCCAATTCTCGGTCCCAGTGTGTGCGGGAGGGGGGCGGGCGGTGTGTTTTTCGGGCGGTTTTTGGCATATTACTGATAACCGTCGCGGTGTCCAGACCACACACTGAGGCAGCTCTCGCCATTTTGGACAGAGCTTGCGGTAATTGCTTCATAATTGAACAATTATGCAAACGTGATTGAAGTGATTATATGGCCGCTTATGCGCCTCTGTTTACGAGGCGTCACACAGGAACATTGAAAAAGATTTTGGCAGAAAGGAAAAAAAAAAACGAGAACGGCTGTGCCGAAGTTTTTATACCCTAGCAAATGCTCGCTAAAATATTTTCAAAAAAAAAATACTCTTTTTCCCATTTTCCGACCGATCGTTCGTATGGGAGCTATATGATACAGTCATCCGATTTGGTCAAAAATTTGTAAAATTATGTGAAAGCAGGTGAAACAAACAAATACAAAATTGCAGGATGCTACCATTAAAAACAAAAAAGTTTTTCTAACTAAGACTGTTTTTGAGACCTGTCTTTTGTATGACAGCTATATCATTTAGTTGTCCGATTTAAATAAAACTTGGTAGAATTATCAAAAAACATAGAAAACCTACGATTACAAAGTTTGTAGACGTTTCCATTGAAAAGAAAAAAGTTTTTCACACTAAAACTAGTTTTCCGACCGATTATTCCTATGGGAGCTATGGGATATAGTCATCCGATCCGGACGGCTCCAACATATTAGTAGTGTGCAGCAAAAAATAAGACTCTGTGCAAAATTTCAGCTCGAAAGCTTCAAAACTGAGAGACTTATTCGCTTAGAAACAGACAGACAGACGGACGGACAAAGCTCAATCGACTCAGCTCATCACCCTGATCAAGAATATATATGGTTTATGGGGTCGGAAATGAATATTTCTATGCATTGCAAACTTCTGGGCAAAATTATAATACCCTTTGCAAGGGTATAATAACAGGAATCCTGCAAAATTTTTTACCGCATACAAAAAAATATTTTTTCTTAAAATTTTTTTGTTTATTTTTTTTTTTGTGTTTTATAAAATATTTTTTTTTTTTATTTTTTTTTTTTTTTTTTTTTAGTTTCGCCGTTCCACTTTTTACTTAATTCTACTTCTCGCCTTGGCAGGGGTGCTTCTCTAGAACTCCATCCGTCGGTCCAATTCTTCACTTTGTGCTTAATCCTAGTTGTTTTGGGTGTGTGTAGTTCGTGCTATTCTTCTGTACAATCTCTATCTTCCATTCAGGGGTGGGGTGCAGAGGTTTTTGTGTAGGTTTGCCGATGGTGTTGTTGGTGAGACTGAATTATGCTTCCATAGTTAAGTGTGCCCTTTGTTGTTGTTGTTGTTTGAGTTTGAGAGTGTGTGATTTGTATTATATATGCTGATATTATTGTTGTTGTTGTTCTTGGTATTATTTGCCTTTGATTATGTGATAAGTCCATGCTCACCACCGGGATTCGAACCCGGACCGACGGCCGCATCTCAACCAATTGAGCTGCCGTCGGCGGCGAAATGACAGCATCCGAATGCCAACTTAAATTCCATAGGCAAAGCCTACTTTTCTAAATTTTCGGGGAAGCAAAAATTTATTCATTTTTGAACTTAGGAAAAATTATGGAAATTCGCTTTTTTGAAACAAAATGGCCATCAAAGTGTTTGGGGAAAATATACGAAATCGATAGATGAATTTTTTAAAACTAGAAAAAGTAAGAAAAGTTGGAAAAATGGTAGTTACCCTGAGCTGGATTTGAGCTCAGGTCTCTTGCTGTATGCGAAGCAATTCCAAAACAGCGCAGGATATTTTAGAGAATATTCTTAAGACGCTTCTTTGGCAGCCACCTACAGCCTCATCATCCTTAGACCGTTAGCCATAGTACAGTCCATTTTGGATGACTTGGAAAAAGTGATTACTGCACATTTTCAATGAAAAGAGGCAGCATACCGAGTCTTAAGTTGAACAACTCAGTCATACCTCACAGGCACTCTGTCAGGTCATAACCCTAGGTAGCAGACCTTCTTGGTTTCAACACATGAATCGAACTGCGACTGTCACCTATGCCAAGGCCTACAAATGGGAGCTATTAAAGGGCTCTCGCAAAGACTCTGAGAAATCTGCCTCTGGACTACTTCCTGTGACACTTCTACCAAAACAGTCGAGACCATATAAATCAAGGTATTACGCAGAATACTCGGTACCCCCTGGTAGGCCCCTACATTCCACCAATGTGAACTCAGAACAAATCAACCGCCACATGCGCAGATATGAAGACCCCTTTCTGACACAAAGATGCGGCTCATCAGGCGACATTCGGTAGATCTTTGAATACATGGAACAGTCCTTCTCTTTGCCTTTGAGTGAGCCATAAATAACATTTGATGCTGTTTTTTGTTCATGTTCCCAAATGAAAATCTGCAGCAAAGTAAGTTAAATTAAAAAAAAAAAAATATATTTGTTGTCCTTCACCGGGATTCGAACCGGCAAACAAAAAACTAGAGGCATTAAGTCTATCCACTTAGCCAGCGACTATATGGTAACATCCATAGCTAAACTTCCATATCAAAGAGTCACGATACCCATAATAGAACAGAATACCTAGGGCCTAGACCCCAAACGCAAATAATATGCGGAAATATTTCTTAAAACATTTGCCCAAATAGTTTGCTGGCAAACTTAGCTAGCTTAGCCTTTGTCTATGTTTGTGTCTCTATTCATACGGCCTAATATTTGCCCACAGATAAAGAATTGGACATGACAAATTTCTTTGAATAGTTCGTTTAATAACAAAACGATGTAGATAAATCTCAAATAATTGAAGGAAATCATGGAAAATGATATGCTTTGTGGGAACGTAGCTTACGGCAAATTATTAGCGGAGTGAAAAAATTTGTGCAAATTTATTAGGATCAAATTTTTGCGCACACAACTTGGTGGGTCAATCTCAAAAAATTTAAAGAAAATACCAATATGTATAGAAGCAAAGATTTATAGATGTTATAGATGCAAATTGGTAGCCAATGTCAACTACCAGGAATAATTGTGTTTTCTTTCACATGCGTCATCTATAATATCTATTAATCTTTGGTAAAACAGTTACTGTGTTATACCAAACAAGAAAGAAAGTCGGTCAAGCCCGGCTATAACATATTCTGTACTAAGAAAATTCGTTTTTTCATCATAACTCGAAAGCCGTTCATCCGATCTTCTTCATTCTTTTGGCGGATCGATAAGTTATCCTAATAACTAAATATGTTCAGAAGGAACAAGCCATCTATCTTCAAAACTGTGGGAGATATGACGTTTTTTCTAAATTGCGGGGGCGAGAGGGGGCGTGGCCAAAATTTAAAATAAACTTGATCTGCCTGCAGACATAAGAAGCATATGTCCCATACATGTCAAGCCTCTATCTCTTACCATCTCTGAGATCTGTGGGTTCATACGGACAGACAGACGGACGGACGGACAGACGGACATGGCTATATCGACTCGGCTGTTGATGCTGATCAAGAATATATATACTTTATGGGTTCGGAGATGCTTCCTTCTGGATGTTACATACTTTTGCACAAACTTATAATACTCTATGTACCTTGGGTACAGAGTATAAAAATATATAGATATTTATAGATGAGGCATGAGGATCAAATCAGAAATTAGAAGCCAATGCTAGCTACCAGGAATAATCCTTTTTAGTTTCACATGCAAATAACTATAATATCTATAAATCTTTCATAAAAGGCTTTGATATTGGATCTTTTTTGCAAAATATGGAATCATTATCTTAACTCAAGGCATATTATAACTACTTATAACTCTCCAGATATCAAGAAGCAGTCTTGGTGTTGAAGTAAGATGTTTGGATACGAATCTAGGAGACCCTGGTTCAAGTCCCAGAAGGGGTGTGATGGTATTATTTTTTTTTTTAAGAAATTTTCATTGCAGTAAATTGTGTTTAACAATTTTAAACAATTATATACGGATCAAGGCGCGCTGTGTACAAAGAAAATGCTCAAAAACGTTGCAGTAAATTTTCCAAAAACGTAGGTCCAGCAATTGCTGTCATAACCCTTGCCTCTATTTCCCCTAATTCTATCATTTCATAAACAAACTTTGTCGCAGACACAGCTACAAAATTTTATCTTGTCTAAACCTAAATTTTTATTAAATTTTTAATTGAATCTTAACACAATGTCTGCCAACGAAGAAAGTGTGCCAAATGATCAGTCGGCTGGTGCTGCAACTCAATTAGCACGTGGACGTCGTTCGAAACGGCCAGTACCTGTCTATAAGTATCGCCATCGACGGTACCAGCAATACATTACCCCCTCGCCATTCTTGGGTTTTGTGCGCTTCTTTCGACGCACCAACACGGATTTCCCGGCCGAGGAAATGGTCCAGCATGCGGCTCGTGCTTGGATGCAGATGAGTGAAACACAGCGTTTTGAGTTCATGATAAGGCATGTGTAAGTGTTTTTTTTTTTTATAAACAATTGGAATATTCAAAGGGTGATGATGCTCAATTATTAACGTTTGCAGCTTGACAAGACGATAACAATAAATGAAGCAAGTTAATGTTCCAAAGCTTTGCTTAAAGACTTGCCAAACATTTGCACCATATTGATAAAGAGACCCCCCCCACCCATCACATTTAAGCAGCGGCAGGGGGTTGGGTGGGTGGTGGCACAACAATAGTGCGGCCACATGTGTTTTTATTTCTGGCCACAATTGATTTGTAATCTTGGTAAACAGGATTTAACAGATTAGACGTGTAACAAGCGACCGATAATCACACACAGAGCACACGACACGCACCCAAAAAAAAAGGAAGGCAACAACAAAAAAAAAAAAAATGAAACGAAACGCACGCACACAAAAACTTCCCCTCTCACACACACACACACACACACACACACACACGCGCGTGTCCTGTTTGGCCCTCTTCAATTTTTTTTTTTCTTTTCTGCCATCCGCTTTATTTGCGCTTCGCCCCTCGTCGACTCACATTTCTGGCTTGTATGATTGATACTTAATGCCGCTTTTAGCATCGTTAGGATATCGTTGTCCTGTGCGTCCTAATCGCCCAGTTTTATTGTCATTTCTTTGGCTTTTGTTTGACTTTCAGCCAGGCGCCAATTAGCTGCCTGCGTCCGTTTTTCCATTTGTCAACGTTAATTGATGATGAGCACTCATTTAGTGGCCGCCACTGGTTGTGTTGGTCACTTCGTCCGTCCCTCCGTCCATCAGTCCGTCCGTCCGTCCGCCAGTCAGCCAGTCAGTCGGCCAGTCAATGAGTTCCGGACTTTCAATTAATTTATGCCAATGCTTAATTTTGATAACAGGCCAGCGCAGGTGGGTTTGTGTGTTTGTGTGTGTGTGTGTAGTCTAATGATGCGACCACATGGCGTATGATCAATGCACCAGAAACGTACAATTTTAGGTTGTCACTGCTAACCATTAGACGCCATTAGCAATTTAGATGTGCAAACTGTTTTGAGAGTGCAGCAAAATCAACTAGAACGTTAAATGAATTTGCCAAGCAATTAAGAAGCATAAATGTGTAGAGTTACAAGCTGCTTAAACTGGGCTTGCCAAGTGTTGGCTGTAAGTGCCACAAAAATGGGTTTCTTTAAAGTCTTAAGAGGGCCAGAACTGAGAGCCGGTGTGGATCTAAGAGTGGTCGAACTGAGTTGTGATTTATCATGAGAGGACTGCACACCGACATCTCAGTCCACTCGACCAACAAGCGACTGGCCGTTATTTAAGTGAATTTTTAAGAATCTTGCTCGTAAGATCGAGCTAAATTCGAGCTTTTTTTGCTAGGAAAGTAATCATAAATCTGTTTCTACGCTTCAGTTTGAAAGCTTTCTTCGCCAAACGTGGCACCAGATCTTGTAGTACATATACGCTGCACATTTGTCGGAAGTGGCCGGATCGTATGCCTATGGCATATAGCTGTCATGGGAACGATCGGTCGAAAAACTAGATTTAGTGATAAAAACTTTTTTGTTTTCAATGGTAACGCCTCTTAACTTTGTATTTCTTAGTTTGCTATGCTTTTACATGATTCCACCCAGTTTGGTCGAAATCGGTCATCTATGTAGTATAGCTGTCATAGAAAAGTAGAGTCTAAAAAGTAGTTTTAGTTAGAAAAACTTTTTTGTTTTCAATGGAAACGCCTCCAAACTATGTATTTCTTAGTTTGCTATGGTTTAAATATTTTTCTGCTGTTCAAAATTGTGTAAAAAAGTTATTAAAAAAATTTTTTACAGTACTTTAAACCTCCCAAATCTTTAAACGCCCATAACTCCCTTAAATGAAGAGATAGGGGCTTAAAAATGGTATTAAGAAATCAATTTCATATTCCTCCCAAATCTTTAAGCGCCCATAACTCCCTTAAATGAAGAGATAGGGGCTTAAAAGTGGTTTTAAAAAATCAAAATTTTCATATTCCTCCCAAATCTTTAAACGCCCATAACTCCCTTAAATGAAGAGATAGGGGCTTAAAAGTGGTTTTAAAAAATCAAAATTTTCATATTCCTCCCAAATCTTTAAACGCCCATAACTCCCTTAAATGAAGAGATAGGGGCTTAAAAGTGGTTTTAAGAAATCAAAATTTTCATATTCCTCCCAAATCTTTAAACGCCCATAACTCCCTTAAATGAAGAGATAGGGGCTTAAAAGTGGTTTTAAAAAATCAAAATTTTCATATTCCTCCCAAATCTTTAAACGCCCATAACTCCCTTAAATGAAGAGATAGGGGCTTAAAAGTGGTTTTAAAAAATCAAAATTTTCATATTCCAATTTTTGATCAAAAAAATATTAAATTATAATTAAATTAATTATTATTATAATATTTTTTGTGTAAAAAAGTTATTAAAAAAATTTTTACAGTAATTTAAACCCCCCAAATCTTTAAACGCCCATAACTCCCTTAAATGAAGAGATAGGGGCTTAAAAGTGGTTTTAAAAAATCAAAATTTTCATATTCCAATTTTTGATCAAAAAAATATTAAATTATAATTAAATCAATTATTATTATAATATTTTTTGTGTAAAAAAGTTATTAAAAAAATTTTTACAGTAATTTAAACCCCCCAAATCTTTAAACGCCCATAACTCCCTTAAATGAAGAGATAGGGGCTTAAAAGTGGTTTTAAAAAATCAAAATTTTCATATTCCAATTTTTGATCGAAAAAATATTAAATTATAATTAAATCAATTATTATTATAATATTTTTTGTGTAAAAAAGTTATTAAAAAAATTTTTACAGTAATTTAAACCTCCCAAATCTTTAAACGCCCATAACTCCCTTAAATGAAGAGATAGGGGCTTAAAAGTGGTTTTAAAAAATCAAAATTTTCATATTCCAATTTTTGATCAAAAAATATTAAATTATAATTAAATCAATTATTATTATAATATTTTTTGTGTAAAAAAGTTATTAAAAAAATTTTTACAGTAATTTAAACCCCCCAAATCTTTAAACGCCCATAACTCCCTTAAATGAAGAGATAGGGGCTTAAAAGTGGTTTTAAAAAATCAAAATTTTCATTTTCTAAATTTTAAAGATAATCAGTAATTTAAACCTCCCAAATCTTTAAACGCCCATAACTCCCTTAAATGAAGAGATAGGGGCTTAAAAGTGGTTTTAAAAAATCAAAATTTTCATATTCCAATTTTTGATCAAAAAAATATTAAATTATAATTAAATTAATTATTATTATAATATTTTTTGTGTAAAAAAGTTATTAAAAAAATTTTTTACAGTAATTTAAACCTCCCAAATCTTTAAACGCCCATAACTCCCTTAAATGAAGAGATAGGGGCTTAAAAGTGGTTTTAAAAAATCAAAATTTTCATATTCCTCCCAAATCTTTAAACGCCCATAACTCCCTTAAATGAAGAGATAGGGGCTTAAAAGTGGTTTTAAGAAATCAAAATTTTCATATTCCTCCCAAATCTTTAAACGCCCATAACTCCCTTAAATGAAGAGATAGGGGCTTAAAAGTGGTTTTAAAAAATCAAAATTTTCATATTCCTCCCAAATCTTTAAACGCCCATAACTCCCTTAAATGAAAAGATAGGGGCTTAAAAATGGTATTAAGAAATCAATTTCATATTCCTCCCAAATCTTTAAACGCCCATAACTCCCTTAAATGAAGAGATAGGGGCTTAAAAGTGGTTTTAAAAAATCAAAATTTTCATATTCCTCCCAAATCTTTAAACGCCCATAACTCCCTTAAATGAAGAGATAGGGGCTTAAAAGTGGTATTAAGAAATCAATTTCATATTCCTCCCAAATCTTTAAACGCCCATAACTCCCTTAAATGAAGAGATAGGGGCTTAAAAGTGGTTTTAAAAAATCAAAATTTTCATATTCCTCCCAAATCTTTAAGCGCCCATAACTCCCTTAAATGAAGAGATAGGGGCTTAAAAGTGGTTTTAAAAAATCAAAATTTTCATTTTCCTCCCAAATCTTTAAACGCCCATAACTCCCTTAAATGAAAAGATAGGGGCTTAAAAATGGTATTAAGAAATCAATTTCATATTCCTCCCAAATCTTTAAACGCCCATAACTCCCTTAAATGAAGAGATAGGGGCTTAAAAGTGGTATTAAGAAATCAAAATTTTCATATTCCTCCCAAATCTTTAAACGCCCATAACTCCCTTAAATGAAGAGATAGGGGCTTAAAAGTGGTTTTAAAAAATCAAAATTTTCATATTCCTCCAAA